>OX638397.1:21986808-22423577 GCA_951813805.1 Limnephilus auricula
ACCATTTGTCTGACGTAGAACGATAGTCTATTCCTGATATAAATGCAAGATCCTTACGAGAAAGGACGTCTGGTACAATATGTTGCGTTCCTTTACGATGAACGACGTCGAAAGTAAATTGAGAAAGTCGAGTACTCCAACGCGCTAGGCGACCACTTGGATTCGATAAGGACCCCAGCCATTTTAGACTAGAATGGTCTGTTACTACTGTGAAGTGCGCCCCTTCTATGTAAGGCCTAAAATGAGTAACGGAATCCAATACCGCCAGGGGTTCCCTTTCAGTGACACCATAGTTACGTTCGTGGTTATTAAGACAACGTGAGTAATATGCAATCGGGTGTTCCGCACCGTCTACGGTTTGAATCAAAACCCCACCAATTCCTACCGAACTGGCGTCGCAGTGGATCGCGAAAGGTTGTGAGAAGTTGAGACAACTTAGCACTGGGGCACTTGTAAGAGCTTGTTTTAAATCATTAAAAGCTTTTTCGGCTGAAAAATTTAATGAAAAATGGTGAAATGTGGACCGTTAAAATCGTGAAACATGCAGTCAAAATGGTGACGTACGCACCATCAGAATGGTGAAATATGGACCCTTAAAGAGTTAAATTATGCATTCCTTAATATGTATGCTGTATGTTTAAACTTTCATTACATAAATGGATGAATTTACTAAATATTTTGTACTTAATATATCATCTTACCAATCTCGACTACCATAATACGGGCATGTGCCTAGCTTGGTAGTCGAAAACCATGAAAACCAAACATGTAACAAACAAAATGAATAAAGAAAAATTTAAAAAATGTATATATACATATTATTAAAACGTAGAAAAATGGTAACTGAGGTGGCTTGGGCATGTACTAAGTATGTCTGATGACCGAATCAGGAGGAAAATACTGAGTGCCATTCCAGAGGGTAGACATCCAGTAGGCCGCCCCAGACAGAGTTGGGCGAGGCAACTCCAAAAACTGTGCAAGGAGAGGACGGGTCTGCCATGGACAGAGGCCGAACAATCGGCGCAAGACAGGGACCACACGTCCCTGCCTTGCACCCATTGTGATTGGAGCCTTGTCGATGCAGTGGGTCCCCAACCCGAATAGGACAAGGGGAAGCAGAAGAAGAAGAAGAAAGTAAAACTTCTTTACGCACGCTTGACTTGGGGGGTAAGCTGGCAAATTCGTGACGAGAGCATTACGAAAAGTGTAGTCGGGCAAGGAGAACGGTCTGTATCACACTGTAGGGGCAAGAGAGAGCAGTGCGCACGCACATTTTCTTTCTCTCCCTCACGTAGCCAGTGCATGAAGAAATTTCGTAGTTACATTTTATTCTTGAACAATTTTATAAAATACTGTAGGAGCAAGAGAGAGCAGCGCGCGCGCACATTTTCTTTCTCTCTAGAAGATAAACTTCAGTCGTGTGGACTAAAGCACACTCTTTTTATGTACGTGCTTGTAATGAAAATGTTTTTTTAAATTGCTTTAATTTTTACAAGCACTTAAAAACCCGCTCCGCAGGTTTTCGCTGCTCGGCCCTGCGGGTTGCGGGTTCCAGTTTGGCACATAAATTTAAAAATAAGAATAACATTTTTCCTTACTGTATATTATCTGTGGCATGTGGACAAAATTGGACAAAATCAATGTCGGAAAGTTGTCTGGATGGACAACGTTCGTGTCCAATTGGACATTTAATTTTCTCGAAAAGACAATTTTTTTGCCTAAATGGACATACATTTGTCCAATTCGACATCTGTTTTGCATAATCAGATAACGTAAAATTCTAATTTCATATTTCCAGAGCAAAAATTTTTATATAGAAATATCCCTGGCATGGACACATCAAAACAGCAAAAACCTGCTTAGCGGGTTTATAACGGTGTAAAAGATGGTTTGGCATAAGGAGCAGCGCCAGAGATGTACTCAATGTCGGGTTCTTAATATTCAACCGACAGTCACTTATTTCATAACGCCAGAGCTTTTTTTGATATCTAATCGTAGAAAAAATTGTGAATTAGATATCCATTTTCTATTTGGACAATTGGACAAAAAATTGTCACAACAAAATCTCCAAATGGACAAAATAAATGTCCAATTGGATATTCAATTTTTCCCTTTAGACTTGCTTGTGACAAAGGATATCAAAATGGTATAAATATGCAATCACAATGTCGAAATATGAATGATCAGAATGGTGGATTATGCACCCTCCCAATTTTGAAATATGGACCATCAAAATAGTGAAATACGGACCACCAAATGGTGAAATATGTACTCAGAAGTAAGAAATGTGTACCCAGAATGGTAAAAGACGGACCATAATAGTGGTTGAATGTGCACTCACAAAAGTAAAATATAAACCGTCAGAATGGTGAAATATGTACAACGAAAATTGTGTATAATATGAACCAACAAATTCATTAAATATATTATGCAGTCTAAATGGTGACATATGCACAATCAGAATGGTAAAATATGGATCATCGGAATGGTGAAATATGGACCATAAGTGAAATATGCACCATCAGAATGGTGAAATACAGATTATCAGGATGGTTAAATATGGACCATTAAAATGATGAAACATGGACCATAAAAATGGTGAAATATGGACCATCGCAATTGTGACATTCAAAAAGCTGAAATATGCAAACACAATAAGAAACATGTTATGTTTAGGATATAAACATTTTATGATTTTATTTAGGATATATGCTTTTCTTCCTTTCCAAGAATAAGTGAAAAATCTATGTTTTTATCGTGTATTATTGAGATTGACTAATAGTGATAGAAACAGGATTCTGAAACCTGAATGCTTGATTTTCTCCCTACTAGCCTTTCGATGATTGTGAGATGGTAGAAGTCTTCGATCCCTCTTGTAGTACCATTTTTTGTTGATAGGCTATTAACCTGTTCTTTTATTACTAGCCATGTCAAGAAAAGACTGTTTGTATTAGGTATGTGCACTAAAAAACGATCAAAATTGATAATTTTTAAAATGAAATCTCTTGAAAGAATCTTTATCATTTAGAAATATTGACTATAGCATCCTATTTTATTTATGTATATTAGTATACGCCTGTCTACATAAAACACAGGCTATACTTTCATAATAATTTTATGGAACAGTAATCTAGAGATAAAATTTTGTTTATTAAATCGTATGACTATACATTAATTAATTACCCATTAACTTTAAATTCTAAAAAAAACTTTTTTTACCATTTTTCATTAAAAAACAAGAAACACCCAAAGAAATAAACATAATAATCCACTCTGAAATAAATACAAAAAACCACAAATGCAGTATATTATGTACAAAAATAGAAAGCAAGACCGATATTAAATATCTTGGCATAACAATAGACCAACGTTTAAAATGGTCCTCACATATAAATATTCTGAACGACAGACTAAGGAAACTAACATATATATTTAGATGTTTAAGAGATATTTTAAACGAAAAATTACTTAGAACCACATACTTCGCGTTCTGTCAATCAATTATGCAATACGGCATTATAGGATGTGGCGGTACGTATAAAAATCAAATGCAAACAATTTACATATCACAAAAACTAATAATAAAAACCATTTAAAAAAAACCCTATTCATATTCGTCAAAACTCCTATTCGAAGAATTTAAGGTCAGAAAATTAAATGAATTATACTTTTACCTTGCAACATTACAAATTTATAAAGATAATATTCAAAATAAAACTGCACCCTTTAAAAATAACAAAAACCTTAGACAAACATCAATACTTCATACTCCAAAATGTAAAAAAACAATAGGGCAGTTAAATCATAAATATCTCGGAGAAAAATTTTTTAATTCATTACCAGAAAATATTAGAAACATGAATACCAATTTAAAAGAATTTAAAACTCACCTTAAAAAGCACACTCAAAACCTGAACTAAATCATAACAAATAAAAAATATATAATAACACCCATTTTTTTTTTATTATAAATAACACCCCTTTTTTATATAATAACACCCCTCCCCCCATATACACAAGCCCTGCTTTTTTATGGGGGTACATCAAACATATAAATTATATAATTAATTAATTAATGCAGAAGAATATTGGGTATTATCACAGATAAGAGAAATCTTTGGGTATTATGCTAACATTGATTTTTTGAGGTATGTTATTATAGCCTTTTTGTAACTATAATCTGTGATGTTGAACACATATACTACTTCTGAAAAGGCATTTCCAACTCAAGCAATCTAGGTATAAGCGTAATAAGTATAAGTGAAAACGGTGACATATGGTGCATCAAAATGTTGAAATATGTACTCAAAATAGTTTAATAAATACGAACCTTCAGATTGGTGAAATATGAACCAACAAAATCGTTATATACCAACCTTTTTTTCCGTATGTTTCACAAAAAAATTGTTTTCAATATTGCCCATCCTGCGTTTACTATACATTTTATTAACATACTAGTGTACCAATCTAGCCACTGTTTTTCAAGTAAATACTTAAAAACCTCAATTTTTTCTGCCTCCTTTAATATCTCGAAACGTGTACATTCATTCTCATAATCATTGATCCATTGGTTTACATTTGATGTTTTTTCTGAAAACTTCTCGAGTAAAAATCCTTCTGCTATTTTTCCAAATTTTTTTATTTTCAGTGCCCTTACTAGTATTATTGTCAGAAAAATTAGTTTCATAGGTAGATTCGTCCAGGTATTTATTAGTCACCAAATTGTAAATTCCCACCTTCATCTAAGTAAATTTTCTTCAATTCTTTGGTTAATGGAATCCATAGTTTCCGTGTTTGATGTCTTTTCTTAAGAGAATTCTTAATTTTGGTAAAAACATCCACAGTAGTTATGGCGGTGTGTTTGCTTGCAATTTTCAAATCATCAGGAATATCACATACATGTCTACTTGGTGTCTCGATTGATGTTATGCAGATCACATTGGTTTTTCCATCGGATGCTGCTAATACTGTAAATGTGAATCGTAACTTTTCTATTTCTCTTCACTAAAAATTGGTGTTTTATAAGACTGTTTGTTGTCTTTAGGTTTTAAATGACAAATAAAACAATGTGTTGCTCTGGAACATAAAAAATTGACAATTAAAGTTTATTTGTCAAATAGAGATTGTTTTTATAACGTTTTAAAAATATCAGCCACACAACATAGTGTAACCAAAGTAATGACATTTGAAAAAAAAACAATAGAATAAAAGAAAATTCATAATTCAAATATAAAGGTATCCTAGATATTTCTAGTAGGTACTTAAATACAAGGTAGGTAGGTAGGTAAATAAATATAAAGGAATCGTAGACATTTCTAGGAAGGTACTCCAATTGGGATTGGTTTATTTATGCTCTTATTCCTTTACATGCAGTTAAAATGGTGACGTATGTACCATCGTGACATATGAATATTTGGTATGGTGAAACATGGTTGAATATGGATAACAAAATGGTGAAATGTGCAATCAGAATGGTGAAATATGCACAATCAGAATGCCGAAAAATAGACCATCAGAATCAAAATCCTGAAATATGTATTCAGAATGGTGAAATACGCGCCATTAGAATGGTGAAATATGGAAAGAGAAAATTGTGAAATATAGAACAAGAAAATCTTTAAATATGCAGTCAAAATGGTGAAATACGGACCCTCAAAAAGGTGTATATGCAATCAGAATATTGGAATATGGACTGTAATCGCAAAGATGCGATTCTTGAGAAGTGGACTGTATCAAAATAATATGAGGTGGCGTGACACAACTATAAGGATGGTAATTAGGACTTCGGGAAGGATCTGACTTACCCTGACTTCCTGGTTCCGTTCTTGGGGAGTTATTGTGTCACTGGTAATCACTTGTACAATTAATTGCGCAAGTATCCCGTTTAATCGATATTATAGCGCCGAGGGATGAATAATCACGCACTGCACAGCACTATAATAGATTCCAATAAAGTTGTTGTTTAGTAATGAGAGGTCCAAGCGACCATTGCACAATACAAAGCAGACGGGTTAATAGTCGATGTAAAAGACGAAGAGGGATGAAGGTACATCGCTGCACATCGCCAAAAACAGACTTCACAAGGTCGATGTTTATTGCATGAAGCACAAAAACAGACTCACAATACACATGTAGTTATTATTGCTCACACATATTATTGTCCACAGGTGGGTAGTCAGAAGGGATATAGGATATTGGTGGAAGGAAGAAAGGTAGGTGTATATACATGCATAGTTGCGCCAACATTCCGCCCACCTAATTTTAGAATAAAATTAATAACCAAAAAACAGTATAACAACAAAAAGTAGCTACGGTACTATGTTATCAATCAAAGAAAATAAAGAAATTATCCTATAATTATATTACTAAATTATAAGATTATCATTGAACGCTAGCACACTGGCTGTCTTCTGTGTAATCTTCGAGAAAGAAACAAAAAAAATAGAATGAAAAGTAAAATAATATTGTATAAAATTACAATATAGCACTATACAAAAACACAATATTGCACGACTATAATATTCAGCGCAATAGGGCAACCCATTACGGATAGCTCTACGATAAGAACATTGCTGAGTATTGAATTCAGACAGTTATAATATGTATAGTAACCTAGCTTGACCGCTGGGTGGACTAGACGTCTTTACTTGTTCTAATTGTTCCGATTTGAACAATATCATTTTTCCCGGGATGAACCGCGAGAGTTCGATCTTGGCCGGGAGACTTGTAGGTTTTCTTATGTATGTAGCGACATAATTTGTCATCTGATATTACATTAAATTAAAGAAAAAAATAGAAAGATTTGAATATCCCAGTTAGATATTGCATTGCTGCTACAAAATTATGTCCGCAGTCATGAAGACTCCGCAACACAAACCCCGTCGATTTGTGAGTAGGGTTAAGATGCAATAAAAGCATCAGTAGAGAGATCTGACATGATCTCAGGGTGCAAGGCCTTGGTAGCCATGCAGACAAAGAGGCATAGAAATGCCTTGGTGGTTGCTTCACAATAATATTTTAGCAAAAAATGTCTACCAAAATCGACGCCTACGCGAGAGAAGAGACGATTAGGCCGGACACTAGAGGATAGTAGATCACCATCATATGTGGATGTGTGATGGCCTTAAACTTGTGGCATGTGAAACATTTTTATAATTGAGATCGAATGACGGTACGACCGGACATGATCCAATATTGCGTTGAATTAAAAATGGGATAGTACGCGGGCTTACATGAAGATGTGCACGGTGATATTAATTAATTAACAACTCGATTAAATAACTAGGCTTGGGTAGTAAAACGGGATGTTTACTTTCGAATAGGAGTGCAGAATTTGGTGGCATACCGCCCACCCTGAGAATACCTTGGGAATCAATAAAAGGTTGTAACTTTTGAAGGCCATAAGTACACATTTTGTTGGAAGATAAAAGTATAAGATCATTATGAAAATAATCTTCTTGTTCGAGTTTAATCATCTTCATGAGCGCGTTGTCAAGTTCTTGAATAATAAGTACCGCATTACTTAGGCTCTGTTTCGCCGTATTGGAAACGTAAAACAGACATTTGTTTTGCACCTAAGTGTCCTAGAAATAACTATCTTCAATTTTGATGATGGGGAATTAATTAATTTAATCTTACTTTACTATAAAATTATAATTAATCTTACTTTACTATAAAAGAAAAGGATTTTATTTCTGCACTAAAAACTGTAGATTTAAGAGGTTGAATTTCCAGCAATTCACTGATTGGAATAGTTGATGGCCTCACCGAAGGCCAATCCTCGATAGGATTACAGAACTTTGGCAGAACCGAACGCCACGGTGGTTTAGCTGGTTTAATTGGTGGCCTCATCGAAGGCCAATCCTCAACAGGATTACGGAGCCTCGCAAGACTCAAAGCCCACGGCGGCTTTATTGGTGGCCTCGCCGAAGGCCAATCCTCGACAGGATCGCGGAGCCTCAGCAGACCCGTCAGCCACGGTGGTTTAGTTAGTGGCCTCACTGAAGGCCAATCTTTGACAGGATTACGGAGCCTCGGCAGACCCGACGGCCATGGCGGCTTAGTTGGAGGCCTCACAAAGGGCCAATCCTCGACGGGATTACGTAGTCTCGGCAGACTCAAAGCCCATGGCGGCTTAATTGGTGGCCTCGCCAAAGACCAATCCTCGATAGGATCACGGAGCCTCGGCAAACCCAAAGGCCATGGTTCATGTTTTATAAAATAAGTAGGAAATGTACATAGGGACCCATAGTCCGCAATGTTATCCTCAAAAATAACATGGTTCCAAATTGCTCTTGGCATGTTGTCAGGGATCTGAACAACACGGTTCGCAACAAAAGTTTTGAATAAAAATAGTGGCTTATGAAGACAAGATAAGACAATTGTCGTGTCAGCGAAGCGGATAACCTTTTCAATTTGCTCGGCAAAAGGTGCTGACGACAATATATTTTTTATATGTTTTGATAACAGCACGGCTGCATACAATCCTAATCTAGGGATTGTTAATGACTTTAAGGATACGACCTTGAATTCGGCCATCAACAACTGGCTAGAGTTATTGTTTCGAACGACTAAATAAATCACTGCTGCATAACCTTGTTGGAATGCATCACAAAATTCTACGAGAATACAATGACTATCTAGGTTCGCATGGTAATATCGTTGAAATCGTAAGGGTTGCAGCGATGGAAGTTGTTTCACAAAGCTGATCCACGTTGATACGATATGTCGTGGTACTTCGGAGTCCCGAAGATTCGAAAATTCCTGGATAATCCTTTTTATAGTAAGGATTACAGGAAATAACCACCAGATTGACAATATATTCCGCTTTGAATATACTGCCGAATTTGGTATCAAAAGATAATCCACTTTGGGATTCCAAAACACGCGTAACATTTTAACATTCAAAATTTTGTTAAAATTCAATATTGGTTGTAGATATTCAGAATTACATTCGAATAATTCAGAATCTTCCGCTTTGATAATGTCATTGTTAAAATCAGAAGCGACTGACACTTCCTCAATTTTCCAAAATGTTTTCATTATATTATTGAATGACGTATCTGGCAATATGAAACATGACGTTGATGATGAATCAATTAATTTAATTTTCCCAAAATTAATATATCCGAAAACTATATTTAAAACACTTGGGTTACCACGAACGATATGTGATAAGTTGAAAAGTGAATGTCCATTTGACGGAATATTATATTTCCTTAAAGATAACATAAGCGTTTTGGCACAGCCCTGAGATACGTGGCTATGGCTAATTCGTATAGGTACGTACGCAGTGTGTTTATTTTGCATGTAAACAATAGCGTTACCCAAAGGTACGGTGCAAGCATTGCTTACATTTCCGTTAGAATTTAAAATGACGGTAGTAGTCAACGACGTATAACCACTTTTACATGTAGACAATGATTGACATTCACTAAATATATGTAATCTTAAACAATCAAAACAGCGATTTAATTGTTTTATCCGGTTTTTCCTTTCAGTAGGAGAAATAGTTAGAAAATTTGCACACTTGTGTATTGGGTGATTTTCTTTACATAATATAGCACACAAATCTTGAGAGGGATTTGTATTCAATAAGGATTTTCGCGAAACCGATGCCTTTTGTTTATGTACGTTTGTAGCAAGTTAATTTGAGGTTTCGAGAATTCTTGTTTTATTGTGGAGAAATTCAAATAATTGAGATGTCTCGGGTAATTCTGTTCTTGCAAATGACGTTTCGAAATGTCGCCTAATGTCTTGATCTAGACAATGCAAGATTACATGGGGAACAAATTTACTAAATAAGTTTTCATAATTCATTGCATTCAAAGCAGATAAATTTTTAGTATTGGAATCAAATGGTGTGATTTTATTCGCGGGTAGATCTAAATTGTTACTATTATTAGTATATTTTAATTCAATGTCTAAATTGTCATGTTTTCTTTTGGCACTTAAAATTTCTAAATATAGAACCTGTAATCGTTGCGAAACCGTGATTATCTCTGAATAATCATCAGCTGTGTTTGATTCTATCAACCGATTTTTAATTTCAATATTCAAGGATTCGATCTCTCCTACCCATTCGGAAATTAAATCACTACGACATAAAAATATTTGCTTTTTCTTTTCATCGGAATATAAAAAGGGAATTAAATTATGTGTTGTTTGTATTCTTTGTAAAAAACGATTGCGACGAGCTGTCAATACTGCAATCTTTTTATCTTCCATTTTGCTAAATTTTAATATGATTTTGTATAATAGAATAATTATTTCGTACAATATTATTATTTCGCAAGTACAATATTATTTCGTATAATATTGTCACACAGAAAACAACCTATGCAGAAGGCTTCAATTATGAGTTTATATAAATTTGAATAATATGAATTTATGTGAAATTAAATGAATTTAAATACTAGTCTCATCCGGCTCGAAGGACCAAATAATGTAATCGCAAAGATGCGATTCTTGAGAAGTGGACTGTATCAAAATAATATGAGGTGGCGTGACACAACTATAAGGATGGTAATTAGGACTTCGGGAAGGATCTGACTTACCCTGAATTCCTGGTTCCGTTCTTGGGGAGTTATTGTGTCACTGGTAATCACTTGTACAATTAATTGCGCAAGTATCCCGTTTAATCGATATTATAACGCCAAGGGATGAATAATCACGCACTGCACAGCACTATAATAGATTCCAATAAAGTCGTTGTTTAGTAATGAGAGGTCCAAGCGACCATTGCACAATACAAAGCAGACGGGTTAATAGTCGATGTAAAAGACGAAGAGGGATGAAGGTACATCGCTGCACATCGCCAAAAACAGACTTCACAAGGTCGATGTTTATTGCATGAAGCACAAAAACAGACTCACAATACACATGTAGTTATTATTGCTCACACATATTATTGTCCACAGGTGGGTAGTCAGAAGGGATATAGGATATTGGTGGAAGGAAGAAAGGTAGGTGTATACACATGCATAGTTGCGCCAACATGGACTATCAAAATGGTGAAATATGCGATTAGAATGGTTTAAAATGCTCCATCAGTGTGGCGAAATATAAGCCATCAGAATGGTGATATATGGACTATCAAAACGAGAAAAATATTCAATCAGAATGGTGAAATATGCACCATCAGAATGCCGAAAAATAGACCATCAGAATCAAAATCCTGAAATATGTATTCAGAATGGTGAAATATGCGCCTTTAGAATGGTGAAATATGGAAAGAGAAAATTGTGAAATATAGAACAAGAAAATCTTTAAATATGCAGTCAAAATCGTGAAATACGGACCCTCAAAAAGGTGTATATGCAATCAGAATATTGGAATATGGACCCTCAAAAAGGTTAAATAATCAATCAGAATATTATAATAGGGACTATCAAAATGATGAAATATGCACTATTCAGATATGTCCATCATCAGGCCAGATCTGGCCTGATGATGGACACTGCAACGCTGTTCAAAACGTCGGCTAAAGAAGGAGGTAGCACAACACGGCATAACACCCCAAAAACAAACAACGAAAAAGCTATATTGTAAAGTTTCATTAAAATCCATTCATTAAATTTCGATTTAAAGAGAAACCAACCAACATACATCCATACAAACTTTCGCGTTTATAATATTAGTAAGATTAGTAAGATTAAACCCGCTAAACTACTTATGTAGTTTGTCAGCAGGGACATAGAGACAACATTTTATGCAATTACATGATACAATATAAACGGTATATGGTGATGCATAATTACAGTACATCAATAGTTTCATATATAGAGGTTACAGCAACTATGGCCAATTTTTTGCAATTGTATCGCTTATTTTGCCAGGTCTTCTATCAGGGAGCAACTTGACAGACGTAAATATGAAAAAAGACGAGTTGGGATAGTTGGAAGAATGTTGCAATAATACATTGAAAATGCAAAATAAACATTTTGAATTTAGCAATTTCAGTTGAAATCGATTTATTTGAAATAAAGTACATCTTTGGAGACAAACCATGTGATCATATTTTTGGGACCAGGAGTGTTCGAGAATGCTTTGAATAACCTACGACATCAATCGTAAACTAACCATCGAAGAGAGCACACTGAAATAACCAAACCCTGCGCAGAAAAGTATAAAGTTCGCTTAAATATGGTAAAGGTTTGCAATGCAGTCTATTTTTTTTCAGTAGTTCTTTTCTGCGCAGAATCTAGATGAATGATTTAAAAGAACCACCTGGTAAAGCGACTTAAAAATTGAGTAAGGTGGGTAAAAGATAACACATTTGTAAAAGTGTAAAATACTGTAATTAGTATAAAAAAATATTAAATTTTGGAAACAAGCCCGAAGTTTTGTTTAACCTTGGGATTTTCATTTAAATTTATAACGCAGCCAGATAATTTGCGCGCCATGGCAAAAGGACTAGTAATAAATATGTCAGGAGATTATTATTTCTAGGACTGAATGGTAATATAACGATTCACATTACATGAATTATAAGATCAACAAGAAAATTTGGATACCAGAGGCGCTACACAGTATTTTGCTTCGTGTGTGACTTCACATATCTTTGCTATATTTTTCTTTTGGAATGGTGTGAAAGAAAGGTAAATAAATTTTGCTCAGATTGTATTAAAAATTAATCGCTTGAGTATTTATTAATTAGCTTTAAAAATAAAGTCTCTTCGTCTTTATATTGACGAAAAACGAAATGATATTATTAAAAAAGGCAATTGATAGTGCTGTGAAAAAATTAGAGGACAACGATATTCCCATACAAAGACAAATTCGTGCCGGCGAGTGAGCAACCGATGCCAGACTCACACTAATGCCTTGATCGCACCTGACAAGTAGTAAGTCGAGTGGCGAGTAACTCGCTACTTGACTCTCCAAAAAGTGTACGCTCTACGGTCGAATAGAGTTCATTAGAAAGCGGCGCGTCGCAACACGAAGAACTACGACGCAATAAAGAAGATATGCTAATTAAGTTGATTGTAATGCTTTATTTAGAAGAGGTGGAAGAATAAAATAGTGAGATGAAACAAAAGTGGATAAATAGCCGCAAAAATAAAGAATTTTAGAATATCGTTTTCGCTCTAACGGGACGACACATCGCGCGTGTCTGCGTCTACGAATGTCAGGGACGCGTGGAGGGGACTCGCCGAAAAAATAGAACCGAATTCAGAACGGGGCATAAGAGCTGAACTACAAAATAATATTTCGGAATGTCTTGACTGATTCACAAATTAAGTAGGATGTTTAACCAAATCGAAGTCCGTCCAAGTTGTAGCTTCATTGTTCGAGGACGTGCAGCAAAATACTTTGCTTTTGGCGATGATGATGAATTGAAATTAGCTGTTTCAAAATTACTGACTTTTATGTTAAATTACTAATGATGAGATGTCAGAAACAGATCTTTTAGAGAAACAAAGATTGGGAAGGCATTTAAAAATGGCCAATGTTATGGTAAGGCCGCACTGCGGCCAACTTCGAACGTTTGGACGATTGTGTGGAAGTTCGAGTAGGAAGGTTGGAGTTTGAGTTGACCCGGGATCGCCTCCAAGGGATCGCCTCCAAGGCCATCGCTACGGCCATCTCACTCTGCCAATGGCCGGCGATCAAGACACGTGTGCCACGTACCATTAACATGAAAATATTATTACGCGAGAGTTTTATAACAATTGTTTGAAAACATGTCATGTATGTATATAATAGCTACCCCGCTCACAAAAAAAAGAAGATGGAGATATACGACAATACGAACGTGGGAGCGAGCGCGCTAACATTAAACACCATAAAATTCATGCGAAAATGTTTAATAAAAGACAACAAGTTTTAAAAAAAAAAACAAAAATCTCGAGGGATCCGTGTTATGTAACATTTAGAAACACTTTGAATTTTGTCATACATATAACTTGTAAAATAACAGAAACAATCGAGTAAATAATACATGTTCGTAATAAGCATTAACTTTGTAGCTCGCTATAATTTACAATAAAATATATAAATTTGTTTTAGACCACTTTTAATTTTAATTACACTCTACCGGTTTCGGAAGAACCCTTCCTTCGTCAGGAGAATATTAAAACTAACCTCTGATAAAAAATATTCATAGATATATACCAAACATTTAGGTGCTGGAGTGGGAATAAAAAAACACAAAAAAGAGCTCGTACGCACTAGCGGCTAGCCGCACTTTTATTTTTATATGCAACCGCTCATTTCGTACGCACTAAGCCGCCGAAAGATTCAAACAAAATTCAACCGCTAATCGAACCGCCTAGGCGGCTAGCCGCTAGTGCGTACGAGCTCTAAAGATAGAGATCATAAATTAGGCCACTCAGTCATTTACCAACTACGTTGCAATGATTGTCCATCGTTCTACATAGGTAAGACAACCAGAAATGTAAATATTAGAATCACGGAACATTTAAGATGTTTAAATAATAATAATTTTTCGGAGTTTGCCAATCGTCTTATTTCCACCAATCATACTTTTAATAAGGACACAGGGGTTAAAATTCTTCATTGTAATAATAAAAGCAAAAAATTAGATAACTTGGAAGCATTTGAAATTTAAAAATCTCTAAATAATAACGCTTATATATTGAATAACCAAATTAATTTATCGTTTAGTCCCATTCTAATTATGTTCCCAATAAACCGCTCTGTTATTGCTGGAATTCCCGCAATTACCCCCCTTCCCCCTTTGACCTCCCACTCCAGCACTTTAATGTTTGGTATATATCTATCAATATTTTGTATCATAGGTTAGTTTTAATATTCTCCTGACGAAAGAAGGGTTATTCCAAAACCGGTAGAGTGTAATTAAAATTTAAAGTGGTCTAAAACAAATTAATATATTTTATTGTAGAGTAAATAATAATTTTCGGAGCATACTTTCTACTGTACTGTTTATTTACATCAAGGGAATTAAAAATAATTACCGTTTCGGCGTGGGGAATGTATAGATACTATCTTAAAGAAAAACATATATTTTTTTAAGAACTTAATAACTTCAAACGTTTACGGAAAACATGTAAGACATCGGTAGAAATTGGCAGAGCCGCCCCTTAAAAAATTACTTGCGTGCAACAATCACCCAAACAAGACTTAACTTGAGAATCTTGGAATATCCAATATATAAAAAATTATGTTTGTTTGTTTGTGTGTTCCCGGAATGGTTATAGGATAATGGCTCGGGCTTTATAAATTTATTTCCTATACTATTCATCCGATTGCGATTAAAATTTCATCCCATTGCTATCAACATTTTTTGAATAGTTGTGAACATGCCAGGGGGGGAAGGGGTTGCGAGAAAGGAGCAAGCGGGAGAGGAGAGGAGGAACGCGGGGAGGGTGAAAGTGGAACGCAGGAAGGGAAGGGGTTGCGGGAGGGGAAGAGGAAGAGGAGGAGGAAGGGGAACGGGGAAGAATAGGAAATGACACGAAGGGAGAAACAATTTATGTATTTAAGTGTCATTGCAACGAATGCCGAGCATCAGCTAGTGAACAATAAATTTTGAGGATGTAATTTTAGAGTTTGTAGCTGTCAAATCAAGAAAGAAAAGATTTTTAGTGTTCGAGTACTTACTTTTTGTTTACGAGGGAAGAATGTAATAATAATTCTACTCTCATTCTTCTTTTGCCATATCCAACTTTCAATTTCGTACTCAATAAGAGAGAATGTATGAAAAAACAATACTACTACTATCGTAATATTGTAACTTAAGACTCATTTTATCACTTATTAAATTTAATCGTAATTTACGATTATCGGATTTTTTATAATTGTTACAATTTTTCATTCTTGGTGTGACACGACATTATCCGCACTAAGTGCCATCCATGCTGCTACGCCACTGATGTTTGTCACAAATGATTTTTTTAAATGATGACTTTAATGGTTATGCACCAAGAGTATGGATATTAGAGAGACGGCTTAAATTAAAAAAATTATTCTTATTTTTAAATTAGTGAGATGAACTTGAACCCGCCATTTTGTCTGCATATTTAATGATATTAATGGTCCATATTTCAAAATTTTCGTTGCCCATATTTCACCATACTACTGTAGGTTCATATTTTACCTTTCTAAATGCTTATTTCACCATTTCCATAGTCTATCTTTTACTATTCTGATAGTGAACTTTTCAGCATTCTGAGTACATATTTCACCATTTTGAAGGTCCATATTTCAACATTTTTATGGTACTTTTTTCACCATACTGGGGAAACAATTTTCATCATTCTTATTTAGTCCATATTTCATCCTTCTGACGGTACATATTTCATCCTTCTGAAAATTGTGAAACATGAAGTCAAAATGGTGTCATTCGTACCATTGGTATAGTGAAATATGGACCCTTAAAAATGTGAAATATGCAGTCAGAATTGTGAAAAAAGTACTCTCAAAATGGTGAAATACGCAGTTAGATTGGTAGCATATGGAGCATTAGAATGGTGACATATGGAGCATTAGGATCGTGAAAAATGGATCCTCAAAAAGGTGAAAATGCAATCAGAATGAATAAATATGAACCAACAAAATGGTGAAATGTGGACCCTTAAAAAAGTAAAATATGCAGTTAGAATGGTGAAATAAGTACTCTCAAAATGGTGAAATACGCAGTCAGAATGGTGACATACGGAGCATTAGAATTGTGAAAAATGTATCTTCAAAAAAGTGAAAAATGCAATCAGAATGAGTAAATATGGACCAACAAAATAGAGAAATGTGGACCATTAAAATTGTGAAACATGCAGTCAAAATGGGGTCATTTGTACCATTAGAATGGTGAAATATGGACCCTTAAAAATGTGAAATATGCAGTCAGAATTGGGAAATAAGTGCTCTCAAAATGGTGAAATACGCAGTCAGAATGGTAACATATGGAGCATTAGAATGCTGACATATGGAGCATTAGGATCGAAAAAAATGGATCTTCAAAAAGGTAAAAATGCAATCAGAATAATTAAATATGAGCCAACAAAATGGCGAAATGTGGACCTTTAAAAAGGAAAAATATGCAGTCGGAATGGTGAAATAGGTATTCTCAAAATAGTGAAATACACAGTCAGAATGAAGAAATATGGAGCATTAGAATCGTCAAAAATGTTTCCTGAAAAAAGTGAAAAATTATATCAGAATGATTAAATATGGACCAACAAAATGGAGAAATGTGGACAGTTAAAATTGTGAAACATGCACTCAAAATGGTGACATTTGCACCATCAGAATGGTGAAATATGGACCCTTAAAAAGGTGAAATATGCAGTCAGAATTGTGGAATAAGTGGTCTCAAAATGGTGAAATACGCAGTCAGAATGGTGACATATGTAGAATTAGAATGGTGACATATATAGCATAAGGATCGTGAAAAATGGATCTTCAAAAAGGTGAAAATGCAATCAGAATGAAAAAATATGAACCAACAAAATGGTGAAATGTGGACCCTTAAAAAGGTAAAATATGCAGTTAGAATGGTGAAATAAGAACTCTCAAAATGGTAAAATACAAAGTCAGAATGATCATATATGGAGCATTAGAATGGTGACATATGGATCATTAGAATCGTGTAAAATGGATCCTCAAAAAGGCGAAAAATGCAATCAGATTGTTTAAACATGGACCAAGAAAATGGTGAAATGTGGACCATTAAAATTGTGAAACATGCAGTCAAAATGATGATATATGCATTATCAGAATGGTGAAATATGGACCCTCAAAATGGTGAAAACTGCAATCAGAAAGGTTAAATATGGACCGACAAAATGGTGAAATGTGGACCAGTAAAATCGTGAAATATGCAGTAAAAAGGGTGACAAATGCAACATCAGAATGGTAAAAATATGGACCCATAAAAAGATTAAATATGCAGTCAGAATGGTGAAATAAGTACTCTCAAAATGGTGAAATACGCAGTCAGAATGGTTACATATGGTGCATTAGAATGGTGACATATGGAGCATTAGGATAGTGAAAAATGGATCCTGAAAAAGGTGAAAATGCAATCAGAATCAATAAATATGAACCAAAAAAATGGTGAAATGTGGACCATTAAAATAGTGAAACATGTAGCCAAAATGGCGACATATGCATCATAAGAATGGTGAATTTAGACTACTATAATGGTGATAAATGCAGTCAAAATGGTGACATACGCACCATCAGAATGGTGAAATATGGAACCTTAAAGAGGTGAAATAGGCATTGAAATTGGTGAAATATGCACCACCAGAATTGTGAAAAAACAACTATAATAAAAGTGAAACATGCAGACAGAATGGTGAAATAAGTTCTCTCAAAATGGTGAAATACGCAGACAGATTGGTGACAGTTGGAGCATTAGAATGGTGATATTTGGAGCATGAGAATCGTGAAAAATAAATCTTTAAAATGGTAAATAATGCAATCAGAATAATTAACTATTGACCAACAAAAAGGTGAAATGTGGACCATTTAAATTGTGAAACATGCCGTCAAAATGATGATATATGCATTATCAGAATGGTGATATATGGATCCTCAAAATGGTGTAAAATGCAATCAGAAAGGGTAAATATGGACCGACAAAATGGTGAAATGTGGACCAGTAAAATCGTTAAAAATGCAATAAAAAGGGTGACAAATGGAACATCAGAATGGTAAAATATGGACCCTTAAAAAGATTAAATATGCAATCAGAATGGTGAAATAAGTACTCTCAAAATGGTGAAATACGCAGTCAGAATGGTTACATATGGAGCATTAGAATGGTGACATATGGAGCATTAGGATCGTGAAAAATGGATCCTGATAAAGGTGAAAATGCAATCAGAATCAATAAATATGATCCAACAAAATGGTGAAATGTGGACCATTAAAATAGTGAAACATGTAGCCAAAATGGTGACATATGCATCATAAGAATGGTGAATTTAGACTACTATAATGGTGATAAATGTAGTCAAAATGGTGACATACGCACCATCGGAATGGTGAAATATGGACCCTTAAAGATGTGAATAATGCATTGAAATTGGTGAAATATGCACCACCAGAATTGTGAGAAAAAACGACTATAATAAAGGTGAAACATGCAGACAGAATGGTGAAATAAGTTCTCTCAAAATGGTGAAATACGCAGTCAAAATGGTGACATTTGGAGCATTAAAATGGTGACATTTGGAGCATGAGAATCGTGAACAATAAATCTTAAAAATGGTGATTAATGCCATCAGAATGATTAAATATTGACCTACAATAGATGAAATGTGGACCATTAAAATTGTGAAACATGCAGTCAAAATGGTGACATATGCACCATCAGAATGGTGAAATATGGATCCTCAAAATGGTGATAAATGCAATCATAAAGGTTAAATATGGACCAACAAAATGGTGAAATGTGAACCATTAAAATCGTGAAATATGCAGTAAAAATGGTGACAAATGCAACATCAGAATGGTAAAATATACACCCTTAAAAAGGTAAAATATGCAGTCAGAATGTACTCTCAAAATGGTGAAATACGCACTCAAAATGGTGACATATGGAGCATTAGAATCGTCAAAAATGTATCCTGAGAAAAGTGAAAAATGCAATCAGAATGATTAAATATGGTCCAACAAAATGGTGAAATGTGGACCATTTAAAATGAAAAACATGCATTCAAAATGGTGACATATGCACCATCAGAATGGTAGAATATGGACCCTTAAATAGGTGAAATGTGCATTCAGAATGGTGATATATGCACCGCTAGAATTGTGAAAAAACGACTATCAAAAAGGTGAAACATGCAGTCAGAATGGTGAAAAAAGTACTAACAAAAAGGTGAAATACGCAGACAGAATGGTGACATATGGAGCATTAGAATCGTCAAAAATGTATCCTGAAAAAAGTGAAAAATGCAATCAGAATGATTAAATATGGTCCAACAAAATGGTGAAATGTGGACCAATAAAATTGCGAAACATGCAGTCAAAATGGTGACATTTGAATCATCAGAATGGTGATATATGGGCCCCATAAAATGTGAAATATGCAGTCAGAATGGTGAAATAAGTACTCTCAAAATGGTAAAATATGCAGTCAGAATGGTGACATATGAAGAATTTGAATGGTGACATATGGAGCATTAGAATCGTGAACAATGGATACTCAAAAATGTGAATTATGCAATCAGAATGATTAAATATGGACCAACAAAATGTTGAAATGTGGACCATAAAAATCGTGAAACATTCTGTCAAAGTGGTGATATATGCACCATAAGAATGGTGAATTATGGACTACTATAATGGTGATTTATGCAGTCAAAATGGTGACATATGCACCATCAGAATGGTGAAATATGGATTGTCACAAGGTGAAAAATGCAATCAGAATGATTAAATCTGGACCAACAAACTGGTGAAATGTGGACCATTAAAAATGAGAAACATGCATTAAAAATGGTGATATATGCACCATCAGAATGGTAAAATATGGACCCTTAAATTGGTGAAATGTGCATTCAGAATGGTGATATATGCACCGCTAGAATTGTGAAAAAACGACTATCAAAAAGGTGAAACATGCAGTCAGAATGGTGAAAAAAGTAGTATCAAAAAGTTGAAATACGCAGACAGAATGGTGACATTTGGAGCATTAGAATGGTGACATTTGGAGCATGAGAATCGTGAAAAATAAATCTTTAAAATGGTGATTAATGCAATCAGAATGATTAAATATTGACCTACAATAGATGAAATGTGGACCATAAAAATTGTGAAACATGCAGTCAAAATGGTGACATATGCACCATCAGAATGGTGAAATATGCAATCAGAAAGGTTAAATATGGACCAACAAAATGGTGAAATGTGGACCAATAAAATCGTGAAATATGCAGTAAAAAAGGTGACAAATGCAACATCAGAATGGTAAAATATACACCCTTAAAAAGGTAAAATATGCAGTCAGAATGTACTCTCGAAGTGGTGAAATACGCAGTCAAAATGGTGACATATGGAGCATTAGAATCGTCAAAAATGTATCCTGAAAAAAGTGAAATATGCGATCAGAATGATTAAATATGGTCCAACAAAATGGTGAAATGTGGACCATTAAAATTGCGAAACATGCAGTCAAAATGGTGACATTTGAATCATCAGAATGGTGAAATATGGACCCTTAAAATGTGAAATATGCAGTCAGAATGGTGAAATAAGTACTCTCAAAATGGTTAAATATGCAGTCAGAATGATGACATATGAAGAATTTGAATGGTGACATATGGAGCATTAGAATCGTGAACAATGGATACTCAAAAATGTGAATTATGCAATCAGAATGATTAAATATGGACCAACAAAATGTTGAAATGTGGACCATAAAAATCGTGAAACATTCTGTCAAAGTGGTGATATATGCACCATAAGAATGGTGAATTATGGACTACTATAATGGTGATATATGCAGTCAAAATGGTGACATATGCACCATCAGAATGGTGAAATATGGATTCTCACAAGGTGAAAAATGCAATCAGAATGATTAAATCTGGACCAACAAAATGGTGAAATGTGGACCATTAAAAATGAGAAACATGCATTAAAAATGGTGATATATGCACCATCAGAATGGTAAAATATGGACCCTTAAATTGGTGAAATGTGCATTCAGAATGGTGATATATGCATCGCTAGAATTGTGAAAAAACGACTATCAAAAAGGTGAAACATGCAGTCAGAATGGTGAAAAAAGTACTCTCAAAAAGGTGAAATACGCAGACAGAATGGTGACATTTGGAGCATTAGAATGGTGACATTTGGAGCATGAGAATCGTGAAAATTAAATCTTTAAAATGGTGATTAATGCAATCAGAATGATTAAATATGGACCAACAATATGTTGAAATGTGGACCATAAAAATCGTGAAACATTCTGTCAAAGTGGTGATATATGCACCATAAGAATGGTGAATTATGGACTACTATAATGGTGATTTATGCAGTCAAAATGGTGACATATGCACCATCAGAATGGTGAAATATGGATTGTCACAAGGTGAAAAATGCAATCAGAATGATTAAATCTGGACCAACAAAATGGTGAAATGTGGACCATTAAAAATGAGAAACATGCATTAAAAATGGTGACATATGCACCATCAGAATGGTAAAATATGGACCCTTAAATTGGTGAAATGTGCATTCAGAATGGTGATATATGCACCGCTAGAATTGTGAAAAAACGACTATCAAAAAGGTGAAACATGCAGTCAGAATGGTGAAAAAAGTAGTATGAAAAAGTTGAAATACGCAGACAGAATGGTGACATTTGGAGCATTAGAATGGTGACATTTGGAGCATGAGAATCGTGAAAAATAAATCTTTAAAATGGTGATTAATGCAATCAGAATGATTAAATATTGACCTACAATAGATGAAATGTGGACCATTAAAATTGTGAAACATGCAGTCAAAATGGTGACATATGCACCATCAGAATGGTGAAATATGGACCCTTAAAAAGGTGAAACATGCAGTCAGAATGGTAAAAAAAGTACTCTCAAAAAGGTGAAATACGCAGACAGAATGGTGACATTTGGAGCATTAGAATCGTCAAAAATGTATCCTGAAAAAAGTGAAAAATGCGATCAGAATGATTAAATATGGTCCAACAAAATGGTGAAATGTGGACCATTAAAATTGCGAAACATGCAGTCAAAATGGTGACATTTGAATCATAGGAATGGTGAATTATGGACTACTATAATGGTGATATATACTGTCAAAATGGTGACATATGCACCATCAGAATGGTGAAATATGGATTCTCACAAGGTGAAAAATACAAACAGAATAATTAAATCTGGACCAACAAAATGGTGAAATGTCGACCATTTAAAATGAAAAACATGCATTAAAAATGGTGATATATGCACCATCAGAATGGTAAAATATGGACCCTTAAATTAATGAAATGTGCATTCAGAATGGTGATATATGCACCGCTAGAATTGTGAAAAAACGA
The DNA here is from genome assembly GCA_951813805.1 of Limnephilus auricula. Classification (NCBI taxonomy): domain Eukaryota; kingdom Metazoa; phylum Arthropoda; class Insecta; order Trichoptera; family Limnephilidae; genus Limnephilus; species Limnephilus auricula. Next base: position 22,009,805 of record OX638397.1, read on the forward strand.
CTACAATAGATGAAATGTGGACCATTAAAATTGTGAAACATGCAGTCAAAATGGTGACATATGCACCATCAGAATGGTGAAATATGGACCCTTAAAAAGGTGAAATATGGAGTCAGAATGGTGACATATGTAGAATTAGAATGGTGACATATATAGCATAAGGATCGTGAAAAATGTATCTTCAAAAAGGTGAAAATGCAATCAGAATGAAAAAATATGAACCAACAAAATGGTGAAATGTTGACCCTTAAAAAGGTAAAATATGCAGTTAGAATGGTGGAATAAGAACTCTCAAAATGGCAAAATACAAAGTCAGAATGTTGATATATGGAGCATTAGAATGGTGACATATGGAGCATTAGAATCGTGTAAAATGGATCCTCAAAAAGGCGAAAAATGCAATCAGATTGTTTAAACATGGACCAAGAAAATGGTGAAATGTGGACCATTAAAATTGTGAAACATGCAGTCAAAATGAGAATATATGCATTATCAGAATGGTGAAATATGGATCATCAAAATGGTGAAAAATGCAATCAGAAAGGTTAAATATGGACCGACAAAATGGTGAAATGTGGACCAGTTAAATCGTGAAATATGCAGTAAAAAGGGTGACAAATGCAACATCAGAATGGTAAAATATGGACCCATAAAAAGATTAAATGTGCAGTCAGAATGGTGAAATAAGTACTCTCAAAATGGTGAAATACGCAGTCAGAATGGTTACATATGGTGCATTAGAATGGTGACATATGGAGCATAAGGATCGTGAAAAATTGATCCTGAAAAAGGTGAAAATGCAATCAGAATCAATATATATATATGAACCAACAAAATGGTGAAATGTGGACCATTAAAATAGTGAAACATGTAGCCAAAATGGCGACATATGCATCATAAGAATGGTGAATTTAGACTACTATAATGGTGATAAATGCAGTCAAAATGGTGACATACGCACCATCAGAATGGTGAAATATGGACCCTTAAAGAGGTGAAATATGCATTGAAATTGGTGAAATATGCACCACCAGAATTGTGAAAAAACGACTATAATAAAGGTGAAACATGCAGACAGAATGGTGAAATAAGTTCTCTCAAAATGGTGAAATACGCAGTCAAAATGGTGACATTTGGAGAATCGTGAATAATAAATCTTAAAAATGGTGATTAATGCAATCAGAATGATTAAATATTGACCTACAATAGATGAAATGTGGACCATTAAAATTGTGAAACATGCAGTCAAAATGGTGACATATGCACCATCAGAATGGTGAAATATGGATCATCAAAATGGTTACATATGCAACATCAGAATGGTAAAATATACACCCTTAAAAAGGTAAAAAATGCAGTCAGAATGTACTCTCAAAGTGGTGAAATACGCAGTCAAAATGGTGACATATGGAGCATTAGAATCGTCAAAAATGTATACTGAAAAAAGTGAAAAATGCAATCAGAAGGATTAAATATGGTCCAACAAAATGGTGAAATGTGGACCATTAAAATTGCGAAACATGCAGTCAAAATGGTGACATTTGAATCATCAGAATGGTGAAATATGGACCCTTAAAATGTGAAATATGCAGTCAGAATGGTGAAATAAATACTCTCAAAATGGTAAAATATGCAGTCAGAATGGTGACATATGAAGAATTTGAATGGTGACATATGGAGCATTAGAATCGTGAACAATGGATTCTCAAAAATGTGAATTATGCAATCAGAATGATTAAATATGGACCAACAAAATGGTGAAATGTGGACCATTAAAATCGTGAAAAATGCAGTAAAAATGGTGACAAATGCAACATCAGAATGGTAAAATATACACCCTTGAAAAGGTAAAATATGCAGTCAGAATGTACTCTCAAAGTGGTGAAATACGCAGTCAAAATGGTGACATATGGAGCATTAGAATCGTCAAAAATGTATACTGAAAAAAGTGAAAAATGCAATCAGAATGATTAAATATGGTCCAACAAAATGGTGAAATGTGGACCATTAAAATTGCGAAACATGCAGTCAAAATGGTGACATTTGAATCATCAGAATGGTGAAATATGGACCCTTAAAATGTGAAATATGCAGTCAGAATGGTGAAATAAGTACTCTCAAAATGGTAAAATATGCAGTCAGAATGGTGACATATTAAGAATTTGAATGGTGACATATGGAGCATTAGGATCGTGAACAATGTATACTCAAAAATGTGAATAATGCAATCAGAATGATTAAATATGGACCAACAAAATGTTGAAATGTGGACCATAAAAATCGTGAAACATTCTGTCAAAGTGGTGATATATGCACCATAAGAATGGTGAATTATGGACTACTATAATGGTGATATATGCAGTCAAAATGGTGACATATGCACCATCAGAATGGTGAAATATGGATTCTCACAAGGTGAAAAATGCAATCAGAATGATTAAATTTGGACCAACAAAATGGTGAAATGTGGACCATTAAAAATGAGAAACATGCATTAAAAATGGTGATATATGCACCATCAGAATGGTAAAATATGGACCCTTAAATTGGTGAAATGTGCATTCAGAATGGTGATATATGCACCGCTAGAATTGTGAAAAAACGACTATCAAAATGGTGAAACATGCAGTCAGAATGGTGAAAAAAGGACTCTCAAAAAGGTGAAATATGCAGGCAGAATGGTGACATATGGAGCATTAGAATCGTCAAAAATGTATCCTCAAAAAAGTTAAAAATGCAATCAGAATGATTAAATATGGTCCAACAAAATGGTGAAGTGTGGACCATTAAAATCGTGAAATATGCAGTAAAAATGGTGACAAATGCAACATCAGAATGGTAAAATATACACCCTTAAAAAGGTAAAATATGCAGTCAGAATGTACTCTCAAAATGGTGAAATACGCAGTCAAAATGGTGACATATGGAGCATTAGAATCGTCAAAAATGTATCCTGAGAAAAGTGAAAAATGCAATCAGAATGATTAAATATGGTCCAACAAAATGGTGAAATGTGGACCATTAAAACTGCGAAACATGCAGTCAAAATGGTGACATTTGAATTATCAGAATGGTAAAATATGGACCCTTAAAATGTGAAATATGCAGTCAGAATGGTGAAATAAGTACTCTCAAAATGGTGAAATACGCAGTCAGAATGGTGACATATGAAGCATTAGAATGGTGACATATGGAGCATTAAAATCGTGAACAATGGATACTCAAAAATGTGAATAATGCAATCAGAATGATTAAATATGGACTAACAAAATGATGAAATGTGGACCATAAAAATCGTGAAACATTCTGTCAAAGTGGTGATATATGCACCATACGAATAGTGAATTATGGACTACTATAATGGTGATATATACAGTCAAAATGGTGACATATGCACCATCAGAATGGTGAAATATGGATTCTCACAAGGTGAAAAATGCAATCAGAATGATTAAATCTGGACCAACAAAATGGTGAAATGTGGACCATTAAAAATGAGAAACATGCATTAAAAATGGTGTTATATGCACCATCAGAATGGTGAAATATGGATTCTCAAAATGGTGAAAAATGCAATCAGAAAGGTTAAATATGGACCAACAATATGGTGAAATGTGGACCATTAAAAATGAGAAACATGCATTAAAAATGGTGATATATGCACCATCAGAATGGTAAAATATGGACCCTTAAATTGGTGAAATGTGCATTCAGAATGGTGATATATGCACCGCTAGAATTTTGAAAAAACGACTATCAAAAAGGTGAAACATGCAGTCAGAATGGTGAAAAAAGGACTCTCAAAAAGGTGAAATATGCAGGCAGAATGGTGACATATGGAGCATTAGAATCGTCAAAAATGTATCCTCAAAAAAGTGAAAAATGCAATCAGAATGATTAAATATGGTCCAACAAAATGGTGAAGTATGGATTATTAAAATCGTGAAATATGCAGTAAAAATGGTGACAAATGCAACATCAGAATGGTAAAATATACACCCTTAAAAAGGTAAAATATGATGTCAGAATGTACTCTCAAAATGGTGAAATACGCAGTCAAAATGGTGACATATGGAGCATTAGAATCGTCAAAAATGTATCCTGAGAAAATTGAAAAATGCAATCAGAATGATTAAATATGGTCCAACAAAATGGTGAAATGTGGACCGTTAAAATTGCGAAACATGCAGTCAAAATGGTGACATTTGAATCATCAGAATGGTGAAATATGGACCCTTAAAATGTGAAATATGGAGTCAGAATGGTGAAATAAGTACTCTCAAAATGGTGAAATACGCAGTCAGAATGGTGACATATGAAGCATTAGAATGGTGACATATGGAGCATTAAAATCGTGAACAATGGATACTCAAAAATGTGAATAATGCAATCAGAATGATTAAATATGGACTAACAAAATGATGAAATGTGGACCATAAAAATCGTGAAACATTCTGTCAAAGTGGTGATATATGCACCATACGAATAGTGAATTATGGACTACTATAATGGTGATATATACAGTCAAAATGTTTACATATGCACCATCAGAATGGTGAAATATGGATTCTCACAAGGTGAAAAATGCAATCAGAATGATTAAATCTGGACCAACAAAATGGTGAAATGTGGACCATTAAAAATGAGAAACATGCATTAAAAATGGTGATATATGCTCCATCAGAATGGTAAAATATGGACCCTTAAATTGGTGAAATGTGCATTCAGAATGGTGATATATGCACCGCTAGAATTGTGAAAAAACGACTATCAAAAAGGTGAAACATGCAGTCAGAATGGTGAAAAAAGTACTCTCAAAAAGGTGAAATACGCAGACAGAATGGTGACATTTGGAGCATTAGAATGGTGACATTTGTAGCATGAGAATCGTGAAAAATAAATCTTTAAAATGGTGATTAATGCAATCAGAATGATTAAATATTGACCTACAATAGATGAAATGTGGACCATTAAAATCGTGAAATATGCAGTAAAAATGGTGACAAATGCAACATCAGAATGGTAAAATATACACCATGTCACCAATATGGAGCATTAGAATCGTCAAAAATGTATCCTGAAAAAAGTGAAAAATGCGATCAGAATGATTAAATATGGTCCAACAAAATGGTGAAATGTGGACCATTAAAACTGCGAAACATGCAGTCAAAATGGTAAAACTTACCCGATAAAGTGGCTCTGAGTCAATTGCTTGGTTGTTATTTGGCCTGTATCCATGGAAACCGTTTGTAAACAATAACACGACCGATAATTTGACATTTTTATATAAAATCGTATGTTTTAAACCAAAATTATAAAAGAACTAAATAACAATTAAATGCACACTTTTAATGATAAAATTATTATAAACTAATTAAAAAATTTAAGTAATGTCATCGCGTTTTACTAGTTTAACAAATTTTCAAAATGTCCACCTTCAGCTTGTAAGCAAGCATGTAAACGTATAGTAATACTGGCCGTTCTTCGTTGGTAAAGCCAAGTATTAACACAATGATTTAACAACAAAATTACGCACAAATTAACATAATTTTTACATTTAGGCAAGTCTACAACTAAAACACAATGTAAAGTTACTACAACTAAATAAACAACAGTATGTCTGAAGAAAACATGCACTTAATAAAGTTGTTTCTTTAATTCAGTCTTAATAATTACACACCAGATAAAGACAGATTTAATTACCAAGTGTTGATTAATAACAATAATTTTTTTTAAAGTGAATCACTACTCCGTGAATAAAATTATTACATTAAAATTCAACACTGACACTGACAGAACTGGGAGAGCGCATGGTGCGGTGATTTTGCAACAGCGGAACATAATAATGCTGGCGTACATTGTGATGACTTCAACACTACGTTCAAAAGAAAAAAAAGCATCTTCTTCATCGGAAGAGCTCATACAAATTTTTCCCACCTAAACGAAATTTCAAATCGACTACACTGACGACCGTTATTGAAAAGGGACAGAAAATCACAATCTGAGAAGAGCTGATAAATCAAGGTGACGAAATAATGAAGAGCTCGAAGTTTTCAAATTAGTTATTACGTTTAAAATTTTTCAATATTGAATGTAAGCCGACACTTCAGACCGACCATAAATTTAAAATTCCAGAGCGTATACGAAGAGGTAATCAACTGATGAAAGGATGGCAGGTTCGTACGAAAGGTCAGTTATATAAACAAAAGAGGTTCGAATACAAATACAAAAATGTTTATGATCGCTTTTGTTCAAGAGTTTGTTTAGTAACAAAAAAAAACTAACATGGTTTTGAGAAATAAATGGGGTAATTAAGCCCAAATTACCACTACAGAATACAGACGAAGTTTTGATGTTTAAAGAAAACCAATGAAAATTAACGACGTATACAATCTATGAATTAGTGCTACAGATCAAGATTTTTCAAGAAGTAAACAACACACTCAGATTAAAAGTAAATAAGATTTTTAGAAAGGATACACAAAAAATGAAGTCAAACAGGTACGCACTGGACTGTGGAGCTAGTTGAAATACATTTAGAAAATTAATTCTGAATTAATAAGGTGATATTGGTTATTACCAGACAAAGTTTTACAAATATTATATCTGATCATGAAAAGGGACGAAAGATAAAAAAAAAATAGTTGTAAACAACTACGGACGCGAAAAATGAAGTATTTGTACGAAACTGCAAGGAATGTGATGAATCAGGTCAATGACAGAAACAATTTCATGTCACCATGAGGATTATGCCGAGAAATATTGCTGAATTCATCTTTACCTGCTTCAAACGTTGAACAGAATAATAAATGGGAGAGTGCGAGAGTGATAATTGTTACAGATGTAGAGTCACTATTAGCCGAGATAATTTGCCGATTATTAAGGAAAGATTGATTGCAGAATTCTAGGAAAAGTTTAAAGCAAAATTGCATCAAAAGGGTGAGCTACACTTATCGGCGGCCAGACAATGAAATAATTCAACGGACATATTTAAGATTGGATAGAGAGAATCTTGAAAAATATCCAAGTGAAAGTTGAAATTGTCTGAACTCTCAATCATAAAGCGCCCTACGGAAGACGAGATATACGTCCTGAGTCCGCGCCTGGCATAGATTTTTATGCCCAAGTTTGTACGGGAATTTGACGGAGACAGTCTAGAGACAGTCTAGGAAGAGTGATAATCGTGATAGTGGAAGGATATCTCCCGTATCTAAAGTGAAAGAAGTGTTTCTGAATATTTTGTGTAAAAATAATTGGTGTCGTTCGTACTTAGCAAAACAATTTATCAATATTATAAAAACGAGTGATAAGACATAATTCACCGAAGATGAACAAAATAGTGCTAAACAGTGGCGGGTGTTTCCTAATGTTGGGAGAAAATAACTATCTTATATTAAAGGATTTTAAAGTCTGTGACTTCGTGAGAAACAATAGTTCGTGTACATAAATTAATTATTTGGCTTGTTAAAATACTTTATTGAAAATTAGCTGCAGTGATTGACAGTGCGCCGCAAGGTGAATTAATTAAATGATAAAATTAATTTGAATTAAATTAACCCAGAAACGGTTCGCATATCAAAACCAAAATAATAATCAAAGTGATGAAATACTTAGCTTCAGTGAGTTAATAATAACGTAACTTCGTGTTTTAAAATAGTAGGGAGGGAACCGCGCTATTTTTATTTGAAATATAAAATAAGCCTAGTCAATAATTAATAACCTACGTATAAATATTATTTTCAAGCTTCCACACACAAAATAATAATATCAAAACAACATCAAAAATGCACCTACGTACTTAAAATTTCTTCAATCTTCGCCGAACAAAAAAAAAATAATATAAAAATTACCTACAAATACCTACGTAATAATGCCTTGCTCAACCTTTCACAAAACCAAAAAAAACAAATAATAATATTAAATACAATGTATATAATAATTTAAAATACCTACATGTTTATAATTTTTCCGACCTTCCGCGAAAATAATAATAATACCAACATACCTACGCACTTGTAGTTTCTTCAATATATCGTATAATCATATAATACAAATATTCAAGATAATATCAACATATACCTACGTATGAATGTCGTCATCAATAGTCGCAAAAACAAAAGATAATAATAATGTTAACAAATAATAATGAATAACCTATGTATTTTCTTAAACTCAAATAATAAGTGTGACATAGATCCATGGTGCTTAAATAGTAGGAACTAAATTACCGTATCATGAGGATAGGAAGGTTTTTTCTTTATTATTTTCCTCCACTGTATTTAGTGCACTGATTAAGTGCACTAAATACCTAGTGCACTTAATCAGGCTTCGTCCAGGTGAGTGAATGAAACATATAAATTACTTTTCAGACCGTATCTGGTCCCGATATTTGGGAGGTCCAGCCAATCTACAATAACTAATAACAAAAGAAGTTTATGTTCCAGGATATAATTGTGTTTTAAATATTATTCTCGATGTGTAATTATGAAATTTGTCCCAAATTAAAGCTATTATCAATGTTGGTTCAACGAACTTATATTTTTTTTGCGTACCAAAAAAAAGGGTCCCAGCCATAAATAGTAGCCGGGATGAACATCGTACGGTCATCCAAATTAGTAGGGTTTTTTTTCTGAGGTATGCCGAACCAAAGTGGAAGGGACGGGCTACATCAATGCCATACTGGATAGTAGTTCAAAAATGAAATTTGGAAAATTGAATTTAAAAAATTATTATTGTTTACTAACAACAAGATTATCATGTCAAATTTTTTCAGGCTTCCTTACAAAAAATGAAATCAACATTATTTCGGTAATGTTTTCTCAATCAAACCCTTCCAAAATCCAAATTTGACCTGCGAAATATAGACTTCACGATTGGAGGATGCAATAGCGTCACGGAAATTATATCCCCACAAGATATGAGACAAAGACGGCTTTTTTTCTTGCGCTATCATGCGATAGGGGATGTCAACATAAACTGAGCATTCACGCGGGATACTGGAAGTTATTCCCTTTCGCGGGGTCATGCAGAGTGGAAAGGCATGAAAGACAGGATAAAAAAAAAGGCCACTTGGAATGGTAGGGTATGATTCGCTGTCGGAGGCGTTTCGACCGAAGGTATCCCAAGTTTTGCGAAGTTATGTGGAGGGGACGTCGGCGTGGTATTCCGTGAGAATAAGTCTGCAGCACTATCGCATACTACCAGTGGTGTCGACCTGAAAGCAAACATAGTTTTTACATGGTAGAAGTTATGTCCGCTCTCGGAGGCGAGGAACGCAAGCCAATGATTATCTTCGTGGGAGACGAAAGGATCATCTCAAACGGCTCCGTACGCACTCAACGCGGGTAGAATCGTGATAAGGGAAGAAATGGACATACCCCTTCTAGAATCAGTCGAGTTAAAATCAATTCTGGAGGATAGGAAGTCGGGCTAATATTGGAAGTAACATGAGGACTCTGCGCTCTTTCATCTGGCGTGAAGGGACCCTTTCGTAGCAATGAAGTTCATGCAAGAGAACAAAATCAGGACTTAAGGACCATCCTAGCAAACGTAATGATTGAGTCTTTGTCCGGAATGTTGGTCACCAGTATCTATCTGGTTAGTGGAGGCGCCGACTTATTCAGGAAACAACATTCCCCAAAAAATCCACCTATCAACCATCCTTCCCCTTCCTCTTCCCCAGTAAGTGTGGTGTTTACTAATAACAATTATAACTTGACCATTTAGGTGCAGTACAACGACACTGAGAGCTTCGCAAGGATCCCGACATGTATGTCATAATACACACTGTCGACGTAATGTAAAAATAATCCAATGTAAACCTATAGACAGGAAAAATCGGGTAAGAAAAACTACGACTTTGAATTTTATAAACCGGGTGACAATTTACTGTAGAATTAGCGTCAATGACATACTTTGTTCAAGTTGAGAAAAGGCGGGTAATACGGGTATAGGTTTTGAAAATAAAATAAAACAATCTAAAAACGGGGTTAGTTTATCAAACGAAAATTCTTTCACACTTCCTCTAAAAGAATCTGAGGTTACCACACACTACATTATTTCCTCTACATGTGTATGTGTATTAATTTACACATACAAATGTAAATACTGAATCAAAAAACTTACACAACGTAGTATATAGGAATAATGTGCAATTAAATCTTAAATCTTATTTACTGTGAGAAAATCGCAGGGGTTTAAGAAAATGTTAGGTGTAGCTAGATATAAGGGTATATTGATCGAAGGCCAAAAGATAAGGGTAGCGTAGCCAGTAGATCCCGACAGCTAGTGTTAAAGGGAAAGAATAGAAAAATCAAGGGTAAACGACTACGGATCATTACAACGGGTGCCGGGTAGCCCAAGAGGGTGGTCCATCACAACTGGTCCCGTGACCACAGGAGCTAGTAAAGGCAGGGGTTTGGATCGTCACAAATTAGTATACGCGACTGGTAGGGTGACGAGACGGACCATCACAACTGCTGCCTTTAGACCAGGAGAAATGATTGACGATAGGGAGGTACATCACAAATGGTGCCTTTAGCCCAGGGAGGTACATCACAACATGCCGGTCTATTTTTATCTTTTTACCACAAAACTACCTCTACAAGTTACGGCATGGGGAATATATAGAATAACATATATTTTTTTAAGAACTTAAAAACTTCAAACTTTTACGGAAAACATGTAAGAAATTGGCAGAGCCGCCCCTTAAAAAATTACTTGCGTGCAACAATCACCCAAACGAGACTTAACTTAACATTCTTGGAATATCTAATATTTAAAAAAATTATGTTTATTTATTTGTGTGTTCGTATGTTATGCGCAACCATATCTACCATTCACCCGATTGCGATGAAACGTTGGAAATATGATGTGCGCATTAGTTATTTAATTCGATTTAGAATACCAGGGAAATGCTTTATGTATTTGTTAATAAAACTCCTCAATTTGTAAGTTCTAGCTCGATAGCTAGAGTTCCCGCCATAGACTAAAATTTTTATTTTTGAAGTTTTTATAGACGTTTTGTATTATAGACATTATAAACCAAATGATAAGTAAATATAATATGTTATGCATTAAATGATAAAACAAAAATAGATTTTAATTAATAAAATCATTTATTTCAAAAGAAAACACAGGTTCAGAAAGTTATGTTGGTATAAATGACACCATTTTTATAACCAAAATCCTTTTTCGTCTCAAACTTTGGCATGAGCTTTCGATGTGATAATTTATAATTTATGTATCCCTCTCGTCTTTTTTGTCGCATACACTTAGAGCTGCTTCTGTCACAACTTTTACAGATCTTTCTACTGCCTGGCTGTGGCAAGGCAGTCTCATTAATTCCAACACTGTATCTTCTCCATTTTCAATAAGATCTTGTAACTGCTCATCGGAAATATTCATCAGTATTGGGGGTTCGTATATATTTTGTTATCAGTCAATCATGTCTATGTAAGAACGTGCATTTACGTCCACTTTTGGCACATCAAACATGCGCGAAACAGAATTTTTATTAACTTGACGAGTCTTTAAAATGCGTCTGGCAGAGAGTTCTCTAATGTGCTTACGTGAATCTGTTATCATAATCAACAACAAGTTTTCTGGATGAGCAAAGTAACTGTTTCGAATTATAACTCGATGGACAAATATCTAGTGCTGTTAATGAGCTTCCATAAATGATTTGAACCATATTTGCAGGATGAATGTGTTTTGATAGCAAACCAGACAGGAGTGTACGATTTTACGACAAACGTTGCTTAAGTCACAAGATTTTGTTGTGGATTTTCCGTAGAAATGTACAAAGGCAGTATGCGATTAGCTCTTGTCAACCAGCGGGCATGGGATAGTTTACCTGTGCCTCTCTGTAATAAATTAGAAAAAAAGGATCTATTTATGACAGCAGTAGTAATTTCTTGTAAATATTTCTGGTCTGTAATGAGATCTGTGGATATTTGTAGAGGTAGTTCACCTTCTATCTTCTCAAAGTTGGCCAACGGCAACGTCTCGCATTTCTCTAATGCTTTACCGATTTAACCTGCAAATGATTTAGGTCCTGCAGCAGGGCCATCCAAATTGGTAAACAAATGCCTCAATGGTAACTCGTTGGCATGCAAGAGACAAATTATCCATTGCAATGGTCGAGATAGTCTGTTTTCCAAAAGACGAATCACGCCTCCCACTTTCCCTGTATTTGTATTTGTTCCATCACATCCAACAGCCATTAAACCCTCTAGTGATATCTTTTCGGTCGTTAAAAAGCTGTGGATAGCTTTTTCAATATTTCTTGCGCTGCCCGATGCTGGAACCACGAACCCAATATAAACAACCTGGTTCTGTTATAATCGAAATTTGTTCCTCTTGTACAATCACTCTAAACCTCTTCGATCATTTTAAAACAGTTTTAGGCGTCTTGTCTTTCCTTCCATCGAAATATAATGCAGGAATTTCAGTCACTCTTTCTTCGGTTAAAATTTGGTCGCGTACTTTCTGTCTTATTCTTTTTAGTTTCATCCTATCTATAGGATATATATACGACGTTAGTCGACTGTGCCCCAGAGTCGGCATCAAAAGCAGAACATAAAACAGATGATACGATAGCCGCTGCAGCTCGGTCTGATACTCGGTGTCTATCGCATACAATCGTCAAACTATGAAAACTGGCATCCGTGAGCTTTATAGGCTTATGATTCACTGTGTCAGCGCTGACAAGACCATCTGCGCCCGATGAACAAGAAGGAAGGTCGGCATTAGAACTAACTTCAGATCTATTTAGCCGATATGAAGTAGAAGGAATTTCTTCAATTCGTGTCTTTGAGTTGTGCCTGATTTTTTTTTTAGGGCACGTAATCTTCTATTCAGCAATTTTTTATTCTAGATAAGATCTGTTCTTCCTAAAGCCATTAGTCTGTTAGTACGTTGGTCTTCTCAAAACATTTGTTCTTCTTTTGGCACTTTTATTCTCTCAAACAAGTACAGCTTACAAATTCTTTACATTTACATGCAGCTATATGAAAAAGCTTTCTACTTTGTACTCTGAACTCTTCTAACATTTCTTCCTCAAGTTTCTTCAAAGACTTTTTCAAATTATTACACTTTGAGTGATAACTTTTTAGTAACTGTTTTAGTGACTCGTTTGTGTGTGACAATTGGTATAGAAGATTTTATCCACAATTCTTCAATTTTCGTTCGAACTATTTCTTACTTAGGTTCTTTTGTTGTGTTACTCGTTAATTTTAAGTCTTGTCGAACCCATTCATAGAATTTCATTACTTTTTCATACGTAGGTAGGATATTCTCTTTCAACTCTGCACTTTCACCAAATATCGGATATTTTAACTTTTGTCTTATAGAAGTCATGTTAAATCACTTAAAAAACGTTTATCAATAAGTACTGGTGAATATAATAGACGCGCGACCTTTCACCTTGAGACAATTATCGACACTAGTTTAAACAAAACACTGCAATCCGTAGATTGTCACATACCGCCCCTCGCTTCGTCCCGCACTTTGCTCTTTTGTCACAGCGCTAAAGTATATTAAAATAATAAAATATTTGATTGCAATTGCAGATTGAATATGTTATTAAATAAAATAAACCTATTTTAATAAATTCTGTACTATTTTGTAGCCCGCGAAAATAGCCTCTAAACTGTCGTTTTTGTAAATGTTCGATGTCTTGGCGGGGGCTTTTACCGTCGTCTGATATTTTTTATATTTTTTACTGAGATAATTGATGGCAATTGACAACTTAATACAACTATTACAAATAAAAATTTGAAAAAAAATATCGTTCCGCACTAGACTGCGCTTACCCGGAATAGTTATAGGATAGTAACTCTGGCGTTATCCGATTGCGATTAAAAATTAATACGATTGCTATTAAAAAAAAAATTGTTGTGAAAATGCAAGTGAATTTAAATATATAAATAAGATTGAGCTCCGGCATTACGAAATTTGCATAAAAAAATTAAATAGGTCACACGAGTTGTTGGGGAAGGGGTTGCGGGAGGGGAAGAGGAAGAGGAGGGGGAAGGGGAACGGTGACGAATGTGAAATAACATGAAAGGAGAAACAATTTATGTATTTAAGTGGCATTGCAACGAATGCCGGGCATCAGGTAGTTAACAATAAATTATGAGGATGTAATTTTGTAGTGTGGTATTGATGAGAGTTTGTAGGTGTAAAGTGTTACTCTACTTTTTGTTTATGAGGGAAGAATGTAATAATAATTCTACTCTCATTCTTCTTTTGCCATATTCAACTTTCAATTCCGTAATCACTACATGCAATGTGTGAAAAAACAATACCATTACTATAATATTGTAACTGGAGACTCATTTTATCACTTATTAAATTTAATTATAATTTACGATTATCGGATTTTTTATAATTGTAAAAGTTGTTCATTCTTGGTGTGACACGACATTATTTCATCCCGGGATGGGACACATAAGACACTACATTATTTCATCCCGGGATGGGACACATAAGACATGGTATTTAAATTTTCGACGGTCATTTTATTTTAAAAGTTAGATGGACAAACGATATAGTGTTAATGCCATTTTTAAATGTCCATAATTTGGTGGTTAGGGAGAACATCCGTTATACCGATGCATTGGTGTCTGGCATTAAAAAATATACTTAATAATAAATTATATACGACAATTCGAATGGTCAAGATCTTTGTTTCTGAAGTGAAAATAGACAATAGTTTCACCCGTCATAAAGGTATGTCGAAAACGGGACATTTTGGCTTCCCGAAGCTCTTCTCGGAGACAACGGGTCAGAGTACCGAAATTCGGACGGTCCAATTCAAAACCGGACTTCAGGGTTACGGCCATTATTATCCATTATTAGCAAGAGTTGCATTGAGGTAAAAAAGAATAAAGATAAACACGGAATGGGGTTATTCTTCTATAGCTTTGTGAGGAGGTTATCAGGACCTAAATAAAGCATACAAAGTGATCACCAGGAAAAGATTGACGGGACCTGAGAGAATCAGATGAAGAAAACTTTTTACTTACGTAAGCTATCCCGGTTGAAAAAAAAACACGCTAACACGAACCTTTGCCTTGCACCGCAGTGGGAAGGATGGATTCATCCCTCATGGACCCACTGACGTCTAGATTCCTACCCACACCTTATAAATTTTAAGAACATCCTTTCCTTCGTTCATCTAAAAGACCCCCCACACAGTATCCCCAAATATGGTACATCAATATTATTTTACAAATTAAAAATCAATATTATTTTACAAATTAAAAATAATATTGATGTACTATTTGAAAGGAAAATTTTATTAGTTTTATTTTATCGTGTACCTAATATTTTACCTATGCATGCTGTATGTTTAAACTTTCATTACATAAATGGATACCCACCCGGTATCCTCATTTATGGTACATCAATATAATTATTATTTTATTGTATTAATCAAAAATAATATTGATGAACCATTTGAAAGGAAAATTTTATTAGTTTTATTTTATCATGTACCTAATATTAGTACGAATATTTTCCTTAATATGTATGCTATATGTTTAATTTTTCATTACATAAATGGATGATTATACTTAATATTTTATACTTAATATATCATCTTATGAATCTCGACTACCATAATACGGGCATTCGCCTAGCTTGTTAGTCGAAAAACCATGTAAAACAAAACTGTAATAAACAAAATGAATAAAGAAAAAAAATATATCTATTTATACATAGATATTATTAAAATATACTCTTCATCGAGAAAAATCGCAACTGAGGTGGCATGGGCATGTACCAAGAATGTCTGATGACCGAATTCCGAGGAAAATACTGAGTGCCATTCCAGAGGGCAGACGTCCAGTTGGCCGCCCCAGTCACAGTTGGGCGAGGCAACTCCAAAAACTGTGCGAGGAGAGGATGGGTCTGCTATGGACAGAGGCCGAACAATCGGCGCAAGACCGGGACCTATGGAGGAGTCTTGTCGATGCAGTGGGTCCCCGACCCGAATAGGACAAGGGGAAGCAGAGGAAGAAGAAGAAGAAAAAGTTATGACGCGCAATAATTGAGCCCTTTCCTGGAATGAAGTTGTATCCAACAATACTATCAATGTTGAGTTAATGATGATATAGTGTTGGCCATATTATAACGCGTCTTTTAAGATAGGAATTTAGGTAGTGAAAAGTTTTTTTGGCCTGTGGCAGCATTTTAAAGCTTGGTTTGTGGAAGATTGTTGTTAGACAACATTCTTCCACAAACCAAGCAGCCGTTTATAAAAATCACGGATCGTGGTTTAATTCATGGGATCAAATAGAGAAAACGAATGTTTTATGGCTTCATCTAGAAAGACTTTAAAGCCAAGAAGCTGAAGAATGCACGAAAGTAGAATTTTTCCAGAAAAAATATTGTTAAGGCTGCTTTTTAGCCGTTGAAACAGTTTTGTCGAATAATGTTGTATGTTGATCTGAAGACAATATCTCGAATGTAAATGGTTTTGTTTATTCACATCGTTTTTTTGCTTTTTAAGCTCAAATCCATCAATGACATATGTAAATAGATGTTAGAAGAGCGTGGTGCTTTCTTAAAGTAAAAAAAAATTAAAAAATCCATTTTGTGGAATAATATTGCCTGTGAAATTTTTATATTCAACATTTTTCTACAAAATCAGCACAAATTCTTATAATAACTTCTAATTTAATAGCCCTTTTCCACGACTTTTTTTTTAAAGTCTTAAGAATTGTATGTTAATTGTATTTTAAATATATAATGTTATAAAACAAAATCGGTATCTTTTTTCCGTTTATCTCGGAACAAGAATATTGTTGGATACAACATTATTCTGGGCAAGGGCTAAATTATTACTGTGATGCCACTTACATATATATTTTTTTTTTTTTTTTTTTTTTTTTTTTTGTGAAAATTTTAATTATAACATTATAAATATATTTTATTTAACATTTATATTAAATTACTACTCTTCCATTTAAAGCATTTGCTTGTGTATGGAAGAGGAGTGTACATAGGTGATGTTATTAATTATTACTTAGATATTTAATTTTACATGCTATGCGCATATATGTATATGCGTGCTATAGTTGGTACATGTTATGATGGAAAATAATAAAGATATACAATAATTTTTTTTGTTATAAAGTTGAATTTATATTTAATAGAAAATATTAATTAAAAATAATAAATATGTATATTTTTTTATATGTAATAAATATATATATTTGTGATGTGTGTATTTTGAAAAAAGAGAGAATGTTATGGAGAATAAAAGATATTTGCAAGAATTAATTTAATTTAGGTTTTTTTTTTTTTTTAAGATTCTCTTTAAAATGTTTCTTGATAGAGTGCAACATTTGAATTTTATCATTAATGCTTCTGATTTCTTCCGGTAGTTGATTGAAATAGGTTCTTCCCTGGTAAGTATAATGGTGTTGTGCAAATGTGGTATTTAATTTTGGGCATAAAAAAATATATTTAAGACGAGTTCGGTTTTCAGTTAAAAATTGATATTTGTGTTTTTCTTTTATAATTTGAATTAATGAATTTTTAATATATAAATCTTTAAATGTAGGTACTTGAAATTCGTCAAACAATCGTTCCGTTGGGTAGTCCAAAGGTTTTTTTAATATAATTTTAATTATTGTTCTTTGTACAATTTCTATTGGAAGAAGGTTAGATTTATATGCGGATCCCCAACTTATAATGGCGTATTGTAAAGTGGATTGAACTAAGGCATAGTAGATTAAATATAGATTTTTTATCGATAGAAAATTTCTGATTCTTAAAAATACATATATAAATTTTCTAATTTTTTTTACAACTTCACATATTTGTTCTTTCCATTTTAAATTTTTGTCGATAATTACTCCTAAATATTTGATTGTGTTTGTGGTTCTTAATATTGAGCAGTTTTGTAAACAGTAATTTTTATTGTGCGTTTTAGAGCTGTCATGAATGATAATGTTAAAGTTTTTAGGGGTATCATTTGTCTGTATTGCAAATGGAATTACATATGTTTTATCAGTATTTAGTGATAGTAAATTAATGTCGAAGAAATTCTTAAGAGTATTTATGTCTTCAGTGGCTTTTAATATTACATTTTCCCAAGTTTTTTCGCTTATTATTAGTACCGTATCGTCGGCATACGAAGTAATTTGGCCGTGTAGGGGTTGAAAAAAAATGTCGTTAACATATATGGTAAAAAGAATTGGTCCGAGCACTGTACCTTGCGGAATTCCAAAGTCTGATGTGTCTTTATCGCTATTAATCTGATTTATTTTTACTACTTGTTGTCGATTTTTTAGGTAGCTTGAAATCCATTTAATCGCGTTGTATTTTATACCAATATTATTTAATTTTTTCATTAGAATCTTATGGGATATGCTATCGAAGGCTTTTCTAAGATCAATAAATATACCTGCACATTTTTTACCATTATCTAATGATTCGTAAATATATGAAGTTACACTGGAAATAGCGTCTTGTGTGCTAAGTGATTTTATAAAACCAAACAGATTTTTGTGAAGTATTTTATTATTATCTAGGAAATTTACCAATTGTTTTTTTACTATTTTTTCAAAGATTTTTCCTATATTAGAAATTAGACAAATTGGGCGATAATTTGTTACTAGATGTGGATCTCCAGATTTGTAAATAGGTGAGATTATTGTATTCTTATAGTTCATTGGAAATATTCCATTTGTTAAACTTAAGTTTATTAAATGAGTGATGGGTTTTATTAAATAATATTTCATAGATTTTAACAAGTCTGCCGTAATAGAATCAAAACCGGGAGAAGAACCTCCTTTCATATTATCTATTATTTTTATGATTTCACATTCTGTTGTTTTTTCAAACGTTGAGAGTATATTACTTTCCTGTAAGTTTTCATTTATATGGTTTTCAGGGTTTGAAAGTTTTTGTATACTTTTCGCAAGATTTTTTCCAACATTAGCAAAAAAGGAATTAAATACGTTTGCGCATTGCTTAGGCTGTATATTGGCGTCTATAATTTTGTTATCCTGCTGAATGTATTTTATGTTTTGTGTTTTTTTTGTATCGCCTAAGGCTAAATTAACTGTTTTCCACATTTGTTTATGGTTATTTTCAGAAGATAATATTTTATTTTTAAAATAGTCTTCTTTACTTTTTTTAATATAGGTTGTTAATTTATTTTTATATTTTTTGTAGAAAATATAGGCTTTTTCATTTTGGGGATTTTTTAAAGTTGTTTTGTAAAGTTTTTCTTTGTTTCTGATAGATATTATAAGACCTTGGGTAATCCAAGGTTTTAAACATCGTAATTTTGATTTTATGTGAGTTGTTATTTCAGTTGTTGAATTTTTAATGTGTTCTGATAGTAAATTTTCGAAGTTAGTCGAGCATATTTCGGTATCGTCACTGTTTAAGACATTGTTCCAATTCTCCTTTTTTAACTTTTCAGAGAGAATGGCCATATTTATGGTGGATTTTTTATTTATTATATTATGTTTTTTATGTTTAATATTGTTATTATACAGAAGTAAGCATGCATGATGATCGGTTATGTCGGTTTTCCAAAATAAAGATTTTATGATCTTTATATATTATTGAAATAAAACTTCTTTATGCACGCTTGACTTGGGGGGTAAGCTGGCGAAGGCGTGACGATAGGGTTACGAAAAGTGTTGTCGGGCGAGGCAAACGGGCTGTATCACACTGCAGGAGCAAGAGAGAGCAGTGCGCACGCACATTTTCTTTTTCTCTTTCTCTAATAACCAGTGCATGAAGATACTGTAAAATACTGTAGAAGCAAGAGAGAGCAGTGCGCGCGCACATTTTCTTTCTCTCTAGAATATTTACTTCAGTAGTGTGGTCTAAAGCACACTCTTTTTCTTTCTATGTACGCGCTTTTGATGAAAATGTTTTTTGAAATTGCTTTAATTTTTACAAGCACTTAAAAACCCCATCCGCAGGTTTTTGCTGTTAGGCCCTGCGGGTGGCGGGTTTAAGTTTGGTTCATTAATTTAAAAATAAGAATAATTTTTTTAATTAATTTATATTATCTGTAGCAAGTGGACAAAATTGTCCCAATGGACAAAATCAATGTCGGAAAGTTGTCTAGATGGACAACGTACATGTCCAATTGGACATTCAATTTTCTCGATAAGATAATTTTTGTGTCTAAATGGACATTCATTTGTCCAATTCGACATCTGTTTTGCACAATCAGACAACGTAAGTCGCTTATTTCATAATTCAGGACTAACAATTTTATATCAAACCATCCCTGGAATGCCCACATTAAAGCAGCAAAATCCAGGTTTTTAAGTGCGTAAAAGATGGTTTGTCATAAGGCGCGGCGTCAGAGATATTCTCAATGTCGGGTTCTTAATAATCAACCGTACAGTCGTGCTGATTTAAACGTAGAAAAATTGTCAATTAGATATTCATTTTCTATTTGATCAATTGAACAAAAAAAGGTCCAAACGAACAAAATGAATTGGAATTGGACAACATGTTCTTCAAATGGGCAAATTAAATGTCCAATTGGACATTCAATTTTTCCATTTATACGTGCTTCTGACAAAGGATATCAAAATGGTGAAATATGCAATCACAATGGTTAAATTTGAACGATCAGAATGGTGAAATATGAACAAAAAAATAGTGAAATATGCACCGAGGCAATTTTAAAATATGGTCTTAAAATAGTGAAATACGGACCACTAAAAGGTGAAATATGAACTCAGAACGGGAATTAATATGTTCTCAGCATACAGTAAAAAACGGTCCATAATAATGGTTAAATGTGCAGTCAAGATAAAATATGAACCTTTAGAATGGTGAAATAGGGACAACGAAAATTGTGTTATATGAACCAAAAAATTTGTTAAATATGCAGTCAAAATGGTGGCATATGCACCATCAGAATGGTGAAATATGGACCATCAAAATGGTGAAATATTCAATCAGAATGGTGAAAACTTCACCATCAGAATTAAAAGAAGGACCTTCAAAATGATGAAATATTCACTCAGAAAAAGTGAATAAACCCTACAAATTGGTGAAATATGGACAGTAAAATGGTGACATATGCACCAATCAGAATGGTGAAATATAGACCATCAAAATGGTGAAATGTTGACCAAAAAAATGCTGACATATGGAGTCAGAATTGTAAAATATTCACTATTAGAATGATAAATTATGGACCAACAGAATGGTATAATAAGTACCATCAAAATGGTGAAATATGCATTCAGAATGGTGAAAACTGCACCATCAGAATTGTAAAATGACGACTATCAAAAGGTGAAACATGCAGTCAAAATGCTGAAATATGGACTCTCAAAATGGTGAAATACGCAGTCAGAATGGTGACATATGGATCATTAGTATGGTGAAAAAGGTCCATGGAAATGGTGAAATATGCAACCAGTATGGTGAAACATGGACCATTAAAGTGGTGAAATATAGACCACAAAAATGGTAAAATATGGACCATCAAAATGGCCAAATATGGACCATAGAATTGGTAAAATATGTAATCAGAATAATGAAAAGTTCACCATCAGAATGGTAAAAGAAGACCGTGAAAAAGGTGAAATATGCACTCAGAAATATGAAATATTAGCCTACAGATTGGTGAAATATGGACAGCAAAATGATGACATATGCACCATCAGAATGGTGAAATATAGACCATCTAAATAGTGAAATATTGACCATCAAAATGGTATAATATGCAATCAAAATGATTAAATATAGACTATTAATATGCATTCGGTATGGTGAAATTTGCACCATCAGAATTGTGAAATAATGACTATCCAAAAAGTAAAACAAGCGGTCAGAATGGTGAAATTTGGACAGTCAAAATGATGAAATACGCAGTCAGAATGGTGACATTTGGAGCATTAGAAAGGTTAAAAATGGGTCATCAAAATGGTGAAATATGCAACCAAAATGGTAAAATAGAGACAATTTTAACGGAGAAAAATGTACCATCAAAATGGTAAAATATATATTCAGAATGGTAAAATATGCCCCAGCAGAATTTGTAAAATAACGACTCTCAAAACGGTGACACATGCAATCAGAATAGTGAAAATTGAACTCTCAAAATGGTGAAATATGCAAAAGAATGGTGAAAAAAGAACCATTCAAGTGGCGAAATATAGACCATATAAATGGTGAAATATGCATTCTGAATGGTGAAAAATGCACCACTGGAATTGTGAAATAACGACTATCCAAGAGGTAAAACATGCAGTCAGAATGGTGAAATATGGAGTATTAGAATGGTTCAAAATAGGTCATCAAAATGGTGAAATATGCAACCAAAATGGTAAAATAGAGACAATTTTAATGGAGAAAAATGTACCATCAAAACGGTGAAACATGCAGTCAGAATGGTGAAATATGGACTCTCAAAAGGGTGAAATATGCAAAAGAATGGTGAAAAAACCATTAAAGTGGCAAAATATAGACCATATAAATAGTGAAATATGGACCATCAAAATGGTGAAATATTTCTATTAAAATGGAGAAACATGCTGTTAGAATTGTGAAATATTCACCATTATAATGATACATTATGGACCAACAAAATGGTATAATAAGAACCATCAAATTGCTGAAATATGTATTCAGAATAGTGAAATACGCACCATCAGAATTGTGAAATAATGACTATCATAAACGTGAAATACGCAGTCAGAATTTTTGAAATATGGGCTGTCAAAATGGAAAAATACGCAGTCAGAATGGTGACATAAGGAGCAAGGAGTATGGTGAAAAATGGTCCATCCAAATGGTGAAAAGTGCAACCAGAATGGTGATATATGGACCATCAAAAGGGTGAAATGTGGGCTCTCAAAATGGTGAAATACGCAGTCAGAATGAAGACATTTTAAGAATTAGAATGGTGAAAAAATAACCATTAAAATGGGGAAATATAGACCATATAAATGGTGAAATATGGACCAACAAAATGGTGAAATATGGACCACCAAAATGGTGAAATATGTTATCAATATGGTGAAAAGTTCACCGTCAGATTGGTAAAAGATGGTTCTTGAAAATGGTGAAATATACAATCAGAAAAGTGAAATCTTACCCCACAGATTGGTGAAATATGGACAGCAAAATGGTGACAAATGCACCATCAGAATAGTGAAATATGGACCATCAAAATGGTGAAATGTGGGCTCTCAAAATGGTGAAATACGCAGTCAAAATGGTGACGTAAGGAGCATTCGTGTGGTGAAAAATGGTCCATCAAGATAGTGAAATGTACCACCAGAATGGTGAAACATGGACCATCAAAGTGGTGAAATATAGAACATTAAAATGGTGAAATATGCACCATTAAAATGGTGAAATATGCAACCAAAATGGTAAAATAGAGAGAATTTTAAAGGAGAAAAATGTACCATATAAATGCTGATATAAGCATTCGGAATGGGGCTCTCAAAATGATGAAATACACAGTCAGAGTGATGACATATGGAGCATTAGAATGGTTAAAAATGCGTCATCAAAATGGTGAAATATGCAACCAAAATGGTAAAATAGAGACAATTTTAATGGAGAAAAATGTACCATCAAAACGGTTAAAGATGCAGTCAGAATGGTGAAATATGGACTCTCAAAAGGGTGAAATATGCAAAAGAATGGTGAAAGAACCATTAAAGTGGCAAAATATAGACCATATAAATAGTGAAATATGGACCATCAAAATGGTGAAATAGTGTCTATTAAAATGGAGAAACATGCTGTTAGAATTGTGAAATATTCACCATTATAATGATACATTATGGACCACCGGAATGGTATAAGAAGTTCCATCAAATTGCTGAAATATGTTTTCAGAATGGTGAAATAATGACTATCAAAAACGTGAAACACGCAGTCAGAATGATGAAATATGGGCTGTCAAAATGGTAAAATACGCGGTCAGAATGGTACATAAAGAGCATTAGTATGGTGAAAAATTATCCATCCAAATGGTGAAAAGTGCAACCAGAATGGTGCAATATGAACCATCAAAATGGTGAAATGTCGGCTCTTAAAATGGTGAAATACGCAGTCAGAATGGTGACATTTGAAGCATTAGAATGGTGAAAAAATAACCATTAAAGTGGGGAAATATAGACCATATAAATGGTGAAATATGGACCAACAAAATGGTGAAATATGGACCACCAAAATGGTGAAATATGTTATCAATATGGTGAAAAGTTCACCGTCAGATTGGTAAAAGATGGTTCTTGAAAATGGTGAAATATACAACCAGAAGAGAGAAATCTTACCCCACAGATTGGTGAAATATGGACAGCAAAATGGTGACAAATGCACCATCAGAATAGTGAAATATGGACCATCAAAATGGTGAAATGTGGGCTCTCAAAATGGTGAAATACGCAGTCAGAATGGTGACGTAAGGAGCATTCGTGTGGTGAAAAATGGTCCATCAAGATAGTGAAATGTACCACCAGAATGGTGAAACATGGACCATCAAAGTGGTGAAATATAGAACATTAAAATGGTGAAATATGCACCATTAAAATGGTGAAATATGCAACCAAAATGGTAAAATAGAGAGAATTTTAAAGGAGAATAATGTACCATATAAATGCCGATATATGCATTCGGAATGGGGCTCTCAAAATGATGATGAAATACGCAGTCAGAGTGATGACATATGGAGCATTAGAATGGTTAAAGATGCGTCATCAAAATGCTGTAATATGCAACCAAAATGGTAAAATAGAGAAAATTTTAATGGAGAAAAATGTACCATCAAAACGGTTAAAGATGCAGTCAGAATGGTGAAATATGGACTCTCAAAATAGTGAAATATGCAAAAGAATGGTGAAAAAAGAACCATTAAAGTGGCAATATATAGACCATATAAATAGTGAATTATGGACCATCAAAATGGTGAAATAGTGTCTATTAAAATGGAGAAACATGCTGTTAGAATTGTGAAATATTCACCATTATAATGATACATTATGGACCAACAAAATGGTATAATAAGTACCATCAAATTGCTGAAATATGTATTCAGAATAGTGAAATACCTACCATCAGAATTGTGAAATAATGACTATCATAAATGTGAAATACGCAGTCAGAATGGTGAAATATGGGCTGTCAAAATGGTAAAATACGCAGTCAGAATGGTGACATAAGGAGCATTAGTATGGTGAAAAATGGTCCATCCAAATAATGAATAGTGCAACCAGAATGGTGAAATATGGACCATCAAAAGGGTGAAATGTGGGCTCTCAAAATGGTGAAATACGCAGTCAGAATGAAGACATTTTAAGAATTAGAATGGTGAAAAAATAACCATTAAAGTGGGGAAATATAGACTATATAAATGGTGAAATATGGACCAACAAAATGGTGAAGTATGGACCACCAAAATGGTGAAATATGTTATCAATATGGTGAAAAGTTCACCGTCAGATTGGTAAAAGATGGTCCTTGAAAATGGTGAAATATACAATCAGAAAAGTGAAATCTTACCCCACAGATTGGTGAAATATGGACAGCAAAATCGTGACAAATGCACCATCAGAATAGTGAAATATGGACCATCAAAATGGTGAAATGTGGGCTCTCAAAATGGTGAAATACGCGGTCAGAATGGTGACGTAAGGAGCATTCGTGTGGTGAAAAATGGTCCATCAAGATAGTGAAATGTACCACCAGAATGGTGAAACATGGACCATCAAAGTGGTGAAGTATAGAACATTAAAATGGTGAAATATGCACCATTAAAATGGTGAAATATGCAACCAAAATGGTAAAATAGAGAGAATTTTAAAGGAGAAAAATGTACCATATAAATGCTGATATATTCATTCGGAATGGTGAAATATGCACCATCAGAATTGTGAAATAATGACTATCCAAGAGGTAAAACAAGCAGTCAGAATGGTGAAATATGGACTCTCAAAATGATGAAATACGCAGTCAGAGTGATGACATATGGAGCATTAGAATGGTTAAAAATGCGTCATAAAAATGGTGAAATATGCAACCAAAATGGTAAAATAGAGACAATTTTAATGGGGAAAAATGTACTATCAAAACGGTTAAAGATGCAGTCAGAATGGTGACATATGGACTCTCAAAAGATGGTCCTTGAAAATGGTGAAATATACAATCCGAAAAGTGAAATATTACCCCACAGATTGGTGAAATATGGACAGCAAAATGGTGACAAATGCACCATCAGAATAGTGAAATATGGACCATCAAAATGGTGAAATGTGGGCTCTCAAAATGGTGAAACACGCAGTCAGAATGGTGACGTAAGGAGCATTCGTGTGGTGAAAAATGGTCCATCAAGATAGTGAAATGTACCACCAGAATGTTGAAACATGGACCATCAAAGTGGTGAAATATAGAACATTAAAATGGTGAAATATGCACCATTAAAATGGTGAAATATGCAACCAAAATGGTAAAATAGAGAGTATTTTAAAGGAGAAAAATGTACCATATAAATGCCGATATATGCATTCGGAATGGGGCTCTCAAAATGATGAAATACGCAGTCAGAGTGATGACATATGGAGCATTAGAATGGTTAAAGATGCGTCATCAAAATGGTGAAATATGCAACCAAAATGGTAAAATAGAGACAATTTTAATGGAGAAAAATGTACCATCAAAACGGTTAACGATGCAGTCAGAATGGTGAAATATGGACTCTCAAAATAGTGAAATATGCAAAAGAATGGTATAAAAAGAACCATTAAAGTGGCAAAATATAGACCATATAAATAGTGAAATATGGACCATCAAAATGGTGAAATAGTGTCTATTAAAATGGAGAAACATGCTGTTAGAATTGTGAAATATTCACCATTATAATGATACATTATGGACAAACAAAATGGTATAATAAGTACCATCAAATTGCTGAAATATGTATTCAGAATAGTGAAATACGCACCATCAGAATTGTGAAATAATGACTATCATAAATGTGAAATACGCAGTCAGAATGGTGAAATATGGGCTGTCAAAATGGTAAAATACGCAGTCAGAATGGTGACATAATGAGCATTAGTATGGTGAAAAATGGTCCATCCAAATGGTGAATAGTGCAACCAGAATGGTGAAATATGGACCATCAAAAGGGTGAAATGTGGGCTCTCAAAATGGTGAAATACGCAGTCAGAATGAAGACATTTTAAGAATTAGAATGGTGAAAAAATAACCATTAAAGTGGGGAAATATAGACCATATAAATGGTGAAATATGGACCAACAAAATGGTGAAGTATGGACCACCAAAATGGTGAAATATGTTATCAATATGGTGAAAAGTTCACCGTCAGATTGGTAAAAGATGGTCCTTGAAAATGGTGAAATATACAATCAGAAAAGTGAAATCTTACCCCACAGATTGGTGAAATATGGACAGCAAAATGGTGACAAATGCACCATCAGAATAGTGAAATATGGACCATCAAAATGGTGAAATGTGGGCTCTCAAAATGGTGAAATACGCAGTCAGAATGGTGACGTAAGGAGCATTCGTGTGGTGAAAAATGGTCCATCAAGATTGTGAAATGTACCACCAGAATGGTGAAACATAGACCATCAAAGTGGTGAAATATAGAACATTAAAATGGTGAAATATGCACCATTAAAATGGTGAAATATGCAACCAAAATGGTAAAATAGAGAGAATTTTAAAGGAGAAAAATGTACCATATAAATGCTGATATATTCATTCGGAATGGTGAAATATGCACCATCAGAATTGTGAAATAATGACTATCCAAGAGGTAAAACAAGCAGTCAGAATGGTGAAATATGGACTCTCAAAATGATGAAATACGCAGTCAGAGTGATGACATATGGAGCATTAGAATGGTTAAAAATGCGTCATAAAAATGGTGAAATATGCAACCAAAATGGTAAAATATAGACAATTATAATGGAGAAAAATGTACTATCAAAACGGTTAAAGATGCAGTCAGAATGGTGAAATATGGACTCTCAAAATAGTGAAATACGCAAAAGAATGGTGAAAAAAGAACCATTAAAGTGGCAAAATATAGACCATAAAAATAGTGAAATATGGACCATCAAAATGGTGAAATGTTGACTATTAAAATGGTGAAACATGCTGTTAGAATTGTGAAATATTCACCATTATAATGATACATTATGGACCACCGGAATGATACAAGAAGTTCCATCAAATTGCTGAAATATGTTTTCAGAATGGTGAAATAATGACTATCAAAAACGTGAAACACGCAGTCAGAATAATGAAATATGGGCTGTCAAAATGGTAAAATACGCAGTCAGAAAGGTACATAAAGAGCATTAGTATGGTGAAAAATTGTCCATCCAAATGGTGAAAAGTGCAACTAGAATGGTGAAATATGGACCATCAAAATGGTGAAATGTGGGCTCTTAAAATGGTGAAATACGCAGTCAGAATGGTGACATTTGAAGCATTAGAATGGTGAAAAAATAACTATTAAAGTGGGGAAATATAGACCATATAAATGGTGAAATATGGACCAACAAAATGGTGAAATATGGACCACCAAAATGGTGAAATATGTTATCAATATGGTGAAAAGTTCACCGTCAGATTGGTAAAAGATGGTTCTTGAAAATGGTGAAATATACAATCAGAAAAGTGAAATCTTACCCCACAGATTGGTGAAATATGGACAGCAAAATGGTGACAAATGCACCATCAGAATAGTGAAATATGGACCATCAAAATGGTGAAATGTGGGCTCTCAAAATGGTGAAATACGCAGTCAGAATGGTGACGTAAGGAGCATTCGTGTGGTGAAAAATGGTCCATCAAGATTGTGAAATGTACCACCAGAATGGTGAAACATAGACCATCAAAGTGGTGAAATATAGAACATTAAAATGGTGAAATATGCACCATTAAAATGGTGAAATATGCAACCAAAATGGTAAAATAGAGAGAATTTTAAAGAAGAAAAATGTACCATATAAATGCTGATATATGCATTCGGAATGGGGCTCTCAAAATGATGAAATACGCAGTCAGAGTGATGACATATGGAGCATTAGAATGGTTAAAAATGCGTCATCAAAATGGTGAAATATGCAACCAAAATGGTAAAATAGAGATAATTTTAATGGAGAAAAATGTACCATCAAAACGGTTAAATATACACCATTAGAATAGTGAAATATGGACCATCAAAATGGTGAAATGTGGGTTCTCAAAATGGTGAAATACGCAGTCAGAATGGTGACGTACGGAGCATTAGTGTGGTGAAAAATGGTCCATCAAAATGGTGAAATATGCAACCAAAATGGTAAAGTAGAGACAATAATAATGGAGAAAAATGTACCATCAAAACGGTGAAACATGAAGTCGGAATGGTAAAATATGGACTCTCCAAAGGGTGAAATATGCAAAAGAATGGTGAAAAAAGAACCATTAAAGTGGTGAAATATAGACATATAAATAGTGAAATATGGACCATCAAAATGGTGAAATGTTGACTATTAAAATGTTGAAATACGCAGTCAGAATGGTGACATTTGAAGCATTAGAATGGTGAAAAAATAACTATTAAAGTGTGAAAATAGAGACCATATTATAAATGGTGAAATATGGACCAAAAAAATGGTGAAATATGGACCACCAAAATGGTGAAATATGAAAAAAGTTCACCGTCAGATTGGTAAAAGATGGTCCTTGAAAATGGTGAAATATACAATCCGAAAAGTGAAATATTACCCCACAGATTGGTGAAATATGGACAGCAAAATGGTGACAAATGCACCATCAGAATAGTGAAATATGGACCATCAAAATGGTGAAATGTGGGCTCTCAAAATGGTGAAATACGCAGTCAGAATGGTGACGTAAGGAGCATTCGTGTGGTGAAAAATGGTCCATCAAGATAGTGAAATGTACCACCAGAATGGTGAAACATGGACCATCAAAGTGGTGAAATATAGAACATTAAAATGGTGAAATATGCACCATTAAAATGGTGAAATATGCAACCAAAATGGTAAAATAGAGTGAATTTTAAAGGAGAAAAATGTACCATATAAATGCTGATATATTCATTCGGAATGGTGAAATATGCACCATCAGAATTGTGAAATAATGACTATCCAAGAGGTAAAACAAGCAGTCAGAATGGTGAAATATGGACTCTCAAAATGATGAAATAAGCAGTCAGAGTGATGACATATGGAGCATTAGAATGGTTAAAAATGCGTCATAAAAATGGTGAAATATGCAACCAAAATGGTAAAATAGAGACAATTATAATGGAGAAAAATGTACTATCAAAACGGTTAAAGATGCAGTCAGAATGGTGAAATATGGACTCTCAAAATAGTGAAATATGCAAACGAATGGTGAAAAAAGAACCATTAATGGTGAAATAGTGTCTATTAAAATGGAGAAACATGCTGTTAGAATTGTGAAATATTCACCATTATAATGATACATTATGGACCACCGGAATGGTATAAGAAGTTCCATCAAATTGCTGAAATATGTTTTCATAATGGTGAAATAATGACTATCAAAAACTTGAAACACGCAGTCAGAATGATGAAATATGGGCTGTCAAAATGGTAAAATACGCAGTCAGAATGGTGACATTTGAAGCATTAGAATGGTGAAATAATAACTATTAAAGTGGGGAATTATAGACCATATTATAAATGGTGAAATATGGACCAAAAAAATTGAGAAATATGGACCACCAAAATGGTGAAATATGTGAAAAGTTCACCGTCAGATTGGTAAAAGATGGTCCTTGAAAATGGTGAAATATACACCATTAGAATAGTGAAATATGGACCATCAAAATGGTGAAATGTGGGTTCTCAAAATGGTGAAATACGCAGTCAGAATGGTGACGTACCGAGCATTAGTGTGGTGAAAAATGGTCCATCAAAATGGTGAAATATGCAACCAAAATGGTAAAGTAGAGACAATAATAATGGAGAAAAATGTACCATCAAAACGGTGAAACATGAAGTCGGAATGGTAAAATATGGACTCTCAAAAGGGTGAAATATAGACATATAAATAGTGAAATATGGACCATCAAAATGGTGAAATGTTGACTATTAAAATGTTAAAATACGCAGTCAGAATGGTGACATTTGAAGCATTAGAATGGTGAAAAAATAACTATTAAAGTGTGGAAATATAGACCATATTATAAATGGTGAAATATGGACCAAAAAAATGGTGAAATATGGACCACCAAAATGGTGAAATATGAAAAAAGTTCACCGTCAGATTGGTAAAAGATGGTCCTTGAAAATGGTGAAATATACAATCCGAAAAGTGAAATATTACCCCACAGACTATCCAAAAGGTGAAACATGCAGTCAGAATGGTGAAACAAGCACTCCTAAAATGTTGAATTACGCAGTCATAATGGTAACATATAGAGATTTAGAATGGTTAAAAATGGTCCATCAAAATGGTGAAATATGCAACCAAAATGGTGAAATATAGACAATTTTAATGGAGAAAAATGGACCATCAAATCGGTGAAATATGTACCCAGAATGATTTGAAATATGTACTTAGAAAAGCAAAAGATGGACAGTTAAAATGGTGAAATATCTACTCACAATGGTCGGATATATGTTCTCAAAATAGTGAAACATATACCATCGAAATTGTGAAATACTGTATGGTGAAATATGGGCCATCAGAATGGTGAGATATGGACCATTTAAATGTTGTGATATGCAGTCAGAATGGTGAACTTTGGACCATCCGAATGATGAAAAGTGGACCCACAAAATGGTTAAATATGCAATCAAAATGGTTAAAAATGCTCCATCAGCATGGTGAACAATGTATCACCAAAATTTTGAAAAATGGACCATCAGAATGGGGAAAAATGCAATTGGAATGGTGAAACTTATACCTTCAGGTTGGTGAAAAATGAACCACAAGAAGAACAAAATATGGACCATCGCTATGTACAAGTATGGACATCAAATGAGTGAAATATCTGCCAACAAAATATTGAAATAATGTTTTTTGTGCTCGTAAAGAGTTGTTTCTTGTAGTTAATGTCCAAACTAAGTGTAATTTCCATAATTTGTGCCCAAAATAAAGGCTGGTTTTTTGAATAATTTATTTGATTTTCTTTATAAAGCATGCACACCTAGATGATTCGATGTAATAATCTTAATTACTGTACTTACATTATTTTAAAACCATAAACATTACGATAACACATTAATGGTGATTACGTGAAAAATGAACGATCCCAAACAAGTTTCAATTTAACACAGAGCAGACAAAGTTATAAACAGACAGTTTGACAAAAACTGCGCCAATTTACTTAGAACTAATTTTTGAGATTTGTGATTCAAGAGAAAGACTATTGTCTAAAGTGAAACCAAGAAATTTGATTTCTGCATAAGGTATTATATCTGTATCCTGAATACGGATTGGACTGGAGTCGATGAGGGCTTGTCTTCCAGGTGAAGCTACCCAAATAAACTCCGTCTTTGTCGGATTAAGTTTGAGTTTATTGACAGACATCCAACTTGAGACTGTGTTAATGAAGCTAACCACCTCGTTTTTTAGGACGTCTTATTCATCCGCCAGCTGAGTGAATGAGTCGTTCGAGACGATTCGTATATAGAATGAAGAGAATGGGACCCGGGATAGAACCCTGGGGAACTCCAAATTTGATGGGAGTTTCAGGTGATGTACATTTATTGAAAGTTACTGAAGCTACTCGTCCAGACAGGTACGATGTCATCCATTGGAGTACATCACCTCGAACGCCAAATTCGGTTTCAAGCACATTTAATAAAATGCTATGATCTACAGTATCAAATGCCGCACTCAACTAATTTTGTCAGAAAAATCTATAATTTTTTTATTTATTCATAATTAAACCCGCTAAACTACTTATGTAACAACTGATAAGATAAGCGCCGAATCAGCTGTTCGACTGTTGAACATGTTGAAGTTCGGAGTTCGGATTTGGAAGGTTGGCTTCGGTGTGGTCTCAGCATTACAGTTTCTAATTCGGTGACGCTAGATTTTTTTCAATGGAATGCGATTTTACACAATCAAAATTTACCTTCAAAGTCTTATAATTGCACTAAAGTTATTTATGACGTTTTTCGTATTAGTTGCTTCGTGCATGGAGCCGCGCTATTCCGCTCAAAAAGAAGAAGATGTAGAGATACGACAATACGATCGTGGGAGCGAGTGCGCTAACATTAAAAACCATAAAACTCATGCAAAAATTGTGAAAATGTTTAATAAACGAAGACTCGTTTGAAAAAGAGCAAAAATATTGTGGGGGCTGTGTCAAGTAGCATTTAATGAAACATTGTGAATTTTTTCTAACTTGTAAAATAACAGAAACAAACGTATAAATAATAATTTTCGGAGCATACTTTGCTATTAATTTCTACCGAGGGAATTTCAAATAATGACTATTTCGGCGTGGGGAAGAATAACATATATTTTTTGAAAAACTTATAAACTTCAAACGTTTACGTAAAACATGTAAGAAATCGGTAGAAATTACTTGCGTGCAACAATCACTCAAAAGAGATTTAACAATCTTCGAATATCTAATATATAAAAAAAATATGTTTGTTTGTTTGTTTGTGTGTTCGTATGTTATGCGCGACCATACTATTCATCCGATTGCGATGAAACTTTGGGAATATGATGTGCGCATACCCGGGATGGCTATAGGATAGTGAGCTCAGGCGTTATGAATTTATTTCCTATACTATTCATCCGATTGCGATTAAAATTTCATCCGATTGCTATTATTTTTTTTTAAATTGTTGTGAACATGCCAGTGAATATACATATATATTTTTTTTAATTTCTTTTTGGTTTGTCATTTATTAAGTTAAACGATTGTATATATTTCAGAAATGTGTGATGATGAAACTGTGAAACTGGTAGTAAAAAATATTTTTTCTGAAGATAAATACTGAAAATGTAATGTAACATAGTTAGTAAGTGAGTTTCAACAAATGTATATTTTTTCCTAATGGTTGTTTATTAATTCTGTTTTTTGTTTTGATTGCGGATGCACTATTCGCTATTTATTTCTCGGTGAGAGTGTATAGCTTAAAAATATTTGTCATAAAATATTTATACTAGTTTCTCGTACAATATTTATGTTAGTACTTACTTACACCATATCATTTTAAACTGATATAATGATCATTTGAATAGTTCTTACTTACCATTTTATTATTAAGGTTGAGTAGGCCTGCACATAAAGCTGAAGCATTAAAAATACTTACAGTATGATACAATGATCATTAATGTTTTAGTAACTTTACCCTGAATTAATAATACGTAATATATTTGGAATTGTATATTCAGCTAAGAAAATAATATTGATAAAATATCAAACTCGCTTTAAGTTACCCAAATATTTTGCACTACAAATTTTTCCAGCCCAACTTTTGATACTTTCAATACACTAGGCGACATCTCTGTACAGCGCTGATAAGTCGTCCCGATGCCATAGCCGAGCGTCGCGGCGTCCCGAAGACTTGTGACAACTATCAAGATGCTGGCTGATAGACGAACTTCTCCGCTTTATGGGGTCCTGGTACGTGACGACTGTCACTTAGCATGACAAATGCATCACTTTTCCTCTTGGAGAGTACTTTTCGTAAAATACCCGAGTCAGACCGATTCTTTCGTATGAGGCGTCTGAAGACTTTCCGGGTGTTGAGTTTTGGATACATTTTTATACATGTAAATTTGAAAATCGACCGGTTCTTCTCTTAAAAGTCAATTTAAAAACATACATTTTTTTATTGCAAAAGAGTTTTTTTATTATATGGGAACGCATTTTATTTATTTATGCCGATGCTACGTAAACCTTCAAGGATTATTTAGAAAACATTCTAATTTTGAATCAAAGCTATTGTTTTCACCTATTAGGTATGTATTATTTTTGAATATAAGTTACTTTATAGTAACTTATTCGTCTGTTTTCTTTTTCATGTTTACATTGGCTAAATATAGCAAATACTTTGGGGCTCCAGACCAGAGGTGGCTGCAAAATTCAATCGTGGGGCGCACTTGCGATTTGTACATGGTTAGCAGTTGTGTACTTGTGTAGTATCTGCGGGCCCTGTACAGTACGCCCAGCTTCTGGGAGGCTAAGTTGACTCTGGCTTCGATGGAGCCCAGAATTAAGAACCAAGCATATCAATAGAGGGCCTGTTCGGAAGAATGCTACCGTTGAAGGAGAGTATGTTTTCATTTCGATCCCTTTTAGAGGTAATCAGACATGAATGAGTTTTTTAAACATTAAATTCGACGAGATTATTCTTACCCCAAGAGAAAACACTCTCGAGGTAACCGTCCATTCTTTGCTTCAAATGTGTAACAATTTTGAAAAGTTTATTATCATAATTAGTCAATTTTGGCGATCCCGTGGTAAAACGGTTAAGATTCTTTACTAAGAATTCCGGAGTGAGCAAGAAAATTTTATTTATAGAAAATGTGTTTATTCCATTTAAATAAAAAAAGTATTATGATTTACATTCTAGAGTGGAAGATACTTTTAGAATCGCATATATAACTATATTCAGAATCAAAACCTTCCATGAAATTATTTTAGTGATCTATAGCGAACACACCAGGCCCCCTAGGACACTCGATCGATAAGGATCGATAGGATAATTTTCGGTAACTTCTCATCATTCACTTGGACAACTGCAGATCACTGAAGTACAAAAAACACAGATGTCGAATATATTTAGGATACTTAGTCATTGTGAACTGTCACTTATTCGGTTGCGATCTGCATGCTAGGGAAAGATGAGAAGTTTTTGATAGTTAGCCTATCAATTCTTATTGATCAAGTGTGATAGGGTCCTGGAAAGCCAGGTACTTTCCGACCTTATTTTATTTATTGTTTTATTTTTATTTATTATTTATTTAAGGCCCTGTTGGACTTTTATAAGAAAATATTTCAAATTGAATTACATTAATTTACAATATATGATACAAAATAAGCCTGAAATAGTAAGTAGAAGAAAGTACATAAATATAACATAAAAGTAAGTAGGTGTGTATACTCGCAATGTTAATTGTGTGTTTTAAAAACTATTAAAACAGAATAAATTGGAGTGTAACAACCACTCGAGCGATTGGTGATCAGTTTTTGATTTTGCCATTCGATTTAATTAATATTATTCCTCAAAATATTAATCTGGAAACAAATAAATTGTTAAAGCTAATGAATCCGACTAGATTTCGCCGTTCATCCTATATTTGTAGGTTTGTTATATATGTGGTCCAATTTTAGACCGATATCAATGGCAGAAAATTAAAAGCGGTCCAAATTTGGACCTAAATCGCTCCAGTGGATATCATACTCACCATCTCATTTTATCCTTTATCTTTTTAGCCTCAATCGTTCTCCAACCGTTCCCAATTGGGAATGCAATGGTCCTACTGGCTTTGCTTGTCCTACTATTCGCCAAATACAGGATTGATTACAAATCAATTATAAATGTTACTCTGCTGTGAGTAAGGTTGAACTACGACCGCCAACATTTAATACGACAACGGGATATCCTCTTTTTCTTTTGTGGAGACTAGAAAATTCAATGTGTGTAACTTTGCTGATTCCACGAAACTCTCAAATTTTCCTAAAATCTATTTAATTATAGAGCAGGCCGAAATTTGCAGTTAATATTTTGATGGTTAGGTAACAATTTTCGGATTTATTAACGTCTTTGTAATATTTTGCTTTCAATTTATCTTCCCGGAAATGGCGAAAGGGATTGCTTATTTTATTTGAAGGCCCTAAAGTCAGGGATCTCGAAATGATTTAAGACTAAGGATATATTATTTTAGAATAAAGCACTAATATAATGCAGCTTCATTTATTATTAAAATACAATAACAAATTCATAAGGGTTAAAATCTAAACAATGAATTATTTATGATTGTTTCGTGGAGTTCCATTTATTATTGTTATATAAAGAAAACAATTTTTATTGTGATATTATTAAGTCCGGCCAGTATTTGTTTTTTTTCTTTATTTTTGTAACAGCTATTTCGGCATCCAAGGTCATTATCAAACCGTCGTTACGCCTCATTTAGACGACTCATTAAAATGATTTTATTTATTACACACCTATTTTTGTTCGTATGAAGTTTAAAGTGATTTTTTTAATATTTTCGGTGATGTGCATAATAATAAAAATAATAATAATAACAACAACAACAAAAATCAGATACGTTTTTAGATTTTCACGGCCAAAAGCATTTTCATTGTTTGTTTTCGGGGTATTATGCCAAAGATAATAGATTAAAGATAATATACAAAGATTATAAAGAAGGAGGTAGCGCAACACGGCATAACACCAAAAAATCAAACAACGAAAAAAAAAAAACGTTTATTTGAAATAAATATTTTTTCCGGTGAGGTCTGACGTTTCAAAATTTGTGCAGATTTTTCTCTCTTGGATTTCTATCCGTGTCATAAATCCGTAGGGAAACCATAAATATTTTTATTTTTATTTTTAACTTTTTAACTTAAAGAGTTAAACCTCAAATTATAATATTTTAATTAATGAAGATAATATTAGCGAAAGTCAATCGAAAATCTGAAACAGAAAAATCAGAAAAAGATACGGATACATCTGGGACTCGAACCCAGGTCCTCCGGCAATCCGGGCCGACCTGGGTTCGAGTCCCAGATGTATCCGTATCTTTTTCTGATTTTTCTGTTTCAGATTTTCGATTGACTTTCGCTAATATTATCTTCATTAATTAAAAAAAAAAACCATAAATACATTTAATCTCGTAATTGTAGCTTAGATGTTAATAAGTTTGATCAATAAAAATATTTTAAGTTTTTTTGGAAAGGGTGTTGATTTAAAAAAAATACACATTTTATGTGTAGTCTTCGACTTAAAAAAACATTAATTATTTTTAATGAAACATTAAATTAAAAAAAAAAAACTTAAAAATAATCACAATTCAGCTTGTTTATCTGGATAATAACGAAACCTACGAAGTTACTGAACGGCTTTGATAAAGTGATGTTTGAGACGAGATGAGAAAATTTTCAGGATACCTACTTTGTAATCCATGAAGTAGCATCTACTCCTTCGCCAGGAAATTGCAGCCTTAAGCCACCGTTTTTCACTGAAAGCCTGATAAAATAATCTATGATCATTGATTAAAAATAATAAATAATTGAACTCTTTTTGGAAGGAATAACCACTGGAGCGACAGAGCAATTAAAATATTTTTTCTCGGATTGCTAAAGGAAATTATTCCGCCAACATTAAAAAAATGTACCTCCGAATTTTAATAAGAAAACATACAAACTGATTATAGTTCTATGTAGCCAATGAATTTCCCTATCTTTGGTTTATTATCACATATTTTTAGGATGTATAAGAAAAATATAATTAAATCTTTAACCTTAAAACATTTTAAAGAATCTAGAGAATTTTTTTTCGATATATTTTGAATGCACAAAGTTGTTTCAATAATTTTTATTTTTGAAAATTTGCCACGTTCTGGCAACAAAGCAATCCGAGGTTTTGGAAATAGTGCCATAATGTGTCAAAAAGCGCTCGAGTGGTTAAGTTAAGGAAATGTTTGCAGTCAACGAAATTCTTCATTAGGTATGAAACTCGAGTAGGATTCAACAGAATATTAATATGAGCTAGATTATTTATTAGTCAACTAACAGTTTTCAATAAATAATGCAGCTCATTTAACAGGGTTCTAAAGATTTGGGTGTTTTATTTGATGCCATGATGTTTTTTTAAAAATTCCATTACCTAATCTAACGTAACCTATTTAATCTTTTTTTTTCACTTTTAATGACTTTTTCAAAGGAGTGATGAAGATGCATATTGTTGAGTTGACGGTTATCGTTTTATTTTATAATTGCTACATATTATATTACACTCAAACCGACTGAAATACTAAGATAAACTATTTTAATATATTATTATAATGTCATTCTAATATGCATTGTCAGTAACAAACATCTAAATATTAACGAATGAAATACGCAAAAATTAAGGTTTTCATATCAAACAAGTATTTGTTTTGGTAAAAATCTTAGTTAGTAAATCTTTATTAAACTTCAGAAAGTTGTTAGTAAGAAATCAGAAAAAAAGTCAATGATTTTCGTGGGGATTAAATTTTAACACACGCTTACGAGTTTAACATTATGATGGATGATAATCTCCCAAACCGGCTCTAGAGATATTGCTTGTTTTTCACTTTAATGGGGATAAAAATAACGGAGTACTTAATAAAGTTATGATTAAAAAATTATTATGGTTTCGTCGTATTCTTTATTTTTAATTTAAAACTGTTCACTTTGTTAGGGGAATAAACGAATGAATTATACATAATTGAACCAGCTATATTTTATACACTTATCGACGCGAATTGATAATGCACATTTTCCATTGGTTCATCACCAACAATAAAAATGTAAATATTGATCCTTAATCAAAACAAGAACAAAATATCATTATAAAGAGACCGGTCGTATTCAGGGATTTTTCAATTTGTGCTTATACATGTAAAATATTTACTACTGATATCACTTAAATGACTATTTAAATGTAAGCGCATTTGAGAGGCGGGAATGGGTATTATTGGATAACCAACACCTCTGCCATAGGTCACCCCAAGTGGTTCGCTACATTTGGTGACTTAGCAGGGGTGTCCGGGTTCATGGGGTAAGGTTTATCTATGTCTTGGCGGCGGATGATCTAGACACACCAAACCCCAGATTCCTACCCATCCCGCATACCTTTTTCCTTCCCAGAACTTCCTCTCCTTTCTTTCCTTAAAAATACCTTCCACACAGCATCCCCAAAGATGACATAGGTTCTGAGGGAAATTATTTTCCTTAGGGTCTCCTGTGTGGACCTAATGTAAAAAAAAAAATGAGTACCTACTTATTAAAATGTTGGAGAATTAATACAGATTAACAATACACAAAATAGTATTTAAACGTCTATGCCTTAATAGAGAATACTTAAGTTACCATTTAAATGTCGACGCATTAATATAAAATATTTAAATTAATATTTACACGTCAACGTATTGAAAAATAATGTCAGTAAGTAAAAGTTCAACCATCACATTATAGCCATGCTGAAATTGTCGTTGTTTATTTTTGGGGTTTATGCCGTCAGGGCAGATCCGCAGATCCGACGGCTGTCCGAAACGTCGGCTAAAGAAGGCGTAACACCCCAAAAACAAACAACGAAAATGCTTTTGGCCGTGAAAATCTATAAACGTATCATGCTTAAATTGGTCTAATTTTTTAATTGTAAGACACTTTATTACGTAGGTTTTCAATAAGTTTTTAAGAAAATTTTGATTAATCGCTTGTTTTTAATGATTTGTAATCCACAAAGGAATTAAATCATCCTAATCTCTTTTTTATTAATTAAGGATAAAACTGAACAATTTTATTTGGTAACAGCTATATTAATATTTTCGCAAAGATGTATTTGTCGTCATGCTCCTGTTTAAACACGATACTAAATATTAATTCATGTTTGTCCCTGGAGACAAGTTTCACAAGGTTAACAAAGTACCGATGATTTAATAATAACCTTGCCAGTAAAAAAAATTGTTTTTTACGCGGTGTCTAAATTATTTCTAACAAATTACGACACAAATTAGTTTAAAAAAAAAATCGAAATTTCATATCAAAAACCTGACATCGGCTGATGAAAATTGCTGAAAGATTAAGGATCAGATCAAACTAGACAATTATATATTTTTTTCAATTTTAGTTATATTTAGGTACTTACGATTAATTTTTCTAAAATTATACCCAAAACATTAATTTTATGAGCTAGGTACATGAGAAAGATGTCACAGTTCTGACATTGGATCGGGTGATTTGTTCAAAATCTAAATTAAAAAAATGTAATACAAGCTTTTAGGCATAACACTAAATGAATATAAATTGATAAGATTATCAGCCTAGTGATCATCATACTACAGATTCGATGCCTCTCTTTAAAAATCATATAAAAAGATTTTTTTTTTGAATCAGGAGTTTTTTTTCATAAAAACGGCTCTATACAAATCATAAAAATGTTATCACAGTGGGACTTATAGTGGGATAATTGAAAAAATAATAATGCCCAAGATTTTCCACCATCAAAACACTATCTTCGAAATTAATTAAGTACGTACTTAGATGTTTTTACAATGGCTCTCACTTTAAAATCAATCGAAATTAATTATGTACGTACTTAGATGTTTTTACAATGGCTCTCACTTTAAAATCAAAATGTATAATTTTCAATATTCTCAAAAGCTCAATCTTTGGCTTCGAGCATATTATAGGTTAATCCGACCCCATGACGCAGGCTAGAGGCATTTAATCAGGCTAACTATACAACCTCTTCTAGATTATCTGATGCAAACCAAATATTGACGAAATCCCTTTTAAAAATTTTAGTCATACGGGTTCCAATATTAAATTATTAACACTACTCCAGCCGAGAGAGGGAGGGTGCGGATGGGAGGGAGAGAGGGGAAGGGGCGACGGAAAAGAGGGACAGGAAGTGGGGACGTTGGGGAGAGGGAGAGGGGATCCATCCTCTCTGCCTAACTCTGTCCAATCATCTATCTAAAATCTACAGTTTTATTCTGACATTGATGACATTTTGAATGTCACTCTCTATGTAGATGAAATTTGATCCTGGGCAACGACAGGGACTTCAGCAAGTATAAAATAAAATTAGAAAGCATAATGCTACGTTACACAAGATGTTACTGTTTTTACCCTTAAACATTCAATGTCTGTTACATTGGTGCACCCTTCGATATTAATGTTCCGTATGTCTGGAAATCAATCTACTTTCAAGTCAATCTACTTTTCAAATCAATCAAGCTACTTTGTTACATATTTGTTTAGTGTATTTACTCTCAAGACGCCTGCAGATATAAGTATATGGACTTCGTTTAATGCCTACGGCCGTATATCCGCTCTGCTTACCTCTTTGGGAACACTAAGTTATGTTATGTGTAAGTAGATATACCGTATTTTCTCAGCAGACTGCACATATAAGTATGTCGTAATTTAACTATTCCGCCATATATTTATATTTTCTATATATGGGTATGTTCTCTGCATGCCCATTCCGATACACTTAGTTATATTATGTATACGTAGATACATCGTATTTCCTAAGCAGACTGCACATTAAGTATGTCTTATTTTGATTTTCGACCGTATAGCCCTATTTTCTATTTTAGTATATTTTCTCTGCATTCCCATTCGGGGACACTTAGTTATAAATTTATTTATTATTTATAAGTAGACATCGCGTATTTCCTCAGCAGACTGCACACACAAGTAAGTCGTATTTTGTTATTTATAATTTTGATATTTTCTTTGCATACCCATTCCGGGCACTTAATTGTATCCTAAGCAGATTGCATATATTAGTATGTCGTTTTTTTCCCCGTGGTATAGCTTCACTGCATGCTCCTTTAGGGATTTATAATAATTATTAGTAAAAATATGCGTTTAGCGAACTTTGGTTGTACGGCCGTATATCCTCAATGCATACTTACTTGAAAAAAAAATTTAATTGTTAAAATAATGTTTAAACATCTTTTGGGGCTAGGTCTACGCTTCGACACTTTTTCAATGACATTAAGAGGAACGGCTGTGCGGCCGGTCTCATACAAAACGTAGTTTTGGATTTGAGATTTCGTAGTTTCTCAGTTAGAACCAAACTGAAAAATTATTTTTGTAATCAAAATGTATGTCAAATATCAAGCGTGGACAGTTTACTTATTTTTGCTTTATTTATTTTTACTACTTTATTTATTTTTGCTTTAAATTTTAAAACAAAGGCTTTTAAATTTTTAATATTTTATGATTTTAGAGGCAACTTGGACTGCGCATGTAAATTTTATATATTTACGTGTATTTGTCATTTCACAATTTATTCATTAAAAATAATGTATGTATAGCATATTCCAATGTTGTAGATACGTTCAGTACCGCCCTGATGAAGGACTACCATTCAGGAAATAATCGTTGCTTGAAATGGATTTAGCCGTGTTCGGTGACCAGATCTGAATAGCGAGATATTTATCCACCTCTCTCTTCCACACCGCCTTCCTTCCCCAATTTCTTCAGCCTCACAGTATACTCCAATGAGGGATGCCA
This sequence comes from Limnephilus auricula, assembly GCA_951813805.1. Lineage (NCBI taxonomy): Eukaryota > Metazoa > Arthropoda > Insecta > Trichoptera > Limnephilidae > Limnephilus > Limnephilus auricula. The sequence goes on from OX638397.1 coordinate 22,053,030, forward strand.
TAATCACTGATTCAATGGCTCCATACGTTTGAAAGCAGTCGGGACTCGTTTATATATACAGGTCCCTGTCTCCTTCGATTCTTTGGAGAACCTCCTCATTTGTAATGTGGTTTAGCCGTGTTCGGTAACCGGATTTGAATAGTGAGATATTTCTCCACCTTTCTCTTCCACACAGCCTTCCTTCCCCAATTTCTTCAGCCTCACAACATACTTCAATAAGGGATGCCATAATCACTGACTCACTGGTTCCAGACGGTTGAAAGCAATATATATGCAGGTGCCTTCCTCCTTCGATTCTTTGGAGAAACTCCTCATTTGTAATGTGGTCTCTCCAGGAAATTCCTAATAGTCTTCTATAGGACCACATCTCAAAAGCCTCTAGTCTCCGTTTATCTCTTTCGGATAGGCACCATGTTTCACAGCCATACATAAAGATACTCCATACATAAATCTTGATGAGAAGTATTCTCAGTTTTAGGTCTGTATTACTCGATTCTATTATTTTCGACCTTTTATTGAATGCATTCCTAGCCCGGTGTACATGGCTGTCGACCTCGCTCTTAGACCGACAGTCCCATGTTATTTTGCTCCCGAGGTAGATAAACTCCTTGGTGTTCTTTAGTGGAACTCCTGACATCTTTACTATCATCTGATTAAAGAAAATTATCAAATCGACACAATTGATAAAACAATATATTTAAGTCAATACTCATATTCCCCCTCACAACTTAATATATAATCTTTACGTCATCGATCATAATAATTGAAACTATTAAAGTTATTCAATAACGTATATAGATCTCCAAGCTTGAGACATGAAGTTATTCCCACACAATGCTTACTACGATATAATATTCTGGCAAACAAAAAGTGGCCAAGGATTTATTACGTATTCATGATGTAGTGTGGTAAATTTTCTACGTGGTTTGTTGTTCGCGTGGTAATTCCAAAAGTTTAACACAACAAATAATAATACTAAGAGACATTTCGTTCACACTGAATAAACAAATGACATTTAAAGTTCCGACACATGATGATAGATGGTACTGACTTTTCAATTTCAATATTATTTCAGAATTGTCCGAAAGTTTTCACGTTATTAAATTTATGGAGAGTTTGGGAGAAATGATTAACCTCATCGCTGATGGTTTTGTAAGTAGGTTTTTTGATACGTTTACTTTGTAAAAGGCGTAAATTGGTTACGATATAATAACGGTAAGTGTTTCCGACGGTAGGTTCATCTTTAAATTTCCAATTTAAACTTGAGAAAAAATAAATATAATATTTACGTAAATTGGGTTTTCCAAAGCTAAAATATAACGTGAAACATATTTTTTTTAAATTTACTAATTGTATCCAGATTTCAAAAACTTACCAAGGATATTGGTGTTTATGATTTGGCCATTCGATTTAATTAATATCATTCCTCAAAATAAATAAAAATATAAAAAAATAAAATAAAACATGTAAACTATTTTAAAACTGTTTTTACTGCGGTTTAAAGCTAATGAATCCACCTAGATTTCACCGTTTATCTCATATTTGTAGGTTCGTTAAATGTGGTCCAAATTTTGACCTAAATCGCTCCAGAGTGAGGGATGGTTTCAAAAACACGTAGACGTTGTATCTGAAACAGTGTTTATAAACAAATGTTTCTCGGTGAATACATGGCTTATAAGTACCATTGACATTTTCGTTGTTTGTTTTTGGGGTGTTATGCCGTGTTGTGCTACCTCTTTCTTTAGCTGACGTTTCGGACAGCGTTGCAGTGTCCATCATCAGGGCAGATCCAGCAGATCCGTCGAAAATCTAAAAACGTATCTGACCATTGACATTGTTTAAAATTAATGTTATTGCCGATTATTTTAGTACGCTTCCGACCAAATAGCAGCACTTACTTATTTTACGATAAAATCTTTAGAAATTAACCTTATTTTACAAATCTCGCTAAGCTAAATTAATTATAATAAGAGAGACTCAATACCAGGAGCAGATTAAGTGGAAGGAGGTTGGTTTTCTCGGTTGACAAGGCTCTGAGATAATGTAAGAAAAAACTGCTTTTCCAGCAATACCTGATGCGAATCTTGAAATATATATTTCTTGTTACGATTTTCCTTTCGATTTCCTGCTACTCTGGTAGTTTTACTTAATTTACCCCCGAGGTAATAAATAGAGAGATAAGCTTAAGTTAAAGTAAAGATTGTTTTACTTGGGGTTCTCAACGCGCCGTTTTCATCCGATTAAATTAATATAAGGAATTGAAACGTTTAGGGGAACACTGAAATTCTTAATATCTACTATTCTACCTTTGAAGTTTGCTTTAAAAGATATCGTAGTGTTGACTTTAGATTAGAAGTTCATTCTAAAATTATTAACTACGTTTTTCAAAGTCAACTCAAAGACGATTATAAACCTACTTCATTTTATTTCTTTAGAAACCAAGTGAAAAGACAAACCTTTTCGATAGGTTTTTATTAATGCAAAATTGAATACTCAAATGTACATTTTGGATAAAGAAATTGTGAATTTGTAAAAATTGTGAAAATTGAAAATGGTTAGAAACACGTAGAATGAAAATTAAAGTGCCATGTATAAATATATTTTAAAATTTATTTGTCTAAGATCACAGAGGTGAATTTGATAAGAACTTTGTGATTAAATTATACATTTGTTTGCTACATTTAGTCACTTAGCCGGAGTGCCCAGGTTCATCGAGTGAGGTATGTTCGGGTCATAGCCGGTTTGCGGAAGCCCTTCTTCTGAAGGAAAAGTTGGTCTCCATCGAAGGATCTTCTTGCGCTTCAGCGGGAGAAATGAATTCACACGTCCGATTATACTCCTACCCACTCTCCTTCCTTTCCTTACAAAGACCATCCACACAGCATCACTGATAATAAATTTTTTCAAAGGAAATTATTTTTCTCAGGGCCTTTGAGTGGGGACAATGTAAACAAATAATAATAACACTTTATTGTTAAAATTTAAATTTTTTTTTTTTAATATTTCTTTATTCTTTGAATAGTAAATATATAACAATTGTGGAATTTATGGCCGCCATACTAGGCACATGCCCGTGTTATGGTGGCCAAGGGATTTTGCTGGTATGTATGTATTTAATTCGAGGTTTTATAAATAGAAGCTATCCATTACACTAAAATTTATCTTCCTTAAACCGCATTAAATTTACGTAATCTTCACTAAAGTTTTATAACAATTTATAGTGAGTATTAAGAGGAACGGCAAATCGTAGTTTTGGATTTGAGGCCAAAATATTCAATCAAACTGAAAATATATTTTTGTAGTAAAAATGTATGTTAAATATCTATCTCTAAAGGAGCTACATTTTTTTTTTTTTTTTTTTTTAATATATATATATTTCTTGGGCATTAATTATGTAACAATTTCTAGACATTTTGTTTTGAAGAGTTTTAATTTTCAATGTACTATAATGTAAATAAAACAAATACGCATTTCGAAAATCGCTTTAATACTTTATCGCTTTTCTGATAAGTGGTTCCAATTTTAAAAATATGTTACTCATCACGCAGGAATATTTCACACCACATAAATGCACTTACGCATAATGTAACTATCACCAACTGCCGAAATAAGCTTGTTTAATGATAATGATAGTTCTTATGTACGTATCGTACACAATAAAGTATTGCGTTATATAAGTCATCGGTAATTTTAAATGTTGGTGGGATTTTCCTTGCTTGCACAATTTAAGTATGCCATATATAATAATTGATTCCATGTGCAATTTCATCCTGTTTAGTTTCTATCTGACACCATCTATAAACTCTGTTTAGACATCTACACTCAACGCTATCTGGGCGCCAAAGCCAAAAAGGACCCGAGAGTGAACTGTTAAAACTAGGTTGTCTTTGATCACGTCTGCATTGCAGTGGGATGAATATTTCCACGCTTGGCATAAATTGAGAGCGGTGACCCCTGAATTCGCGATTTTTCCTTTAATCTGCATATTATTCAAGCTTCGTCCCAGACTTCGTTAGTTTCAAGAAGATAGTGTAACTGTAATTTTTAGAAAAAGTTCAGTATCAGGATTACGACGGCTAGCACGTGCACATTTTATTTTCTCTGCTTTCTAAAAAAAATACTTCATTGTGGTTACATACATGAATGTTTATATAAAAAGTACCTAATAACAAAAATAATAACGAAAATGGTAGGAAAAATAATTAACCTCTAAATGGCCGTTTGCCCACCGTTGGCCATTAAAATAAAATTATTTTCGAAGCGATTTTATCCTTTATGCATATAGAAATTGTATGAAGAACAAGGTCAGAATCGCTTGGGCCATTCTCGTTCTTGACGTAACGAAATACTGGGTAGCGTCTAGCCACTCTGAATAATTCAAATTAAGTAAATATGCAAAAGTAAATGACAAACAAGAATAAATAAAATAAATAACAATATCAGCTTGATACGATTGGTTGTAAAACATTTTTTTAAAGTGTTTAATTAGGACATTAAAAAATTCTATTTCATCATTGGTGCAGTGTATAGTAGGGTCGTCTGTTTCAACTATGGCTACAGTAAAATTTAAACTGGCTAAGTTTACAGTTGTAAGTTTAACTTTTACTGTAACTGGCGTTGAAACAGACGTCCCATAGGGTTATAATTTCATGATATTCGCAGTACATGGAAGACATGTAAAAACCTGTTATCTAAGAAGTTGTGGACGTATCCTGTATTTGTGCAGTAAGATTTATCATAGAAAAAGTTTTTCATCCACCTTTTTGATTTTCTTGATGTTGTGTTGACGATCATTTGGGATAAAATGTTTAGTCAATTATTTATCAAGGAATTTAAAAAAAATAATTTTTTTTTTTTTTTTTTATATATTAATTCCACACAGGAGGCCCTGAGGAAAATAATTTCCCTCAGGGCCTATGTCATCTTTGAAGATGCTGTGAGGAGGGTCTACAGAGAGTAAATTTTATAGTGAAGAGTCAATACATCATACTTTTCAAATCCCGCATAAGAAAAAGTCTTGTGCAATTTTTGTAATTGAGTGTTTAATATTCGATAATTTTACACATTTAGTTATAATTGGAGACAGGTCAGTTGGTCAGATTTTTTCTTTCATTGTATTTTATTAAAATATCTGTTTTATTTATTTACAGGGACCATGGCAACCTCTCTTGGCTAAGGCTTTTAAATGTAGGTCTAATGTACAGGCTAGTAATGCAGCGCGGAGGAAACCTTCACTAAGTAGAGTTATTTTTTTTCGGGAGGGCCTATTAATATTTTTCATATTTTCAGGAGTTATCAGAACAGCAGTTTAACAAGCCTAACAAAAATACTGAGTTATGTATTTATTTATTTGCAAAAACAGTACAGAAACCAATACATTGCAAAAGCGGTAAACAAAATTACATATAAACTATTGACAATGATGACCTCTGGAAATAAAAACGTGGATTTAAAGTTGGTCTTTGTTTTATTTATTTACTGAGTTGAGGTTTTCGGGCTTCTTACAATTCTAATGATACCTAGCCACACATATAAGTTGGAGTTGGCATAAACATGAGCTAACGCTTTAAACAATCATATTATTGTTGGTTGGGCATTTACACAGCTACACATACATACATGCATCTATACAAACCTATACACATACATGAACTGCTGTACTTGTAGCTAGTATTGTCACATTTCCTTCATACCCTTCCCTATACACCTGTCACTTTTTCCTATTACCCACAATCAGTCAATAATCAAATCTCTTACCGCAAACATCTCTGCATTTAATTTTCGCATCCGCATCCGCTCTTTAGCTACCCACCGCTCTAAGAAGAAATATTATTGAAATATTAACACAGTGCAAAAGTTAAAACCGGCCAAATGAAGAAAGTGCTACAAGTCCCGAAGTGAGTAATTCTCTCCTTTCCTTATGTGCTTACTTCTACTTGTTCACTGGTTCAAACATATACATTTCCTGATCCTTCGACGTACAAAATAACACAAAACACGCATCAATTGTAATGTACACACCGTCCTTGTTTTTTACCATCTTATATGTGTGGTGTCCTGTATAACAATTTATGAAAACATGAGTAATAAATTGCTTTAATTAACAATACATCAATTGAGAGTACAATATAGTGTACGTATTTACGCCATTGGAAAAAATGAAATTTCCTCTCCACCAATCCAGCAATCCCGTCTGACCAAAAGACTCGGTTGTTTTATGAATACAAATTATTCACAAAAACCCAACGCAAACAAGGCAAACGGAGAAAAACTCGTTACTAGTTTTGGCAGACAAAGACTCTCACGAAATAGAGGAATTGTGAAAAATCACCCGCCGGTCTATAAACTACGTTCGATCTGAATAAGTATTTTGAAATAATGTTTCTCCTAGGAAACCTAAGCCGTAAAGGAAGCAGCAAATCTATAAAGAAATATGTTTTTATTTCAATCGATTCAATTAACTACTGGTTTAGTTTAGTTTTATTTCGGTGGGCATTTATCGTGACGATGAAAAAAAAAATGTATCTCAAATAATATGTTCCATGAATACATGATTTTAATTTTAACATTTAAAAAAAAAAAAAATTATTGTTTTTATTTCTTATGAGTTACAAAACTTATTTTAGGACAGGAGGAACTTACAATTCATAGGTGGAGGTAGTAGTTACAATTTTACAAAGGTATTTTGTTATCATAATATAAGTTTTACATTCAGTACAGCATAAAAATAAAAATAAAGACATGTTAAATAGAACAAACAACTAGAAAAAACAAGTAAAGAGAGAGAAAAGAAACGATACGAGTATATAAGATAGAACAAAAAATGACAAGACAATTACATATTTTCATTTTTAAATGTAGTCAAAAAATATTCTTTTAAAGCATTGCTTTGCAATTTTTTATTATGCTGGATGTTTTTGTACATATCTGAGGCCCTAGCACGCTTGCTTTATAACGATCGGTAGGATAACTATCGGTAACTTCTCATCGTTTCCTAGGACAACTGCACATCGCTAAAGTACAAACAACAGTTGATGTCGAATATGTTAAGGACACTTAGTCATTGTAAACTGTCACTTATTCGTTGGCGATCTGTTCCGCTTAGTTTAGTTTGACTGAAAAGTCTGCCTCGGAGCAAACGCGCGCTCCGCTTTCGTCCACTCCATGATTCTATCTAAACAAAACTGAGATAAAACTTCAAGCCCCGCCCTTTCGAATGTGTCTATCTCCACTTTCCTTGCAGCTACCATCGCTTCAGGGTGCCGAATTCAAATAAGTAAGTTGCTCTGCCCCACCCTGTACTATAAACATGTTGATCTAATTATGCTTCTGACACGTGTTATACATGAAAATAAATTTTAAAAACTACTAACATGTAAAATTGAAATCGTTTTAATTTAATTCCCAGAAAAGTATTTTGTAACAATCATAATTTGGCCAAATTACGGGATATTAACATTTTCTCGAAATTTCTTTTATCTTTGAATAAACAAAAATAATCGGAAGTAACCACGTTACTTTTTTATCAGATTTTAATATTTCGCTTTGTAGTTCTGGGTGTCCGTTGCATTGCGGCTAGAATACACATAACTACCAGATGGAGAGAATGGCTCAGCATTTTCTATCAGATTACCAATAAACTTTGCTTCGAACGATTCAGTTGTTGTTTGGCAAAATACATCTCGTGCATTCAGCATTGTACCGGGGACTTAATGCGAACTACTACCCGAGTCATTGCTTGTTGCCATTTCATGTGATATATTTGAATTATTTAATTTTTTGTTTCTATTGGATTGTAGTAGGTATATTTAACAACCTTTGTTAATGTGCTTGAGTGAGCTTTTCTCAGTAGCGTTAATAAAATTTAACGTGAAATAAACGTTTTTTCTAAAGAAAATTATCGGCTAATTCCTTATTTTATTATGAGTTTGTGTGACGCCGATGCGTCAGTTTATTATAAGTATATAATATAATTTCAGGGATCGGTGATGGCTACTGTAAGACTCTTCCAAACGTTGGAGAAGGAAACTTAAAAAGCTTTTACCCTCCAAATTCCAAAGCTGTAGTTCTTTGAATGTTTTGAATGTATCATTGAAGAAGAAGATAACAATAATAATCTAATTATTTTAATTTTTTTTAAATATGAAGATAAACAAGACACAGAAAAATAATAAAAGATAACGGTCGCAACTGGGACTCGAACCCAGAACCTTACGTCTTACCGGGACCTCTACCAATTGGGCTACTGCGATCTTATATGAGACTGTCGTAATTGTCAACTTTTGAATATTTTTATTTTTAAATATATTCTAATTAAATAAACAAATTGTTTCTCCCTTCTTGTCATTTCCCATTGGTCCCCGTTCCCCTTCCGACTCCTCTGTCTCTTCCACTCCCGTTTCCCCTTCCCCTCCTGCGTTCCCCCTCCCCACTCTCGCTCTCCCTGTTCACGCATTTCGCTACCACCTTCTTCGCCTTCCCCTCTCCCTCGTCTCCCCTCCCGCGTGCCTCCTCCTTATTTTCCCAATTTCCCAATTCCTCCTTAATTCCCCAACCGACCCTCCCGCATATCCCCTTCCCTCAGCCTTTTTTATCTGCAGCCTAACCCCATAAAATACACCCATATTTCCAACAACTCGCGTTACCTATTTATTTTGTATGCAAATTTCATAATGCCAGAGCTCACCAGTACAGATATAGAAGTATTCACGGGCGTATTCACAACAATTAAAAAAAAAATAGCAATCAGATGAAATTTGTATGGCAATCGTATGAATATTATAGGAAATAATTTCATAACGCCAGAGCTCACTATCCTATAACCATCCAGGGTATACGCACATCATATTCCCAAAGTTTCATCACAATCGGATAAACGGTACGAACAAACAAACAAACTTTAATTTTTATATTATAGATTTAATTTGTTGAACTTCAAATTAAAATATTTTATTGAAGAAGAAGATAGGTAATAATCTTCATAAAATATGAAAATTAACAACACACAGAAAAATAAAGATAGCACAAAAACTTTTACTTTTCTGTGTATTTTTCATTTTCATATTTTAATGTGGATTAATTATCTTCTTATATTATCTTATTCCACATTGATATATTACATTGAAGGGAATAGCCTTCAAAAGTTATAAAAATAAAGTTTTTCTTATGAAAATTGTAATATAATAATTAATATTAGCGAAACTCGATCGAAAATCTGAAAAGAAAAATTGTTGGAAGTTGCGGCCCGGAAAGCCGAAGGTCCTGGGTTCGAGTCACAGATTACGAAACCAGTTGAAGTGTTTCATGTAATAATGCTCCGCCAAATATAACAGGCATAGATCAAATTTCCATCAGTTCCAAGTAGATAACGAAAATTTACTTTGACCTTGAAACTTAATGCTCTAAGTCTAAGGTAGAAACTTTTCGCCAAATTATTTGATGTGAAATACGACAAACCACACTATGAAAATTTATTGTCGTCATTTTGTGTTACTTAGTGGAAGTCATTATAACTAGAGCCTTATTTTTCTTCATTCTTCATTTAATTATCTTCATTCTTTCAATTCGGTTGTTTATCCACTCGAGCGCTTTTTGCCACATTAAGGCACTATTTCCAAAACCTCGGATTGCGTTGTTGCCAAAATGTGGCAAATTATTAATTTTTTATTTTTTAAAACGGCTATATAATGTATTGTACATTCAAAATATAACAAAATAAATATTCTCTAGATTCTTTAAAATGTTTTAAGGTTAAAGATTTAAGTATATTTTCTTTATAAATCCTACAAATATGTGATAAAAAACAAAAGATAGGGGAATTCATTGGCTACATAGAACTATAATCAATTTGTATGTCTCCATATTCAAATTCGGAGGTATGATTTTTTTAATGTGGGCGGAAAATTTTCCTTGAGCAATCCGAGAAAAAATATTTTAATTGCTCTGTCGCTCCAGTGGTTATGTAAATGTAAGATATAATCAATTATTTATTGTTGTATTAGAAACCTTAAAAAGTACATCAAGAATCGTGTTTTGTGTAATTTACTCTTCCTAGAGTACCTTCTTTAAAAATAATCGAAATTCAAAAGAAGCACTTTGTATTCTGATATTCATCTGCATGATTTAAGGGGGATTCTGCAGAACAAATGGAAGAAACAAAGTTTAATAAAGAAATAGGGAAATGGTAAATATGAAATGAATATCGGATTATGAACACAACCGGAAAAAGTATGATTTCGATGTTTGAACCGTATTTTGTTTGGCGCACTAACTAAATGTTTATTGATGCTTGCAGTGTATTCATGTGCTTCGAGGTTTATGATGTTTTGGAAAAATTTCAATAAATTTACTGTAGAAATAAAATCCTTGCGGCGAATGTATTCTATAACCATATATTATAACCTACTAGCTGATACCCGACATGCGTTGCAAATCTAATTAAATAAATAAATTGTTTCTCCCTTCGTGTCATTTCCCATTAGTCCCCGTTCCCCCTCCGATTCCTCTTCCTATTCCCCTCTCGCATCCCCTTCTTCTCCCGCATTGCCTTTTATCCCCTCTTCCGCTCTCCCCTTTCTCGCGAACCCCCACCCCCCTCACGAATTCCGCTTCCACCTTCTTCAGTTCACCTTTCCCTCGTCCCCCCTCCCGCCCCCCTCCTTAATTCCCCAACCAACCCTCCCGAATACCCTCCCCCCAGCCTTTTTCCTCTGCAGCCTAACTCCATAAAATACACTCATTTTTCGCACAACTCGTACGACCTATTTAATTTTTTTATGAAAATTTCATAATGCCAGAGCTCACCAGTATAGATTTAGAAGTATTCATGGGCATGTTCACAACAATTCAAAAAAATTAATAGCAATCGGATGAAATTTTAATCGCAATCGTATGAATAGTATAAGAAATAATTTCATAACGCACGAGCTCACTATCCTATACCCATTCCGTATATGCGCGCATCATATTCTCAAAGTTTCATCGCAATCGGATGAACGGTATGGCCGCCCATAAGGTACGAACAAACAAACAAACATGAATTTTTATATTATTGATTTGAATATTCTGAAAGAATGCAAAGCTGATGTAAGCGTTATGGATAAGGTTTAAGAAAGGGATACTTTTATGTTTTGGGCATGAAGAGTGGATGACCGAAGAAAAGAGTTTAATCTATGATTGAATTTAAGTGAATAGAAGAAGTAGGGGACACCCGGAGACATGGCAAATACCAGTGTCAGGTCAGATTCGCAGAAGAATATGTATGAGTAAGTGAATGAATGTGAACGAAACAAGACAAGACATGAGTTATGCGGCGGTCTATCCACTCTGCATACGGCGTGATTGTTGGTTAGTTAGAATGCCTAGTTTTAGATAAGTTATATCGTTTTCAAAAACGACAGCGTTGAAAGTTGACAAAAAATTCATTCTCGAAATTCGTCCGAGATTATAGTTTTCCCGTATTATACCTACAGGTAGAGTTTATATAAATTGTGCGTTATAAACTTGAACGCGGAACAAAACTTCTCTCACAAGGAGACATTCGGCCTGCTAAGTAGAAAAGCGCTAAGTAAGTTGGAAGGAACAGGCGTGGACTGGCCTAGTCTGTCTATTACCGGATAATCCCTCTGGGCCTAAAACTTTTTAAACCAAATGGTAGAACATTTTTTTTAAAAGTTATTATTTTCGTGACGACGATGCGACGCTTGGAAATGCCGTACAGTAACTTGACGAATTCTCAAAATAAAAATATTTCAAGTTTTCTTATAATAACTACTGAGAAAAAATCTATTATAAATGTATTTATAAACAACAAAAAAAAATTAAAATAAAATAAACTATTTAAAAAAATTTTTACTACTAGAGTTAAGGAGCAAAGTATTAGAATTATAATAATTATTCTGAATTTGGCAACCATATTTTGTAAACAACATTGTCACTCTTTTGACATACTACATACATATATAAATAGGGTTAAAATTTTGTCATGCAAATAATTAAATTGGAAGTTAGAAAAAGTGTTAATAATCATTTAAAAATATATATAATAATAACGAAATGTTACAAAAAAAGTCGTCTCTTCAATTCACCTTCACATTCATACCAACATTCATAATATTATTTATTTATTTGTCTTGATTGCTCCTTGATAACATTTACACGTAACAAAAATAAAATTCCCTTTATGTATACATTAAACGGGACATATATCAAAGAAGTAGAATCTATCAGGGACCTTGGGGTAGTACTGGATGTTAAATTAAACTTTATACAACACACTGATGAAATCATTAACAAAGCCAACAAAATGCTAGGATTTATCATTCGAATAACGAAACCTTTCCGCAACCTTAAGACTCTATATTCCCTTTACACAGCGTTCATCCGTCCCCACTTAGAACACTGCACACCGATTTGGACTCCTTTTTACCAAACTCACATTGAAAGAATCGAAAGAATTCAAAAAAAGTTTTTTAAACACATAAATTATAAAAAAAAAATAAACTTCTCAAATTACACCGAATCTATTAATTACCATAACTTCGACTCCCTTCATACAAGACGTTTAATTTTTGACCAAATCTTATTATTTAAAATTCTTAATAATGGCCTGGACTCGCCAGAACTAACCAACTTAATAAATATTCATATTCCGACAAGATCAACACGGCAATCCCATTTGTTTCATTTGCCTACACATAGAACTAACTTTAGAAAAAAATCACCAATTCCCCGTATATGTGCACATTATAACACAAAATTTCAAAATATGGACATATTTAACAATACACTTCACAAATATCGATTAGAAGTAACACGTACGATCGAAAATTAAAACAAGAGTGTGGAATGTATTCGGAGCATCTCCTATCCTCATCCTATATTTCTCTTCCTCTCCTTCTCACCCAAAACTAATTATATGTAATAAAACTCCATCTCCATTCAACTTTAACATAGGAGACTTTTTTGGCTTGACTTCATTTAACAATGTATATATTTATCTTTATATTTTATGTATAAGCTGTCTGTCTCTTACCAACTGTGTCTTAAATAAATAAATAAATTGTGTTGTTTTAATTTGTAAAAGTTTTGTTTATGCAAATATAGTGACCTACCTGGTACCTACGCACGATATCTCCTCTTTCAAGTGGATGCCCTAAACCTTTCCTCCGAAATCAACCGGAGGGTCCGAAATCTTCCACCAAACAAATAACGTTATTTATAATGTTTTTTTAAAACAATTCATTTTTGCAATAACATTTAATTAATTACTTTCTCTCACATATTGTCTATGCTAACGTCTAAATTTTTAGATTACTTCGCATCCCGATGAAGAAACATTTGGTTTTGAAATAAATATGTTATTATTTTTATTAAATATAGTGGTGTACACAAAGTTGGTTATTTTCATTTTATAAATGAAGTTTAAAAAAAAACTCTTTGAGAGAATGCTTTTAAGCTTACTGAGGATATTTTCAAAGTTTTGAAGCCTTGTTATGTGGCCATTTAACCTCCGTTGAACATGACAACAAATAATATGTACCACCATCTATATCAACATACTAAGTAAATGTAAGAATAAAATACAAATAAAATAATAAAAACGAATAGAATTACTTTCAAACTGATTGCTCAGTTTTATAAGACTTAAACGTGAAATATATATAATACAATATGTCAAACCACAAAGTGATTGCTTTCTACAATAATGTGAAATATATACATTGTACCAACAAAATAGAAAACGTAATTATTTTGTGGGTTACGTTTCATGTCATCCCAAAGCATTTATTTACAAAATATATTTTGTTTTGGCATATTTAACTGATCTTTCGACCCTGAGAAGACACACGAAAGCATTCTTAGTGAATGAATACTCACTTAAACCTGCCTGCTAGATCCACATAGCTAAGACGGGTAAGTTTCATCTCCAGAGATAGGCAGAGTAGACACTCGAGAGAGACGGGAGTATCTTCAGGCCGAAATAGAGGCATTTCGAAAGTTTAACAATTTGCTTCAAGTGAAATATTGTTTTAATAAGGGTTCCTAGTGACATAAATTCGGCGGCATACAAAAGAGTACCCGGGTCTTCATAACAATACCTTTTCAATGGAGGGCACCCCTTTGAGGGAGTTCCAACCAAAACGACGCAATAACACGAGTAATAAACAAAATCACTCTAGAATAAGGGAGGAATGTTGTTAAATTTGTTACTATGATGGTGGCAGTGTCGCGGCTTGGTCTTCGGGAATGGACGAAAATTAAACAAATTTTAGATTTTAGTACAAATGTTAAATAATGTTTTTTGCTTTTATTTTTAACTTAATAAGTTATACATCAAATTATTTTATTTTAATTAATGAAGATAATATTCGTGAAAGTTATCTGGAACCCGATGTTTCCGTACCTTTTTCTGATTTTTCTGTTTCAGATTTTCTATTGACTTTCGCTTATATTATCTTAATTAATTAAAATATTATAATGTTTTTTGCTTTGCTGGTCGCTTAAAGTCTCAGTTATTAACAATAAAATTTTGCTAAGCCTTTATTAAAAATATGTACCTATCGATATATTTATGCGCAGTCAATGTTTCGAGAATAATATTTCGGATTATGATACTCGTACTTCGTTTTTCTGCGTATTCTATATTTAATAATAATAGGTATATAAATAATTTGGGATCTTGTCTAATTTTTTTACCGTAAAAACAATAATTCGAAAGGTGAGCTGTAGTGTCATGAAATAACAACAGCGTAATCTTTCTAGAATTTCACGCGCCAACATAATTTCTCAGATGAGAACATCATATTCGCCAAGCCTTAAAATTTTAATTTTTTAATTAAATGAAACAAATCACTTTGTGTAAAATCTACATATTTTAAAACCGATGGTCCTGATGAAGAAACCATCGGTTTTGAAAAATGTAGATTTATAACATGTGATTATAGTGGTTTACATAAAGTAATTTCATTCATTTAATTAAAATGATGCCACAAAGTAATTTTGCAAAGATGGAAGAAATAATGTTAATTTTTTTATTATTGTGACAAATCGCTAATATTTTATTTGTTTCCTATTGACCTATCTAGTCTTGTTACGTAAATGTAAAGATACCGACATTATTATCATTATAATGAAAAAAAATTACAATTAAAACAATATTTTTCTTACATCATAAGGTGTACCTACTTCATACATATCAAAAAGGTAAAATGGGTGGCATAAAATCATTGTAAATACAAATTATTATAATGTTCGAACAAGTTTTCAAGTGTTGCGCCCCAAACTCTAATTCGAAATCAATTTCATAGAATAATGAAAGCATTCCCCGAAAGCATTATTGACACATTATCCCCGTCCCACCGACCCCCATACAAGAGTTAAACGAAAGACATTGAAAGTTCCGATGCTTTATCGCTCAAAGCTCGCACTATTATCGGTGTAGGACCGCTCCCTTGTAACCGATGACATTGTTTGCCTCGAACAGTTTGGGCGCCGCTCGCGTACCCCTGACATTGTTCGACTCCAAACAGTTTGGGATTTATGAGCGCCCCGCTTTAATTAAAACAAATTTATGTGTCTTTGAGGGAAGCACTAATTATTTGGCAAATTGATAGTGCCAATTATGGTGCGCATGGAATTTTAATGGCTGATTGAAAAATATCAATAAGATTCGGGACACAAGAGGAAAGTGCCTAGAATTTATATAGTTATTGAAGTTTTGATCAACGTGCCACATGTTAAAGGTATATTGGCTTTTGATGACAAGCAACTATTCCGTTTGCCAAAACTAATTGCTTTTATAAAATAAGATGAAATTCCACCTCGACAAATCGTTACGTGAAGTATCGGTAGTGTACGAAGTGTACGGTAGTGAACGAAGTACGTGAAGTATCGGTACCTAGACACATCGGTACGTGAAGCTTTTTCACAGCTTAATTTTTATTTGATTTCTTCCGACCATCTTGTACTAGGCTCACTTGCCATAGTAAGATAGTCAATAAGTTATAGAAAGTAATACCTAACTGCAGAAACAAAATATAAGAATCGTAATCAAAATAAACCCAAATATACAATAGTGGAAATTTTTTTTAAAATAAATATTTCAACTGCATTACAAAGAAAAATTTAATACGTAAGATGCTTTTTGCAAGAAGAAAAAGAAAAACTATTCCAAAATCAATAATACGAGTAGAGGTAAATCGTGGTTCCTAGAAATGTACAATTTGTTTATGACTACATAAAAATGATCTGAAAGAAAATGAAAAATGATTTTTTTTAAGTCCACACATCAACACAGTAGGCTCTGAGGAAAATATATTTCATCGGTATGTCATGCTATGGAAAAAAATGGTATTCGGGGTGGGTAAGAATCGGTGGACGGACATATGATTCCATCCCTCCCACCTCACACAAGGCGATGCTCTGAGAGAGTTCTCGTGGAGAGGTCAGAAAGTCTTCCTTAACCAGTCTCACCCGATCCGGGATCCCATGCAGTGGATTGGCAAACGTGTCCACCACCAAGAGCTAGACAAACCTCACCTTGTGAACCCGGAATCTGGTGATCACTATGTCCAGGAGTGACGGACGTATGATGCCATCCCTCTCACCTCCCACAATGCGATGCTCCGAGAGAGTTCTCGTGGAGGGGTCAAAAAGTCTTCCTTAACCAGTCTCACACGATCCGGGATCCCAGGAAGTGGGTTGGCAAACGTATCCACCGCTCAAGACCTAGACAAACCTCATCTCGTAAACCAGGGCACCGGAACCCATACCCGTCTCCCGAATTGAGATAACATAGTGTGAGATAGGTAACAAGAAAAATCCATCGTAATAAGTCATCTTTAAAAAAAATTGATCTCTTTCAAATATTCAATTGAAACGGGAATAATATGAACACACTTTTAACATAACTGTGTTTTATTAAAATTGCATGATTGAGAACAATGTGAACAACCCAGTAGTAGTATCATAATAAAAGATAAATTAATCCGATATCAGGTTTGATTCCAGAAGCGAAGGCATACTATTAATTTTTTACAAAAGTCAAACAATAGAATGCACATGTTTGAAAAACTGTATAGAGTTACGACATATCTATTTTTTCCAAGAATTATCAATGCATTGATTTATTTTCAACAAATAATATAAAAGAGTCTGGCATTGCAACAACTCTGTCGTCGAGAAACCACGTTAGTTATTTAGTGAAATACCTTTATAACCTCGACAGCTCTTTGTGCTGAACATTGAAATAACGTTGTTTTCACTTGGCGATATTTTGCTAACTTGAATGTAATTTGAATAGTTTATAGTTCAAAGCCGCTGTTACTATTTTCGAAATTTCCCGACCTTACCTGTTCCGTCTACAACTTCAATAAACCAAAACTGTGATTGCTTTTCAGTGACTCGGTGAGACAAACTATTTTCAAACATCCGAGTAAATAAGTTTGTGGTTTTTTAATATAAGATTGAATGGAAGTTTATAATTAATAATCTCGAAACTGATGGAGTACATATTAGATATCTATAAATATTTATTTAAAGCAAATGTTTTAAGGTACGGGTTGATCTAAAACCAGATGGTTTTATATCTTCAAAACAAGTGTTTTTTTTTTTTATCAAAAAGAAATCAAAATGATCTTTTTTATCTATTCACAACCTGGTTGTTTTCTGTGAAAGTTAAACAGTTATTTACGTACTGGCGCAGGCCCTTGAAAAATCACGGAATATTACAGTTGCAGAATTTGTCAAGGTGAAAGAATTTAAAAAAAAATTGCCTTAGGATCCCCGCTTTCACCTTTGCAGGAGGTAGCGCAACATGGTATACTAACCCAGAAATTAATCACTAAACAGCTATTGGAACGTTTTAAATTTGGGAGTCGGGTGTAGGTACTGCCACCACGGGAACCACCTTGGTCGGTTTGGTCGTACTACCACATTTGAATATCCAACTACGATCCAATCTTTTTTTATCCCTATCATCTTTACTTTCCACATATACTCAGTTTTCACACCATACTTTCACTGGCTTCGGACAGTAAGTGCAGAAACAAAATGTGATGAGTAGTAAATAAAATATGTTACATGGTCAGTGTCAGTTTTTTATAGTTAACTAGCTGATACCCAGCATGCGTTGCAATACCACTTAAACAAATAAATTGTTTCTCCCCTCACGTCATTTTCTATTCGTCCCCGTTCCCCTTCCGCCTCCTTTCCCTCCCACGTTCCCCTTTCACCTTCACCGCGTTCCCCCTCCCCTCTCCAATCCCCCCTCACGTATTCCGCTTACACCTTCTCCGCCTTCCCCTCCCCTTAGTCCCCTTTCCGCGAAGTCCCCCTCCTTAATTCCCCATACAACCCTACCGCATACCCCTCTCCCCTGCCTTTTTCCCTGCCGCTAACACCATAAAATACACACATTTTTTCAACAACTTGTCAGAGATTAATATGTATATATATAGAAATATTCACGAGCATGTTCACAATAATTACAAAAAATTAACAGCAATCAGATGAAATTTTAATCGCAATCGGATGAATAGTAAAGGAAATAATTTCACAACGCCAGAGCCCACTATCCTATAACCATCCCTGGTATGCGCACATCATATTCCGGAACATTCATCGTTATCGGATGAATGGTATGGCCGCGCATAACATACGAACAAACAAACATTACCTTTTATGTATTAGATTTATTAGTCATATTTTTACTTTCAGATTACTCTACCAAAAATGAGGTGTGGCAAGATAAGAATGTCCACAATAAAAAAATGGTACTACTATAAAATTCATATCCTTGGAATATCTGACGTGTTCATACATTCTCCAATGGTTTCTTTTATTATACCATTTGCTTTTTGTCCATCCTCCCATTTGACGCCTCGTCGCATAAACTCGCCTTTTACGCTGGTATTATTTGCCTGCCTTACTTTCAACTCATTTGACGTTTCCATCATATGCCTGGCACTTAAAATTATACGTGGAAAATTTGACGACCCTATTTAGACAAAGAGAAAAAATGCACCATAAAAAAACCTGCTCAAATTATTTAATAAAATACCGTCAATTATAGGCATTACGTGTGCATTTTATGTTTCCGAACTCTTTCGGTAACTTTTAGTAGGTAAATAAATTATATTATTTCTACCTGAGAGGCCTTCAGGTCGTATTTCTTTTGTTTATTAATTTTTAACGCCCTGGCGGGCTTTTACACGATTTAGTATATAATACAGTGTTATTATATAAACAATGTTTAAATAGGAAAGATAAACTTATAAAAATGGTAGGTATAAAGGGTAAGTGAAAATAATATACACATTATAAGAAAAGAGAAAAAATAAAAATATATTAAACAGAAACCTGTTTTTAAAATGCAGATGGCGTAAAAATAATAATATAGTGTAGGTTAATATGACAAATTCATAAATGAATAATACGTGATAATGTTCGCAATGCAGGAAAAGAAAAGAGAGTAACAAGCTTTTACAAATAAATAAAACAATAGATAATATTGTGTTGAGGGGTCTTTTTAGAAAAGGAAGGACTGGAAGTTTTGGGAAGGAAAAATGTATTTTTTATATAAATACCTCACAAGAGGCCCAACTGCTCCCGTCTGGAGCCAGTGAGACTATGGCATCCCCAATTTGTGAGGTTGACGGTAAGTTGGGAGGGGAAGAAGATTGGGAAAGAGTAAGGTGGGGAAGTACCTGGCTATTCAGATCTAGTCACTAATAACAACTAAAGCCATCTCAAGCAACGTTTCAATCAAACTGATTGATCAGTTTCGTAAGATTTGTAAAATAAAATATTGTAAAATTAAAACTGAATAAACATGTTAAAAAAAATAATTTGAATAGTGGTTTTACACCAGGGCAATACTGAAAGTATCTTCCACTCTGGAACGTGCCGCAAATATTCCTTATATTATTTTAAATTATTAATTTGTGAATCATACAAATCTATCAAATAAAATTTATCTGCCTAATTTATCTTTATTTGATCCCAGGACCTCCGGATCTCTATTCAGAAGCATTGCCCCTGGACCATGACGGCCAAAATTAGGTCAATATGAAGGGTGGCTAGAATTCAGGGGGCCAGTGTGTCCAGAAGTGACGGATTTATGAATCCATCCTTCCCCAGAGAGAGTTCTGTTAGAGAAGTTAAAAGGTCTCACTCAAATAGTCTCTTCCGATCCGGCTTGCTATGTGGTTGGTGGGCAGATGCATCCACTGCCAAGATCTGGACAAACCTCACCTGAAAAACCCGGCACCCCTGCCAAGTTACCAAACGTAGCGAACCACATGAGGGGACCTATGGCAGAGGTGTTGGTTTTCCAATAAATTGTTCCCGGGATACCTACTATTATTACCAATGACTGGTAATAGTAATATAGTTATTTTTAAGAGTACAAAAAAATGATTTTTATAATTTTTTTGTTTTTGAAAACCTTTTTTTGACATGTACAACTAATTTTTTATTTTTATTTATCTGCTACCAGTGAAAACAATCTTCAAACTAGTGAATAACACGAGATAAAAAAAAATATAGCAACTAACCACTCTAGCGCTTTTTGCCACATTACTTTTGCACTCGGATTGCTTTGTTACCAAAACGTAGGAAATTTAAAAAAATATATTTTTATTAAAACGACTATATAATATATTGTACATTCAAAATATAACAAAATAAATATTCTCTAGATTCTTTTAAATGTTTGTGAAGTTAAAGATTTAATTATATATTTTTTTTATAAATTCTACAAATACGTGATAAGATAGGGGAATTCATTGGCTACATAGAACTATAATCAGTTTGTATGTCTCCATATCGACTGCTCCAAGGAAGACTGCAGTAACTCACTATTTGGTGTTTTTGAGTTAGTTACATTTTCGGGTTTCATAAATAATTATCTACCTCCCAAGAAGACATTCTGTACTCTAACATTAATACATCCCGAGAAAAAACCATTTCAAAATAGTCGTAAGTCACGAAGTCATTAGTTTTCCATGTACTAAAGAAGTAAGTTGAGTTACTGCCCTTTTCTTCGGAAATTTTTGTTTTGTCTACGGTCGTAAGTCAGACTTACTTCTTTTATCCACGGAGAAATATTGATATTATCATTTAAATTGCGTTTGTCCGTTGATTTTACAGTCATCGCGGTTTGCCTATATTGCAGTGATTAAATGGAAAATATTTATTTACTTATTGGTAAGAGACAAACAGCTTATAAATAAAATATAAAGATAAATATATACATTGTTAAACGAAGTCAAGCCAAAAAAGTCTCCTAAAGTTGATTGGAGATGAAGTTTTATTACATATTAAAATTAGTTTTGGGTGAGGAGGAGAGGAAGAGGAATATAGGATGAGGATAGGAGATGCTCCGGATACATTCCACACTCTTGTATTAATTTTCGATCGTACGTGTTACTTCTAATCGATATTTATGAAGTGTATCGTTAAATATGTCTATAATTTGAAATTTTGTGTTATATTGTGCACATACACGGGGAATTGGTGAATTTTTTCTAAAGTTAGTTCTATATGTAGGCAAATGAAACAAATGGGATTGCCGTGTTGATCTTGTCGGAATATGAATATTTATTAAGTTGGTTAGTTCTGGCGAGTCCAGGCCATTATTAATAATTTTAAATAATAAGATTTGGTCAAAAATTAAACGTTGTGTATGAAGGGAGTTGAAGTTATGGTAATTAATAGATTCGGTGTAATTTGAGAAGTTTAAGTTTTGTTTATAATTTATGTGTTAAATTTTTTTTTTAATTCTTTTGATGCTTTCAATGTGAGCTTGGTAAAAAGGAGTCCAGATCGGTGTGCAGTGTTATAAGTGGGGACGGATGAACGCTGTGTATAAATATAAAGAGAATTATACCGTGAAAATGTTAACCATGAGAATATGTAGAATCACATTATTAGTAGGTAGAGCATTATCGTCTGCAATGCAGTCTGGTAAGTCTAAACATACGAGTATGTCAGACATAACCAAATTTTTTATTTAATACCAAATTCTAAAGCCTCAAAAAATTGGCTTGTTAATTCTTATTCTTTACATATTGTTTGTTCATATTACTAAAGAGTCTGATGACTTATTGGGTCCTTCATCAGCAAGATTTTAGTGGAGTGAATTCTGATGACTATTGGAAGCCTGATGAATGTAGTAGTTCAAGATCTATGGAATTGAGTGTTTGTTAACTAACTTCTCCTGATTGCATGTTGCTTCTTAATTATGAAAGAGGATTGTTCTATCGTTCTAATAAAACAACTGTTAATATGGATATTCTGAGCCCCGTATGTAATTCATAAAAATGATAACGTTTTTAAATACTTAAAAAAATTATTTCAATATTTTAATCAACCTACTTTTTTTAAAAGCTCAGCAAATTTAAATGATACTGCGGATTAAATACAACCACATTCGGAAAAATGGGATCAGGTTGCACATCAAACTGCCGCTTTAAATGCAAGAATACTTTGCGCGAAGAATTGCGAAAAAAATGTTCTGGAAATTAGGATGTCATGCCATGCAGTCGAATTTTATTTGTCAATTCGTGGAATTAGTGCCAAAAAAAAATCATGCTGCAAAACATAACAACTCCAGGCGTGGAATTTGGTGAGAATAATATTTAAATGTGAATCAGCGTAATAAGTAATAAGCAACATATTTGCCAAACAATGTTTTTGCAAACATTAGGGATAGAATGATAATCACTGCATGTGGAAAAATTGACGAAGGAGGTGCGGTAATGCCTGATCAGTCTGGGAAACATCTCACAAGACCTAATAAAATTCTCCCTGTTATCAAACATTCGGTACACGAACACATCCTGAGCCTTTCGTGTAGTGGAGTCACACTACACTAGGAAATCATCCGAGAAGTTTTACCTAGAAAGAGATCTGAGTATTTCCAAAATGTACAGGCTGTGTTGGCAGAAAGAAAGAAACGTTCAAAGATCTGCTTCACTGAGACAGTATTCAGATGTTTTTAATTTCCATTATAATTGAACATGACGACCGTCCGTGGTCGAGTGGTAAGACACTTGACTCCCAATCGGAAGGTCGCGGGTTCGAACCCGGCGTGCGCAAATAAATTTTATTTGATTAATTTGTGTTATTTCACAATTAATTAATAAAAATAATATATACTATATTTTGCGGCACGTTCCAGATACTCTCAGTATCGCCCTGGTGTAAGACCACTATTCAGAATTGAAACGTTGCTTAATAATGACTTTAGCCGTGTTTAGTGACTAGTTCTGAATAGCCAGGTACTTCCCCACCTTCCTCTTCCTCGTCTCCTTCCCTTTCCCACTTACCTTCAGCCTCATAACATACCCCAATTGGTGATGCCATAGTCTCACTGGCTCCAGACGGGAGCAGTTAGGACTCTTGTGAGGTATTCTCAAAAAAAAAAAAAAATAATAATAATTACGCTTTTCACAAGCCTAAAAAAGACCAGTAAAGGTTTGTGAAAAATTTAAAATAGCCACAGAAGAAGAAAAAATACTGTTTAAAGATGTATGAAACGCATCAGAAAAATAAATTACAGGCCATAACCGTCATTTTAGAAAAACGGACAAAAGGCAGGCGACTGGACAGATTAGTTGAACCCGTTGCTTAGTATAATCAAAAACAAAACATCGATATACTTAAATATAAATATCTGCTAGCATTACGCAACAGCCTACTGATTCCAAAGTCTTACCATAATTTCTATTTTTCACTAAATTCTTCTATTGAAGAAACATTGGAGATTCTAATGCCAGAGATGGGGTATCTGATGATTCAGAAAGCGAATGAAACTTGATAATGTTCCTTTTATTATTTCATTTTATGTAATTACTTAAGAATCTCTTCTATTTTATATAGGTAATAGTTTCTAAAAAATATATTATTTTTTCAGTTGATCGAACTAAAAATGTTTTTCATGTTGCTTTAAAACACTGAAACACCGTAACTAGGTAATGATAAACTCTCAACTGTGTATTTTTAATATGTATAAATTATGTTTTATACTGTTAAAATAAAGCAGCTCGTTGCTACTTCTATAAATTCTTTAATTTTTCCCTGTAAAAAAGAAGTAACTCAACATACTACATACTGATATTATATAAACCCCGAGGAAAACAGCAGTAAGTCCTGAAACCCTTAAAATTTGTGTGAATTCGAAGAAAATACTAAGAAAATACTATACAGTTAGAAAGAGTATTAACCAACGATATTTATTCAATTTAAATAAAATTTAAAACCCTCATGTTAGATTATGCAACATTTTTTGAACTTTAAAATCGCTCTCCTGCAAAACGATAAAAAGTGAGTTACTGCAGTCTTCCTTGGAGCAGTCGATATTCAAATTCGGAGGTATGATTTTTTCAATGTGGGCGGAAAAATTTCCATTAGCAATCCGAGGAAAAATATTTTAATTGCTCTGTCACTCCAGTGGTTAATGTACATGTCAAATAAAACTCTTAAAAATCAAAATGTCTAGAAAGTGTTACACAGTTAACGCTCAAGAAATACAAAAGATTGCTATATCAACATGTGAAATATTCTATGAGGATATAGCGGTTATTTCGGATCCCATTTATATTCCAGAAACTATTCTTTCCGCAGATTGCGGCGATTCCCTTTGATCTATGAAAGCGTTAAAGTTTCTTGCCAAAAGTATCGCTCGGCAACGCTTTATCATCTTATTACCAGAGTTGGGGTGAGATAATTGGGGTGGAACAGGGATGAATTGGTGGAAAGTCTAGCTCAGAGGTTCTCAAACTTTTTTTTCTCGGAGATCCCTTTTGAAATTTCACTTTTTTCGGTGGACCCCCTGCTGCTTTATTTCTACTCAATTTGGGAGGCGGGAATGGGTACCGCCGCCCAGGGAACCGTTTATTGGATAACCAACACCTCTGCCATAAGTCACCCCAAGTGGATCGCTACGTTTGATGACTTAGCAGGGGTGCCCGGGTTCATGGGGTTTATTGTCTAGGTCTTCGCGGCAGATGATCTAGACACACTGAACCCCAGATTCCTACCCAACCCTCATACCTTTTTCCTTCCCAGAACTTCCTCTTCTTCCTTGCCTTAAAAATACCCTCTACACAGCATCCCCAAAGATGACATAAGCCGTGAGGGAAATTATTTTCATCAGTGCCTCCTGTGTGGACCTAATGTAAAAAAAAAACTATATACCCAAAACTCGTCAAAAAATATGAGGATTAGATCTAACGATGGAAATTTGCGTCGCGGCTGAATTTCAACCCTAAATTCTGAGTGGTAAAATAAATAAATAAATTGTATATTTTCTTTTGTTTTATTTATTAAAATAATATAAATACATACGCACTTAATAGAATTAAAATTAAACATTAATGACGTACCGTAACTTCAACAATAAAAAAATACTCATAAAGTCTCAATATTATCATTTTTCACCGGAACACCGTGTCAAAAATCACAGAAATATTTGGAATTCTTTTTTGCTCCCTTAATTTTTTTGAGTAGTATATTATCTGCCTACATTGAAAGGTAAAGCCAAGAATACATTTTTGTCCTTTACTATCGAAATCAGGAAATTTTTTGTGGACCCCCACTTACAATCTGTGGACCCCCATTTTATTATCACGCCAACGTAAACCCCCGTCAAGCCTCCCGTGGACCCCTAAGTGTCCACCTGGACCACTTTGGGAACCACTGGTCTAGCTCAAACGGCTTTAACGCAGTTGGTCACGCAAATTTCAGCCTTGTTATGCTGTAATGTATTTCATATTTCATTCAGTAAAAACTTTATTTTTTTGATTACGGATTTGGATACGTTCTACACAAAAAGTTATTATTTTGAAGTTGGTTTTTTTCAAACAATTTGGGAGGCAGGTATGGGTACCGCCACTCAGGGAACCTTTTTTTGATAACTAACATCTCTGCCACAGGTCTCCCCATATGGTTCGCTACGTTTGGTGATATAGCAGGGGTGCCCGGGTTCAAGGGAGTGAGGTTTGTTTATGTCTTGGCAGCGCATGCATATGCCTATTACTTTTTATAACATCATGTTGTGAAATATAACATCATGGATGCCTTCCTCACGGTTTCCAAATAAAATTTAAAAAAATAATAAAAAAAAATTTGCTGGTTATTACTGACTTCTTGAAATAATTAAAATAAGCCTCAACTTATTGAACATTTATTTGTAATTAAATAATCAAAACGATTCAGATAAATTGATAAACGCGCTTCTTAAAATGAAACACTACCTAAAGAATATTATTTTTTAACAATCTTTACCCCTCAGATCTCTGCCATTATTCGTCAGAAGGTCAGAATATTTCTGCCTTACTATAAAATTTAAATAAATGGAATATTTCTGAACGTCTCTGAAAAATAAAAACTGTTTTGGAAAGGTGATGAAATACGCGTTAAAATTATTATTATTAGAAATAAACTTATAATTTTTAAAAATTAAAACAGAAAGATTTACAAATACAGATCAAGCCAAAATAGAGTTCAAATTAAATGGAATTCTATAAGTTAAATACAAAAACAATAAATGAAATCAAAAATAAACCTTGAGTTTCTCCGAAATATCAACCATATTATTAGTAAATTTCGTTGTAGGTTTTTGATTTGAAATTTGTCAAAGGGAAACCGGCATGACCGTGACAGATAACCGAAATGAGAAAATAAACAACAAAACCAAATAATTTAATATTTTTTTTTTTTTTACAAGAGATAAAATCTGAAATTGACATAATATTATGCATACAATGTTATTATTTTGAGTTTTTTTTTTACTTTCGCTTGAAGTAAATATTCACTCTTAGAAAAAGTCAATATTAATACGAGTCTCATAAAAATAAAAATCGGATGGGTATGTATACGTGTAGGAGGCACTAGCTATGTTATACATAAATTCTTGTAGAACTTTGTAATCATACAAACAAGATAACAGCCAAATTAGACGGGAACATTATTTGAAGATAATTAGTTTATTATGGATTCATATTCGAGATCGACAAAAATAACATGGCCGAGTGGTTAGATGAGTTCCGGTGAGACAGCAATCTTGGGTTCGATTTCCAGTTGCGACCGTCATATTTTTATTTTCTGTGATTTGTTCTGTTTCGTTTAGAATTATCAGTATAATCTTCTTCTTCGATGATGAAAAATATTTTTTTAGCACCAAGTATTATATAAACTCAGCTAGTTTCGGCTTGTCTTGAAACTTCATTACGGTTGCAAAAATTTTAATTAACAGAAATACAATTAATTAGAGAGATAAAGTGGTGTTAGAACTCTTATTTTATTTAAAAAAATATATATATCTATACATATATAGAAACGAATCCCTGTTTCCCTTGGTTAAGCCATCACTCCAGAACGACTTAGCCTATTTCATTTATTAATTTTTTTTTTAAGTTTTCTAATACTTCGTAGAAGGTTCTTACGGAAAGAAAAATTAAGAAAATTTCCCAGAAAAATGGATAATTTCAAAAAACTTAACGACTATTTTAGCTTCATACGTTTGACAGTTAGCGCGTTTGTTTTATTTGGAGATATTTCCTGTACCTACTATTCATCCGATTGCGATAAAATATTGGTGAGTTATTGTGGAGATGCCAGTGAAGGTTTCTATATAGCAATATTTATATATTGGTGAGGACTGGAGTTATGAAATCTGAAAAAAAAAATTTCAAACCCGAGTTGTTTGAAAAAATTGTGTATTTTATGGAGTTAAGCTACAGGGAAAAAGGGCGGGAGAGGGAGGGGAATTTGGGAGGGGTGGAGGGGAATGTAGGAGGGGTGGTTCGTGGACGAGGGAGGGGGAAGACAGAGAAGGTGGAAGGGGAATTCGTGAGAGGGGAGGTTCGCAAGAAGGTGGACAGTGGGAAAGGGGAGGGGGAACGTGGGGAAGGTGAAAAGGGAATGCGGGATGGGAAGGAGACGAGAGTGGGGAAGAGGTGCCGAAGGGGAACGGGGAGGAATGGGAAATGACACGAGGGGAGAAACAATTTATTTATTTAGGTAAGTGGCATTGCAACGCATGCTGGGTAACAGCTAGTAAGAAATAAATATACTTCTCAATTAACTTTTTTGTACAAATAAGCCTGCACTATTGTATTCCCTTCAAGTGTCGTTCAAGACTTTATTCTACCATTCTTAACGTAATACAGTATTGTATCTCCAGTTTTTAAATTAGGTTTCAGTCACAATAATTAATAAACTTCTTAACAAAGCTTCAAACTGTTGTTATGTTTTAATCTAATTGGTTCATGTATAACACAGCAATTAATGAAAACAAACATGAACGATCTATGATTTATATGAAATACATCGGTATATTTTTTAAATATTTCATTATACAACAATAATATTAGAACCTCCCAACATAACGTTAAAAAAAACATAATTTTCATGGCCGTCTACACTCAAATTATTTTATGAAAACGATGAATTATTTTTCCATTACAATAATGTATATTCTATTTATAAAATTCAAGGAACAATTCAATTATTTATATGCTAATTTAAAAATAATGTTGTGTAATAAAATTATAATAGTTTTTAAACATTATTTTCAAAGCCTCATAATATAATGAATAAAGTTACCATTGAAACATGTCCTCTACAATGCAGGTGAACTTCTTAGGCGAAGAAAATTTACAACCTCTTATAAATAATAAGCGTGTTTAGAAGAGATATAAAATGAATAATGACATTTCTATGGATTCCTGGTAAATTTGAGGAAAACAAATCTATCAGAAATAGCGGAAACACTGGATAAGAACATAATACCAAAAACCTGTCAGAAAGAAATTATCTAATAACTGGTTATCTTAATCTTATATATTATTATCTTACGATATTATCCTTTGTGTGTAAACTAGAACCCACTTTTTAATGCATGAAATTTTTTGAAAATTATAAAACATATGAACCTGTTAGATTAGTTAGTAAGCTGAAGAGGTCTAAGTAGGATTCTGAGGATACCCAGATGGTCGACGAAATCGGGAGTCACGTTGTTCAGCACACCAGCCTCCGGGAAAATGATGAAAGGGAATTTTTTGTACGGCGTATTCAGTTTTTTTAATATTTCTACTTGCACACAAATTAGAATCCTTTATGCCTCATTCGTGCATCATCTACGCACATGCCATTTACCGGATGCGATTTGAGAGGACCATGATTTCCGAGGAGAGAATGAAATCAGTTTATTGGTTATTAACAAATTTTCAAATATAGTAAGTATTTACCTACCTCGCAAATTCCCAGGTGTATTTGTTCGTACACAAGGCTCTACACAAGTTTTTTTTAAATTCCACACTTCGCCGAAGTATGACGGGAGAGAAAGTTTGCACTAAAGTTGAAGATGATCTTCAGAAGCTAAATATCATCATCATCTTGTATGTCTTCCCTAAAGATCCGAGTCATATGTCCCAACAGTTTTTTTTCATTGTCTCGCAAGAGTGCAGACACGAGATCTCCACTCCCACCGGCACCTCCCCACTAGGTCAAACACTTCTGGCGATGCTTTGGAGGCTACATAGGAGGATACATTATTTCGCTGCTAAAATTTTTATTGTAATATTGCTTACATATTGAACCTAGATCAAATTTTCCATATGATACTTTCATACTGTTTTTACTTTTCACTTTGTAATTATTTTACTGTTGATGCGTAGACGCTGTTATTTTTGATTTTCAACCTGTAAGTTGAGGGTGTTTAATTCTACATTTATTTTACGCACACACACGCAGGTTCCCGTCACTTTACATTATATTAAAAAATATATGTATTACATTATATATGCTATAATACTATGGGAAAAATAAAAATGTATCTACTTGCTAGGAATAAATTTTGTTATAACCTTTTGATGCATAATATTGAATAAGCCTGTTTTAAAAATCTTTGTTCTTCCTGAATATTTTCAATGACATCAATATTTTACAAAAATTACAATGCAGTAATTGTTTAGGATTAAATCGGTGAATCATAGTTCCAAAACTCACGATGGAAAAGGCTTTGTTAACTATATTTACATTCGTAGACCCAGAAAATCCGGGCAAATAAAGATATTTAAGACACTAGAGCCCAAATATTCAGTTTAATAGTATGAAGATCGTGCTTTTGTATGTATTTTGAAATTGTTTATAAAAAGAGATTCAGAATAAAATATTAACTTAATCTCAGATAAAGCCACGCACCACAGTGAGATACTTCAATAAAAAATCACAAGAAATAAAACTGAATTTTCAAAGGCAGCGCAGAAAGCATTTTTGTAGAAACCAATTAAAAACGAAATGACAATTCATTTTCCGGCGACCACTTTAAAGATTTAGGAGCAACTTAGGGTGTAACACGACAAACACTTTTAAAGACGATTAAATTTTCTTTCATCAATTAAAAACCGTACATTTTAGAAGATTAACTTAAAAGTAAATACTCAAAAAAAATTTCAATGACTTCATCACCAGTAAAAATTCTGGTGATTATTTTAGATTTCTTTTTTACAGTTTTCTAAAATTTTAGTTTTGATATCCGTTCAAGATTCCAGAAGAACCAATGCTGAATATAGTATATACAAATTCATAGAGGAAAAATTCAGTTACCCTTTAATCCAGCTAAGAAAAGCCAACAAAAATTACGTAATTAATCGCGGACAGTGAAGCAGTGCACAGTACGAACTCTGTATGATGCTGAAAAGAGTGCTGAAAAATAGCGTTTTGGGATTTTCCAGAGACTGTCGGATTAAATATCTCCCTTTTATGGTTTGTAGTGTGGCAAAAGAAAAAAATGAAACGGGAAGTAAAGCTAGAGAAGTTCTTATTTATATCGTATTTACAATGTAAACAACCAAGACCTCTATTTAAATCCATTAGCTAAAACGTTATTTTCAATTGGGGGAATGTAGTAGGTTTGTTATCTTTGTTATCGTTTGGAATAAAATTATTATTGCTATCCACTTCGCTATTACCATTAAAATTCATATTAATTCTTACTCATTACACTTGCATCAGTCTTGCAATATTTGCATACAAATTAATGCTTTACCTTGAAATAATATCTCAATATACAAAGGAAACACTAAAGCGTCAAACCTTGATAAAACTTCATCTTCGAATATACTAACATGAAATATATTACATATAATATGGTATTTATTTATTTATTTATACTGGGTTTTTACAGATGTTCGCACTTACGTGAAAACATCCAATTATAAAACTCTGTTATTGCACAAATAGGGACATACAGTTACAAAAAATCTATAATTACATACAATTAAATACAGATACATACAATTAAATACAGATACATACAATTAAATACAGATACATACAATTAAATACAGATACATACAATTAAATACAGATACATACAATTAGAAAAACAGAAAAAACACAAATAAAAACAATAAAAATAAGTAATAAAAATAAAATAAAAAATACAAAATACAAAATTTTATACAAGCTCCTCAAGTAACACATATTACAATGAGAGGCAAATACATAGGAATCACGAGAGGCATGCAAAGAGAGACATTTGACACAATATAATTAGTTAAACATAATTTTTAACAGCGCCAGAACTTTTTTTTTAATCCGTACACATTATCGACGAAAATATCTACTTCAGCACACTCTATCTTGTTATATAGTCGACACATCTGGGTCAGAGGGCTAAAGTAGGCTATATTATTTTTAAATGTATTCAGGTGAAAAGTGTTATGGCGTCTTAAACAATGGGTATTGGGGACATTTATTTCAATATTGCTAAGACATAGTGTAGTATCAAGATGGCCGTGAATGATTTTATGTAAACATATTAGAGCTGTCAATGCCTTCTAGTTTTAAGTGTATCAATCTTGAAGTAATCCCGACGTACGTCGTATGATCTAAGATGTTCATGTAGTCCACATTTAAAGGATAACATTCTTAGCATTTTTTTTTGGACTGACTCTTACAATGTTTTCATATTTGCAGTAATGTGGATTCCAAATAGTATAAATGGTATTAGCGATTAGAGTTTATAATAATATTATGCGTGCAATAAATTATTTGGAAATGATTTTCTAGTAAGACGATATTATTAACAAGGTGAAATAAAAATTGCTAAAAAGGCAATATTTGATAAGGTTTTGTCAGAACGTTTATAACTGTTTTTATATGTTCGTGTTCGTTGAATGCTATGTATAATATTTAATAATAATTCAGGGTGTGGGTTCCATAATATTTCTGAAAAGTAAACGTGTTTTTTTTTCGGATATCAAAGTGTTAAGGGAGGGAAAGATTGAGGGGCGGAGCGGAGCCTCAAAGTAAATAATACGGAGGAGTTTTTATAGGAAAACCAGCGGTTTATCCTTTTTCAATTTCAATTTGGCAGGATCCCTTTACAGTTCCGGGTGGATTTATCAAACGGATTTACTAAGCGAGTGTTTTAGAAAATAATGATTTAATATAATTTATCGCGGGTGTTTAAGTGTGATTTAATTTTTATGAACAGTTTCCAAAATTAAAATAAAAAAATGTTTTAAACCTTTAAATTATTGAGGGAAGAAAAAATAAATGTGAAATTGTTTGTCCCGACAACACTTTTAGAGATTTACCCAATTATTTTCGATTTCGAACCAGTCTGTTTCATGGTTACGTAACCAATGTATGTATACACATAATATATTTATATCGTAGTATAAGTGCACAATTAATGCTTTCGGATATAGTATGCAGTACCGTAACCGAAAATTGTACATAGATTAGTTTTCCTTGACGAATAGCATTTATTTGGAACTTCGTTTTTTTTCACATTTCCTTACGATGTTCTTCGGCAGAAAGCACCAGAACAATCCTTACAAAGTAAACGACTTCAATTTTTGATTTTTCTTCCATATTATTTTTATTGGTCTTTTCAAAACATGAAAAGGCATTCTTAACTAGAATATTCTTTTGCTAATTTGAGAATATCGCTATAAGCAATATTTGATACTCCGTCTTGCAGGTTTCCTTCGGCAGAAAGCTCCAGAACAATCCTTACAAAGTAATCGACTTAAATCTTTTATTTTTCTTCCATTTTATTTATCTTGGTCTTCTTGAAGCATGAAAAGGCATTCTTAACTAGAATATTCCTTGCTAATTTGAGAATATCGCCATAAGCAATATTTGATACCCCGTCTGGCAGGTTTGTGCTGATTCTTGAATATTTACCTTTCTTTTGTGAAAAAGGTTCAATTTAATAAGTTTGCCCAAAGTTGACCGAATTGTTAAGAACACGAACGATGTGGCTATCCCTTTTCAATGTCCTAACTTTATATAAATAATTTGCTGAGATAAACACTTGGCGTTTTAGAAAGGTTAACTTTTGGGCGGTTTTATATTTTACGCAAACAGTCTGCAAATTGTAGGTGTATTATGTTACTGAAAGCAAAGTTTATTCGAAAAACTTATAAGAATAAATGTTTGATTATCTTGCTTTTTTTATCACAGGAGACCATATTTGTCCCAGTTCACATAGATCTCACAGAAATCGTTGTTTCTCCCTTACTATCATAGTCAGAAATGTGATCTAAACGGTATTGGAAAGAGAATACAACAAACTATGTATTCAAATCTAAAAGAATACCACAAAAAAATTAAAGTTTACCCCTTTCTGAAACCAAAGTTTCCGATTGCAATTTGAAAAAAAATTATGGAAATTTGTGAATTTTTTAAGATTTTTTTTTTACATGAAACGAAAAAAGGTGAGGTGACAGTAAGGTTTATAATTCATTTACCTAATGAAATAAGTATGTGTTTTATTTTTTTTCATTATCAGTAATTTTAGTTAGAAAAAAGGTAAATTTTGCCATTTTGAACACTTTTTAAAGTTTTCGCTAAAAAAAAATTTATTTAAGAAAATACAAAGTAATTTTTAATAAAGAAATTTGAAAGCCTATTTCATCACCTTTCGAAAACAGTTTTTAATTTTCGAATACGTTAACAAATGATCCATTTATTTGGATTTTATTGCAAAGCGGGAATATTTTTAGCCAATACGCCAATTTTTTTAAGGGTTGATGACGAAAATCCTTACTGGGATATCCTGTACTGAGGATTTCATTTGCAAAGTTTAAAAAATTATTTTGGTAATATGAAGGTGGTGAAAGAATAATAATTATATGATGTAGTGTTTTTAGCGCAGTTGTGTGGTTCCCGTTTAGTGTGTTTGGTGTTAGTACTCACGTTTTCTATTTCAGACCTGCCTATGTTTTGTAAACAGCTTTTTACTTGAGTTTTAACTAATGTTTTTATGTTGTTGAGATTTTTGAAGGAGAATGGGATTTTTTTGTAGATTTAGCAAAAAAATCAGCTTGTTCTGTTTTATTCACAGTTACGTGGTTATGCTTTTGAACTTTAGATCTTCTGTATCATACGCGTATTTATTTTTATTTCTTGTGCTATGTATTGTTTTAAAATAGAGTTGTTTTTGACATGACGTTAATAGTATTGAAGATTTCGTCAGAGCAATAATTTTATATTTAATCAATTTTATTTGTGGGTAAAATCTCTCAATGGACGCTAGTGGAATGCAAAACAACAAAACCATAAATAAAAAATTAAAGAAATTTAAATTGATTCGTACGAAACGAGTAAGAAATGGTTTGTTTATTTATTCAGTTGGCAAACAATCAGCGAAAGATGTTAATAAAACCTTAATTTTTGTATTATAGATAAATGCAAATCCGAACTTGAAAATCTTCACATAGCCTATGCTTTTTTCATAATATGGCCAGTGATACAATGCATATGTTTAATATAATTCTATTGATAAATAAATAATATTGTTATTGGCATTCTTAGACTTTAAAAATATTACAATTTGCTATTTCGGCTACTGGCGTTATACCTAGCTCTCTCATAAAAAATTTAGACATATTAGATTTGTCAAAGTACTTGTATATAAAAATGCAAAAATCAGTCTTTTTAAATACATGTAGGATTACGGAAGATTTTTTAAATATTGATATTTAGGGATGAGTAGGATTTATTGGTCAAATTAGGAATTCCACCGAGCCGAACCCTCTGATATAAAAATATCTGGAGTCGGTGAATTATTTTCCCATTTAATGGTCTTGTAGGTTAACATGTTGTTCTTGTATTGTTTTGTATTAACGATACTTATATAATACACTTGTATAGAGTGGATTTACTACATGATTATTTTTATGGAAAAATGTGTGAAAGGGTTTAGTTTTTCATATGGGAAAACTAAACCCGGAAAACTAAACCTAAAAGTCTGGTTCGTAAATAAAAAATTAAAAAAATTAGAATTACTTTCAAAATCCGAAACTTCAATATTTCGCAGTGGCATAAAGGTATATACATACCGGGTCGACGTACCTACGTATCGCTACGCCTAAAAATATCTGGGCTTCTTAGAAACCGTAAATTTTCTATGAAAATACATGTTTTAGAATCACTGATCGCACGCATCGCAACGTGTGGCGTGTGTGTAATTCTAAAACATATATTTCATAGAAAATGTATGGCTACTAAGTAGCCCAGATATTGTTAGGCGTAGCGATGCTCACTTCCGTCGACCCGGTATGTATCTACCTTAAATAATGTAAGATTGTTTGTGCACTATATATTTTTTGTCACCCAATCATTTTAAATTACAAAAAAGTCTGTTTTATGGTTAGGTACAAAACAAATATTTTATATTGTATTATATATTCCAAATAGTAGTGCTAGTGCATAATTGATGGCGTCAATGGCTTTGGACATAGAATACAGTACTATGACCAACAATGACCTATTAACGAATAAATTATAGTAAGCAAATTAGTTTTAATTGACGAATAACATTATTAGCGACTTCATAAAATAAATTTTCCCGTGAATATAAATCCTTTTCGTAAGAAGTGCGAATGAAATCGACAAGTCTCTGCAGGTATTTATTATTACCGAAAAAACTGGAGTTAGCTCAGACTTGTAGTAGCGCAGTGAAGCACTATTATTGCGACTCGTTTTGTGTATTATATGACTTGAAAGCTTCAGCACTGCAATGAAAAACATCAACTTGTTACTCCTGTGACATTACTGAAGTACCATCTACTACTAACAATACTGTCTGTCAAAGAAGGCGTATTTCCCAATATTTTGAAAAAGCTTTTGTAACACCTGCTTTTAAAAAGGAGTATAAACACAATATTGATAATTATTTTAGTTATGCATTCTAAGTAAAATCATGGAAAAAATTGTTTATGACCAACTATTTAATGTATGTAAAAACACAATTATCAACCCCCAACAACACAGTTTTTTTCAAGGCAGATCTGTTGAGTCAAACTTGGGACAGTTCACCGATTTTGTTCTTAATTTTATGGTCAAAAAGAAGCTGGTTGATTCTATCTGTTCTGATTTTTCTAAGGCTTTCGACAAGGTGAATCATGATACAGTCTTAAATAAACACGAAAAAATTGGTATAAGCGGGAATTTTCTTAGATGGTTCTCATCGTACTTTAAAAATAGAAGTCAAGCTGTTGCCCTAAAAGGTGACATGTCACAAATAATAATTATTCCCTCAGGGGTGCCT
The DNA here is from genome assembly GCA_951813805.1 of Limnephilus auricula. Taxonomy (NCBI): domain Eukaryota; kingdom Metazoa; phylum Arthropoda; class Insecta; order Trichoptera; family Limnephilidae; genus Limnephilus; species Limnephilus auricula. The sequence goes on from OX638397.1 coordinate 22,089,607, forward strand.
CAAGGTACTCATTTAGGGCGCCTGCTCTTTGCTTTATATATTAATGACATCAAACATTTTGATTTCATTTATTACGCTGACGATACGACAATATACTAGTGCATAAGCTCAGCAGATGATTGCAATAAATTACAAGAAGATTTTAATATAATTAATGAATGTTGCATAGAAAACCTTATTTCAATTATTTCTAAACATAGATAAATGAAATGCGATTACATTTTCACGTAAATCTTACCCAATCATATATACTTATCATCTAAACCATGTCCCCTCCAACAAGTAGAAAAAATCAGAGACCTTAGAATATTACTTGATTCGAATTACTGTTTAAAGAGCATATTGAAAACATCTTAGAAAACGCCTACAAACAAATGGGCTTCATTTTACGCGTCCCAAAAAACCATTCAATAAACCTTTTACACATTTGAAATACTTGTATGGCATACGTAAGATCTCATCTCGAATTTGCATCTGTCATTTGGTATCCTCAATACCAAACTTATATTAACCGAATTGAAAACATTCAAACAAAATTTCTGAAATACCTGTCGTATCGTTTTGAAAATCATCGGTGTAATCCTATTGCCCCTTTACAAACGGAGAAAAAATCTGATGTACTGTTTCTGTACAAAGTTGGGAACTGCCTCATTGCCTCCCCAGCCCTATTAAATGCATATTTCATTTCGTTGCCCTGATGCAATACCAGATCGAATACCTTATTTTATATACAACATTTCAAAACGAAATACGCACAAAACTCCTTGCTCGGGAGTATCTACAAATCTTATAATGCCTTAAGCGATATTGATATTTTCCACTATACCCTTAAATCTTTTAAAGTCAAATTGTTTCTTTAACTTCAAAAATTGTTTCAAATTATTGTACTTCTGTATTGTTTATTATTTTTATTTTTAATATTTTTTCACTCATGCTATATACTTTATTACTTGTAATTAACTACTTCCTAATAAATAATCACAAAAAAATATAAATAGAACATATCTGGTTGATATTATATTCACTATCTTATGTTAAATGATTTTTTATACAACTGTATATTTCCTCAATAGAATAAAATAAAAACAAAAAACAATTAAAAATTACTTATATTGCCAAATTGATAAGTGGATCAACAACGTGAATGAAAATAAATGTATGTTGCGAAAGTGGATGAAAGAAGAAACTCATGTCACGCTTGAGTTAATTTATACTCCTTACACGAAACTGACTCAAATACCTGTAAAGGTCAGTGTAACAGAATAGTATGCATGATATCATGTATACGCATTTGAAGTTTCATTCTTCTTACGGGGAAACCACCCTATAGTTGTTTAGTATGAGATTTAGATTTTATACATCATTATTAAGTGATTGATACAATTGCACAAAGTTATAAATACAGAAAATACTCTTTGATTCCATTGCGTAGAGAACTAATTAATATTTCTTCAAAACTGAATTGCAATGGCATAAAAGCCTACATGTTTATTGTTGGACGTATTTTATAAAGTTAGCAAGAGTTACTAGGGAAAAGATATTTATTTGTATACTATTTTCAACACAAGTGTAACACATCGTCCCTGTGGCTTTAATCATTGTGAAGTAATTTTGAGGCATCCTGGTTCCTGGTTCATTTTTGCACAAGTTCCCGAAAGTACCTGAAATTCTAGATTTAGCGGTCGCATTATTCATGAACCTGAACAACTTTTCAATCTACATCAGGGAAGCTAGAGAAAGGCGCTGCCCTGAAGGAATATCTTTAGAAACTTTAAACATGTATATATATAATATATAATGTATCACAGATTTTATCTTTTCAGGGTCGTTAGGCTTTACTTATATTAAAGTTTATAAAGCTTCTTTCTGTTTTACGACATATTTTTTGACATTTTGAAGTGCTCTCATCTTCTAGGCAGTTCTAATGAATACATTTTTAACTTTTTCAAATAAAGTAGTTTCACTATACGGACATACAAAACATAATCACATTTTGATTTCACTAAATGCAGATCTGTGAATGTAAGAACGTTGCACTGGTCAACATTTAATTCAAGAAATATTATGCCAAAGAGCGGCCAATTTTAAACCTGATATCGGATTATTAAATAATAATAAAGATTGTTCGAAAAGTAAAAAAGTTAATATTTCTATTTTTGAAACTGATAATTCGTGTTGGAATTCCATTATAATAGTGTATATAATATAATAGTGTTATTTCCAGTAGGCTAATTACATAGGGTTGGTAGCTTACATACTTTAGGATTGTTTGGGAATTACCTTACAAGTAATGTGAATTATTAGAACCTAATTTTATTGTTGTCAAGTCTATTATTAATTACAATATTTATTATATTTATAATGGTATGGAATTTTTGATTAAACAATTGATTTTGTGATTTTGAAAAAAGTTGATAATGCTTCTCATTATTGCCACCTTTGACACATTTTGCAGTGTCTTATCGCAACGCTGAGTTAACGCCAATCCTTTATGTACAAGAAGGTGATCTATTGGTTTAGTTTATTAAATTAATTTGACTTTCAAATTTAATTGAACTATCCAGCTTCTGGCTCAGAGTCAGAGAGGTGGGTAACTATTACACGATAGAGGTTTTTGGTATTTTTGGCTTTGATTTGAATGAATTTGGCAGATATCCACCCCGAAATATTCTAACTTACTTACAGTGGTACAGATCTGTGCTCTACCGAATTACGAATGTCGCCCGAGTAAATTTCTTCTAATAATTTTCAATATCGCGTTGACTAAAATTAAAGCATACAATTTTTTGACTAAAAAAAAAAAAAATTTTGTAAAAATGCAAATCTAAAATAAACATACATACCATTTTCATTAAGTATTAGAATTCTGGATTTTGCAGCTACCGCCACTCTAAAAAGATGGCTTGCTTCTAATGGGCATTTTTGCTGTGACAAAAAATAAGGCACCCCTTTATTTGCCTCAACCACACAACAAACAAGGGTTGAATGTAACGCCTGAGTCCTTGATTTTTCTGTAACAGTTGCTACCCACTGAAAAAAATCAATTAAAAAAAAAATCTCCAAAATTCGTTTAAATTCCACAAATTCTACATAAAGCTTGATAAAATAAAATTGTATGTTAATTAAAAGCAGTATTGTTAAATAACCACGTGAAATTGTTGCGTAAACACCACGTATTTGAAATGGTTATTGAAGCGAACACAACAGAAAATTTAATTATTTCGTTGGTCTCCAAATATTCTCGTTGTTTTTTTAAATATTTGTTTGACTTGTTTATTTGCCAGGGAATGGAAATGAGATGTGTTCCAAAACACGCGTACAATCAATCAAACCGGATTCGCTATTCTTTGTTTCGGTTTTATTGCATTATTAAGGCTAACACAACCTGAATTTCACCGAAAAATAGTGAAAAATATGAACTCACATGTTTACATTTATTTTCTTCAATTAATTCAGATAATAATTTTACCGACCTGTGTTGTAGTTTTTTGAAACTTTTTTTTATCATACACGTTTTTTGTAGGAAAAATTTTAACGAATACTTTTTTTTTTAAATTTATTTTTGCACGGATAATATTTTAACCGCATATTTTTATCAATGCCTTTTTAATTTTTAGGCCATCTGTTGGACCGTCTAGTAGCCAATATCAAGGAAATGTGTATGTGGGCGTGAGTGCCATCAAAAATAGAATCATTGATAATTTCGGCTCACTTCCAAGATTTGCATTCATTCATTCCCTCACAAAAACAAAATGGAAATTCACGTAGACGTATTAAAAATGTGTACAATTATTATTTCTCCACCGAATAAACTTATGTTGTATATCTTAAGGACAACAAGGTTCTATCTGCCATATGCATGAAGCTGATATAATGAGGTTCAAAGTTTGAATCACGAAAAAAATTATAATATTTTTGAAGCCCTTCCGATTTCAGGTGGGAAGGACTGGTGGGTCTTAACTTATTGAACACACAATTTAAATTTAAATTACAGAAGGTTCATTAAATATTTATTTTTAAAATAACTCAGGTACGGGGCATACGTCATTCCTATGTCTACCCACGTTAAATTGTCGTGAAAACAAGCGTATGTGCCCAAGCGGTTAAAAAAAAAAAAATTCAGTATTTGTTTTCATTTTATGAAAAAGTGATTATAAACAGGGGCGGTTCGTGGTCTTTTTAACCGGGGGTTCAGAAATTCAAGAGAAGAATGATATATTGTCTAATCAAAATGTACTCTTGTCACACAAATTAAATAAAGTTAGTGGAGGGGTACCTAAATAGGTACTATTGTTTTTAAATAACTTGACACTCCTCGACACAATTATTAAACATCAAAAATGGTTTTAGAGGATTTAAATTTTTTAATGGTTTTTACAACACTCAATGTACGTTGCTAATTATTATTGTTTTTTTTCAATAAGAATAATTGCGTAGAATGTAGAATATAATATAATTGATATTTTAAAACATAAAAAACAAGAAACACAAATAAAGGTGGCCACGAAATAAAATTTGCTTTTTTCACTTACACTAAAAATCCATTATACACGTATACAAAAAATAATAATATTTAATTTCCAACCTTTTTTCATAAGCATTGGCGTTATTTTTTGTATATAACACTGTATTCCGTCATTGTGTGAAAAAATTAGGACAGAATATTCGCGACAACCGATAAACGCAATCACTTTCAATTTGAAAGCCGAAACAATACTAGGAAAGCTCAACACAAAATTGCATAACTAGCGACGTTGTTTGCCGAAACTTTAGTAAATGTACTCGTAACTAAGGGATATAACGACTTATCTATAAAAAAAAAACGAAAACAGAAGTCAAAATCGGTCCACTTCAATAGTAGATTTACAAATGCCATTAGTAAACGGTTGGAGAAATGCAGAAACAAGAAAATAAAAAATGTACAAAAATGACTACAAAGTTAAATACCATAATATATAACATTTTACTTGCATCCGTCGTTGCAAAAGTCGACCGTCAGCTGGTCATCCTGCGACAATCTCGGGCTTCGTTTCGGCGAGACTCGTCAAAGTTCGGAGGTCACGTGACATCTTGACTCGTGAGCAGCGCACCAAGCTGCGTAGTTTTGTCCATTCTACCGGCACAGCGATTCGTATCGGCTATGATTTTTCGTATGGACAAATGTGTGCGGATCGCAACGCGCACAAAATGGGAATAGATAGGTGCCGTATTTTTCGGTGGCGCGAGTTTTAAAGACGGAATTTTAAGGTCGAGCTATCTGTGATGCGCTTATATTACTATACAACAAGATTGTTTTATTTTATCATCTTTTTAATGGGGGTTCACCGCACAACCGCACTTTAGAGAAAACCGCCACTGATTATAAAGAATGTATTATTATACACAAAAAGTGGAGTTTAGCCGAAAAACTCAGCTAAACGCCTTTTAAAAATGTATGCTTTGAAAATCAGCTGATCTTGAGGAAAAAAATGCCATATTTTTGTAATGGAATTTTCATTAATGTACCTAATAATTCACACACTTTCAGAGTTTTTTTTCTCAGTTTCACGCAATTTGCAAATGGAATGGAACCATCTCACTCAAAATATTTTATCAGTGTCAGATATAACCAATTAACGTACTGCCCATAAAATGTTGCAAATGAAAAAAATAAAATAAAAGTGTTATGAAATGAAATTCATTGAATCTCCGATCTTTAATAGAATTAGGATTAAATCATGTTTGTATTCAATATATTAATATTCTTTAAATATTCATAGCATCATCAACAACATATTTATTATTAAGTATATGCAAACTCGTGGGCATGAGATATTCACATAAAAAAAGAAAGTACAAAAAAAAATTCCCATTAGAATTATTTTTAACTGAATACTCCTAGAGGATCTTCTTCCCCGATTTTCGTCTTACGAGCTTTGTATTCAGATTTTTATTGAGAGATGAATTACGGCGTGGAAATAATAATAAAAAAAACAAGAATTATAAATAACTCGTGAGCACCTGTCCGCTGCCTAGAGGGCGCCCATTCTTCACAAATAAATCATCTTTATTAGGGGAATTGGAATTCAACATGGCCCGAGTGGATATAATTAATTACTCATCCAAGGTGATTCTGAAGTGGAATGATTTGTTTATCATTATTAATACGCCCTTAATTCGGCGAGGTTACCTTTAGGCTATAGAGCACATTGGTTCTGCCCAATTAGTAGATTACGTTTTTAATAATTTCGATCTTATCTATCTAATCTATCTTCCTGACAGCCTAACAACCGAAAATAAAATAAGTGTATTTATAAAAAAAACTGTTTGCTTCTAAAATTAATGAGCAAAACCAAAATGTTCTCACTTAAAAAAATGTGTTACTTGGTGTTAGGTAGTAAACCATCATTATTAATATTATTTGTATCAATGTATTAAGTTAACAAAGCGAAATATGTATATTTCTTTTAACTTAAATAATAATTTCGTTCAAAGATTCACTCGTGTGAATATAAGCATATATCATACAAGCACAGGTTCATTAATAATAATTATTGCATACATCCCTCACCCTTCACTACCCCTATTCCTACCCCTTCACCAACTAGTCTCTGATGTTCTCTCCCTCTCTTATATGCTTTCTCTTTAGTTTACCTTATAATCTTCATTTGCACTGTGACTAAGTTTATGTGTTTATTGTCCTGGTGAAGGTTGAGATCAACCGAACTGGTAGTCGTGTTTAAATACAATAAAGTGGTTTTAAACAAACAACTTGTTTCATTTTGTAAAAAGTCAAGCCACAAAGTGTTTCTTTCTTCGATAATAATAATCATTATTATTACTTTATCTTACTAACCTTTCAAAGTTTCACCATTCATTTTAAAATTATTGAATTATTTATAACATTAAAATGATCTTGTAATATTAAAATTACTACGATTATTTTTAAATAAGTCCATAGTTAAAACTGCGGACTTATTTAATAATAACGGTGGAAACTAAGAACTGAACCCAGGTTCTCTGACTTACTAAGTCAGAGGTAAAAAAATTACATTTTACGGTGTATATTAAAATGTTTTTAAATAACTCGAAGATAACGAATATATTGATAAAACGGCTAAGAGGGTTCGAAACAAGCACATTTTTATGTTAACGTTAATTAGAGAAAATTGAATGAACCAACTATTTTATTTTCTAAATTAAAACCTGAAACAATAACTCTTAGATTAGAGATATGAAACCTGAAATCTGAAATTTGAAACCTGGAATTTGAAACCTGTAAACTAAAGCTCTGAACCTAATACCTTTGAACCATGACCCGAACAAAACTAATTTGTGTTTATCTGACACAACCCCTAAGCGAGCAAATACAAGTTTAAGTGAACACACTCAGATACATATATTGTAAAGTCAAAATGTGGATTGCAGTTACTGTTGACAGTAATTCGCGCTTAATTCGGGTTGTTTCAAAGAGAAGACCATAGTTTCATTACGAGGACCGAACCAAATTAAAGTAAAGTGTAGATGCTCATTCTGTATCCTTCTTCATCGTGAAATAGCTGCTTCATCACAGGGACTAACTACCCTTTGGCCGGGGAGCGTTTAAATTGAAATTAGGGAGAGTAATGCCCTCTGTTGCCCCACGGGCGTGTTTAGGCGAAATAACGCCAAATTATGCGTCGGAGGAATTTTTATGCGGACCATTATGATCCTAATGGATGTCAACTTGTTCCTCTAAATTATTTACCTTAATGTACAGGCGCTGTTGGCAAACTGAATTAATCTTCGCGATTTCTTAATTTAAATAAACAAAGTGCCTTCTGCTTACAGAATATTAAAAAAAAATGTAGAAGGAAAATAAAGGACTTGACTAGAAGAAAAGCTCTGGCCAGAAATAACGGCACAACTTTCTCCAACATTATTTATTCCAAATCACAAAGTAAGTTTCAACCACTGGAGCGATAGGGCTATTAACATATTTTTTCTCGTATTGCTAAAGGAAATTCTTCCGCCAACATTAAAAAAAATCATACCTCCGAATTTGAATATGGAGACATACAAACTAATTATTGTTCTACGTAGCAAATGAATTCCCCTATCTTTTGACTATTATCACATATTTGTAGGATTTATAAAAAATATATAATTAAATATTTAACCTTAAAACATTTTAAAGAATCTGGAGAATATTTATTTTGTTATATTTTGAATGTACAATATATTATATAGTCGTTTTAATTGAAAAATGTTTTTTGAAAATTTGCCACATTTTGGTAGCAAAGCAATCCGAGATTTTGGAAATAGTGCCATAATGTGGCAAAAAGCGCTCGAGTGGATAAGTATATTATTTATTCCATTCAAATATTATATGATTAACACAATATCGCAACAGGTTAACATTGGGGTAAGGATTTCTTACTTTGGTTCGAAATATTAATTTTTATTTAAAAAAAATACTTGCCTTTAGGTTTTAAGTTTAGATATATCGACATATATATAAATGTTTTATAAATTTTTTGGTTATCAGAACTTTACTCGATTCACCCATTTTCCAAAATCTTTTTCACGTTTCACGATAATTAATTTTTTTACCTTAAAACATGTTTTCAAGACTTTAAATAATATTTTAAAGTTTCATAGATGGTGATCAAAAATACAATGCGAACAGAAAATTGCACTGACTGCAAATTTTTTCAAAAAGAGGAAACTTACAGTTCGAGAATTTTTGCGGCTCTCAACACAAAAATTCCCCGCATTTTATTTAAGTTTTTATAGTAAGTAAGTAATTCATTAATTTTCTTTTATATAAATAGATATTTGTATTAACGAATAGAAGTTGAACAAATAATTTATGCAGTATTCCATAAAATAAACAATAAAAACACTGATTGTAAAACGTAACGATGTCGGGATAAAAAAACAATTGATATTGCCATAATAAAGCCATTGAAAGATTTCGTCTGAGTCGGATTTGGCAGGGACAAGGCGAATATGAGATCTCTAAAATTTCAATTGGGGAAACGCTTCATCGGTATTCGATAAAATACCCACCATTGGGTTTCAGCCAAAAGCTCTGTCTTACGTTTTCAGCAGGCGGCCAACATTGAAAAATTAGGTGTTTTATTGTTTTGAAAACCATTTTTTTCTACAAAATTTTAGAAAAACTACCATGTTTTCTACCAGCTGCTTAAAATAATTATTTACAGCCTATTACAATAATTTTTCAGCCTATCTAGTCATTGTGTAATAGGTAATGTAGGTATCATGTTGATCGTTTAGTATAAATAATAATGAAGTACTTATTCTAATTTTCATTCTAGGAATAAAATAAGGATAAATAGAATAAAATTATCGTCGTCAAGATTATTTTCTACATCAAAATTCATATTATTATAAGTACAATTTCACGTTTCGGAGAAACCAAGCGTTTTGGGGAAAGTTAATGATATAATAAAATGATCATTTTAGTACGCCATTTCGGCGTAAAGTATGTGATAACTGTGATACATATAATCAAAATATTTAAAATTAAATAAATTAAGTAGGTACTTATTATCGAAAATAAAATTAAATCGTAGTGATATTTCACGCCAAGACTATATTATTGAACTAATAATAATTATTTTTCCAAGGGAGCAAATACTTCGGGGTGTGAAATTATTATTTAAAGAAAAATACAACTTGTAATACAACACTTTATATTTTTATTTAACAATTGTCGGCCATTCGGGTTAAATACTAATATTAAGAGAATTTTCATAAAATATTTTAAGGGATAATACATCAAGGTTTTCCGATGTATAATATTACTATTATAAGACCTTTGATACGACCTATAATAAGCAATAATGAAGCCTGAGATAAGTGAAACCCGGTTGGCTTACATTTGTTAATTCAAAATAAAAAGTGGTTAACTATAAAGTGAATTTTTTCTTTTAATGTAATAATTTAAATTTTTTTTAAACGAAAGACCAACATTTACGTCTTACGAATAACCTGACAATATTTGAAAATCTTCTACTAACACCACAGTAAGCGGAATATGTTGCTTAGCCAGCCTGGGTGTAACTCTAACGCGATGCCAACTCAGCAACTGACCACCGATAAATAATAAAGATGTGATATATTGCCTATGAATTCATTGGAATTACGGTTTAAATGCAATTATGCACGAATGTGAATGAAGCACAAGGAGTATGTGCCATGACATAATTGTATGGTGGCACATTCCATCTGCCTAACCGTGTTGATAGACAATATATTGGTGACTTAGGGGGTTTCTCACTATCCTCCCAATAGCTTATCTACACTAATAACGAATATTATTAAAATTAAATATAAAATACTCGTAGTGGTTAGAAAACTCGACCAACTTATCAAATATATAGCCACTATTCATAGGTTCGAGTACCGATTTATAAACTCCAAATTAATGGGCTGACAGACACAGTTATAAAAGCTCAATTGTTATTTGGTTTGGCGCATTTCGGCATATCGGTTGCCGTACATTCCTAATGGGAATGTATGACGAGCAATATGCTAAAGAAAGCCATTTTATAGCTGTGTCTGTCGGACCCCTAATAAATAAATATACCGTAAATCGTAAATCGAAAATATTCGTTATTAGTGTAGATAAGCTATTGGGAGGATGGTGAGAAACCCACTTAATCAGTTATTTATTAACTCTTATGATCTACCTTCCTACTAGAAGTACCTATCTACATATTGAAATTGAACTCGAGTTCATGGCTCACTAAGACGCCCTAACCTATTAATCAACAATGGAAGATCATACAATACCCTAAATTATGCAATTCATGATTAGTAGGCGGAGAATTGTATGCAAGATGACATATTATTATGTAATGCGCAATATAATGAATGCCTATATCCGCCATTAAATGGTGTTGATCGTAGATGATGAAAATTTCTGCAATTGAGTTTCACACGAGTCTAGGAATCACCTACTTTTCCATTTACTACTATTATATTTTGAATCTTGATTTGAATATTTAAATAAATATCAGATTCTCCAATGTTTCGTTGCAGCCATCATGTGATAGAAAGGATAAAAAATATTATTCGTTGTAACACAATCGTAACGTTAGGTATTTTCTCAACTTGGATTGGAAAAATATGAACTCTTATTGACTAACCATGAATTATTTACTTGCCGTTGAATATTCCAATGTTGAGTTTAAAAACTTTTTATATTCTGTTGAAATTATTTTTAATATATTAATATCATTATTTTCTAAAAAAAAAATATCCACACAATTTTTATTGGAGTGATATATTACAATCTGTACCGGGTGTTAAGGATCGCAGTTGAATTGATTTAACCAGTGATTCCTGACATTTTTGGAGTAAAAAAAAAGATTTAATGAAATTTTGGTGACTTTTACTTTTTTTTCTCGAAACAAAAATAAATAAAAATTCTTCCACTTGTCGTCATTAGTCACTCAGCCTAGTCACCGACCAACTCCTCATATCACCCCCAACTTTCTTATACTTATTGATTTTTTCATGCTCTTGGTTGAAAAAAATATCAAATGTGTCACCGGATACCAACATTTTTTACCACAAATAATATAAATAATTACTGATTAAAGTGAGTCACATAAGTCTCTTAATATAATTTTACAGTTGTTGAACTATTTCCATTGTGTATGATTTGATCTGAGGAATTTATTGAAATTAATTATTTTTTGTTGTTTAAAAAAATGTTGCGAGATATTTTCATACATTTTATGATTTAAAGTAACAAAATAACACAGAATAAAATTTAATCACTAAAGACAATATTGGAAACTCTCACTAGAAAATTTGACACAGCAAAATCAGAAAAGATACGGTCGCATCGAGGAATTAAACCCAGGACATTTGGCTTGCCGGGGCGATGCTCTTTGACTAAGCTATTGAGACCCCACGTCCTTCGGTCATATTTAACTGTATCGTTCGACCAAGAACAACCAACATAATCTTCACTTTCTTGACGCATATTTTTGACTGCTATCTTTACGTCTGATTGCGAGATTCTTCTCGAAATTAATGCTGTATAGTTAGTGTTTTAGATAAGCTTATCCATTTTTGTTTATTGGAGAAATTTTTCCATCTTCTTACTTTTCCGCAAGTCCTGGATGAATATTTTATATCTATTTTAACTTAATGGGTAAAATCTCAAATTGTAATATTTAATCTTTAATTAAATAATAATTTTCTTTATATAATCGCAGCCCACCCTCCTAAAAACTGTTGGGAGCTAGCGGTGCTATGGCGTCCCCAGTTGGGGTATTTTGTCACACACATTTTTACTGGATGCGTGATGTTTGTACTTTTAAGGTTGGGCCGATTTAGCACGACACAAAACATTAAAAAATTACCAATTACTTGGTCGGGTCTGATACGTTCTCTGAATTACCAGTCTGCCCACAAATTGCAAATTTATTACGTTTAATAATAATTTATCACTAGGATGTAAATTTATCGTAGAGATAATCATCGGATCGAATTCTGAAATCAGTCATGAATAATTCTCAATAAGTATTATGTTTCAAGAAAATCGATATGTTTCGCCTCATATTTCTTGTAGATATCGGTTCTCTTCATAGTATTTCCAATCTGACACTTAAAATAAAATCATAGATTGTTTATTTCATCGAAATAAATTAACCAATGTAACAAAGATAAGATTTGAGATTTTTACGGCCAAATGTATTATCGTGATTTATTTTTTGGATTATTATACCGCGTTGTGTCCTTCTTCGGCCATCGTGCCCAAAACGTTGGATAAAGAAGGCTGTAGCGAAATACGGCATAATAACCTAAACAAAAATCACGACAAATAAACAAAGTATTTTTTCATTTATTTAAAAAGAAACCGTTTCTACGGTATTGCTAATCCAAGCACACGGCTTGTTAGCAGGCGCCTATAAATTATTATTAATTTTTTATGGTTTTATACTTTATTCAAAATATTAATAAGATTGATTTTGATGTCAATGATTACACCATTAAAGCAACATAATTACAGTGCCTATTTTATTTAATTTTGTTGCTTAATTAAGAACATGATATTTTTGTCTGTTTTGTGAATGAAGGATAGTCTTAACTATTTTCTATTTTCTGCAAATGTGGGAAAGTAACGAAATGTGTTTAACGGAATGAAAGCGACTGCTAAACATAAATTCAAAGGAATGTTTGTGAGTCATTTAGAATTTAATTCAAATGGTTTGCTATAAACACGTGTAACGTATTATACTAAACAGCCTGAGAAAGTGAGCAAATCAAGTCAAATTTCACAATTTGAAAAAAAATGTGAATTTATTGATCTATTTTAAAATTAATTTGTTGCCCGCAAAGTATTCCATTTTTCAGAATGAGTTTTTACCAAAATTTTGATTTATTGGAAATAACTATCGGAAATCCAAGTATTCCGGAAATTTACGAAATATTTTCGACATATTAAGTACAAACTCTCAATAAAAGTCACACTATTGATAGTTAGTTTGACGCTTGATCTATTTTTTCACTCAGGTGGAAGGAACGTGAGAAGGAATGCGAATAACAAAAATTTTAATTGAAGAAATTGATCTCAGTCATCTGGAAAATTTCTACTCGAATTCAATAATAACAAATATTTATAGAATTTATTTTATTACAGAAAGCCAATAAACTAGAAATAGAGTGAACATTCCAGTCAAATTTTTGCTAGCAGACAAAATATCAATAAAGTGGTTGATTCACGAAGTAAGAATTCACGAAGAAATATTTGAAGTAGATGTTTTTTTTAAATTAGCTACACACAGAGGGCAATAAGGAAACTAATTTCTCAGGGCCTATGTCATATTTGAAAATTCTGTGTGGAAGATCTTTGTATGAAAGGTAGGAGAGGAATTAATGATACAGTAACAATAGATCAGACTGATGATGTCAATACATTTAATAATTACTTTGCAGACATTGGACAAAGATTAGCCCAAACACTACTAAATAAAACGAACACTGACGAAGATACACTTGCTGATAAATATACCACTAACGCAGGAGATAACAATACATTTAGAGTAAAAACTTTCCAAACCAAAGACACAATACATAAATAAACTGAGAAACGGTTGCGCGACTGGATCCAACGAACTTGACGCAAAACTAATAAATGAAATAAAACACCAAATAGCCCTTCCCTTTACCTACATCTGTAATCTAATTATTTTAAAAGTGCAAACATAGTACCGAATTACAAATCCGGAGATAAAAATAATCCCTCTAACTATAGGCCTATATCACATTTAAATATTCTCACAAAAGTATTCGAAAATCTAGTAAAAATCCAACTGGTAGACTACCTAGACACACAGATAAAATTTTACCAGAAAATCAGTATAGTTTTCAAAAGAATATAGAAGTACAGGATGCAATATTAAAAGTGACTATTATAAATAATGTTGACCAACAAAAATGATCTAAGTAAAGCTTTTGATACAGTGTCCCATAAAATTCTAATAAATTCTAAAAAAAAAATATTAATATTTATATATATTATTAAAAATTCCGCATATAACCGGTTCAAATCACATATAACTGAACGCAGTCACGCACTAAAATACATAACAGATACATAACCTACGGAGTTCCCCAAGGAAGTACATTAGGACCCATCCTGTTTTTACTTCATATAAATTGCCACGGCAATTTATATAAAGTAAATAGGTTATATTATATTTACATAGGTTATTATATTATATTTATTATATTTATATATTATTTTTTTATTATATTTTTGTTATATTTACATAGGTTTACAATTTAGAAAGAAATTTTTATTGAAAGACAACAATACGTATATATTTTTTTTACATTGAATAGTGCAGATTAAACTAAGCTTAAACTAAGTGTAAATTAAGGTTACAATATATCATTATCCAATTTCAGGGACTTAATTTGTTTTTTGTATTGTTCATATTTCAAAGTTTCGGTTATTTATTTATTTACTTATTTATTTTATAGAAACAAGCAGTACATTGATTACAGTGTGATGACAGAGTTTACAGATATAAAGTAATATTTCATGGTGGGTACCTTTGATATGTTTCTTTGTAATGTCTTGAGTGGAATGTATAATTAGTAACTACCGGGTGATGTGCGTAGTGTGTGAGTGTGTGTGTATGTGTGAGAAGTGGTGATCTGTGAAGGGATATGTATGCGCATTAAACAGTTATATCATTGACATGATGCTCCTTTTAAATTTGGGCAGCGAATCTGAGAAAATGTCAATATTAGAGTTTAGGCAAACATTATTGAATGTATGAAGAGCACGGTTAATCGGCGAATTAGTTGCTGCATTTGTTTTGTAATTTAGAGTGTGGAATAGTGCTGTATGGCGTGTACGTCTTACAGGTATATTAAAATTAATTAAGGATAGAAGTTCAGTACAGTCGATTTTGTTATTTAAAATTCTGTGTATAAATGTTAAATCAGCTAGTGCCCGCCTTTGTTGCAAAGTTTGAAATGTAAATTCAAAGTTATTGTTGAATTTGAAAGTAAGATATTTTATAAATTTGTTTTGAATATGTTCTATGCTATCTATGTATATTTTATACTGTGGGTTCCATATTGGCGATGCGTATTCCAGTGTACTTCTGACTAATGCAAAATATAGCATTATTATTGTCTGCGGGTTACTGAAAACTTTACTTATACGAAGAACAAAGCCAAGCATTTTATATGATCTATGAACGATTGAGTCTATATGCTTATTAAATATAAGTTTGCTATCAAGATAAACGCCAAGATCTTTACAATCCGTTTTAGAGATGACAGGTTCGTTGTGAAGTGAATAAGAATACTTAATTATATGTTTGTTTCTGGTGAAAGTCATAGTGTGACATTTAGAAACATTGATGTCTAAACAGTTAACTTTATAATATTTGCAAAGCCTTTCTAGGTCACTTTGTAAAGCTTCACAGTCAGAGAGAGAATGCACAACTTTGAATATTTTCATGTCGTCAGCGTACAGCTTATATTCGGAATTTTGAAAGCATGAACCAATGTCGTTTATATAAATGTTGAACAAGAGCGGACCTAGGTGGGAACCTTGCGGGACACCAGATATTACCTCTAAAGGCTTTGAGAAGACGCCGTTGATTAAGATTACCTGATTGCGATTACTAATGTAGGACTTAATCCATCTAAACAGGTCGCCATGTATACCAAGTAGAATGAGTTTTTTTTCAAAAGAATTGAGTGTATCACGCGGTCAAAGGCCTTAGAGAAGTCTGTGTACATAACATCAACCTGCTCCTTATCGTCCATCTTGCTATGCAAGAAGTTCATGAAAAGAGTGAGGTTGGATGTTGAAGACCTTCCTTTCATAAATCCGTGCTGATTCGGTGTAATCGATGTGGAAATAACCGAGTATAATTGATCAAAGACGATTTTTTCAAGAACTTTGCTCAGAATAGGAAGTTGGGAAATTGGACGGTAGTTTTTAACATCATGTTTATCACCAGTCTTGAAGATTGGTGTAATGACGGCTGATTTCCATTTGAGAGGAAACGATCCTTCTGTTAGTGATTTTTTATAGATTGCACAAACTGGAACACAGATATATTTACTGCAGTTGCGTATAAAAGTTCCGGGTAGTCTGTCGATTCCTGGCCCTTTTTTAATGTCTATGCTTGAGAGGTATTTTAAGGTGATTTCTTCGTTTATTCTGATAGAAGATATTAACGTGTTGTTAAAAGGATCCTCCTTATTATTGGCATCAAGAGTTGGAATTTCATTTGTAAAGACAGATGAGAAGTAATCAGCAAACAGGTTTGTAACTTCTTTACTATCGTGCGCTGTTGCGGACTGATAGGTCATGTGTTCCGGTATAGTGGGAGATTTTCTTTGCGTCTTAACGTAACCCCATATTTTATTAACATTATTTTGTATGTCGGATTCCAATTGAGTAATATAGGATTTATGAGTGAGACTAGAAATCTTCTTTTGTCGTTTGCGAAGTAATGCAAAAGATTGATAATCCAATGGATTCTTAAAGCGTTTCCAGGCACGAAAAAACTTTAATTTTTCTTTTGTTATATTTATTATATATATATATATATATATTTTGTTATGGTTATACTAATTTTGTTTTTGGACAATAATAAATTGTACCATTTCACATCTAAATACAGGTAGTGATGCTGAGCCGTGGTGGTTCTAAGCATAGGGATGGTTATTAAGCCTTTAGTTTTGAATCTATTGCTTATGTTATCTGAGGGGTGAATTTTTTGAATAAAATATTCTTTATAAATTTGATATAAGGCGTTTCTTTTATACAATTCTGTGATAGATGGTACATTAAATTCCCGAAATATCTCTGAAGTAGGGAAGTCGTATGGTTTTCTCAGGATGATTTTAATAATTATTCTTTGTATTGTAATTATGGGCTGTAAGGAAGCCTTAAAGGCCCCTCCCCAACCAATAATGCCGTACTGTAATAAGGACGGAATTAATGCATAATAGACGATTTTGATAGTTTTCTTGTTTAAGATGTTTCGTATGTTATAGAAAACTGAGAATATATTTGATATATTTTTTAAAAACATATGAAACAATTACAATGAAGACTTTAAAAACCATACAATATGCGTTAGGCCAATCCATTATCACCCACGGTATGATTGGTTGGGGTGGTGCTGCAAAGACTAACATGGACCCTCTCAAAGCACAAAAGCCTTAATTGAAGTTATCACAAAAAACCTTATAGATTCTCCACAATACAGTTTTCAGGACTACGCCGTACTGAATATACAACAACTATACACCTAAATTATATCTATACATTACCAAAAAGGCAAACTAAACCAAAATACTGCACAACACAACTATGGACAAGACATAGACATCAACACATGACTCCGAAGACAAATACCACCAATGGACAAAGACATTACGGTAATCTGGCTCCAAAACTATCTAATTTATTTGAAAAAATTCTTATTTTAAATTATTTAATTTCTTTATTTCATCTCTTCTCCATTTATTTCTTTTCTATTTCTCTGATTAATTTAAATTTTCTTTTTATATTTCCAATTCTATTTATCAGTATAATTTTTTATAAGAAATTTATAAAAACAGATATAATTCCTGCCACCTCGGAACAAGCTCAGCCTAGTTAGGTGGCGTATACCTAAAAAATGTACTTAAATGTATCTTGGTTAACAAATAATAAAAAAATAAAAAAAATTATTATGGGTCAATTGTTTTACAGAACTGCAATAATAACAGAACTTAAATAGAGCTTTCACAGAAAATTAACTTTTGAATTTAACGAATTATTCGAATTCTGTGAAACAACTGGCCCTGGGTGAATTTTTTTTAATTAACATTGACAAAGATTAGCTGCATATTATAGCATTTTTTTATAGAAAGACTTACGAGAAAAAAACCCAAATTTAATTTGTGCGTATTTTAGCAATGAGATTGACCCCCGCTCTGTGGTCTCCATATTTAAATGAACAGGGATATAATTTCATCTGATTTTCTGCCAACACCGTGGAAACACTCCAAGTGTAAATGATAGAGAATTTAGTGTTTTTACCATCGCATCGAGGGTAGTTTATTGAGGGTGAATATAAATTGCGGGAGGGTATTTTTAGATTTTTCATGGCACGTGTAACCGCTAGATGGCAGTGCGATAATGGATGATTTATAATATGATGGGGTTAGGTGCCTGCAGAAATATATATATCCATGGTGGAAGTATTAATTTATATTTTGAGACAAAGGAAAATTTGGCATCCTTACCATGGAAAATTTCTAAACAACTATATACACAATTTACTTCTGGTATACATGGTTCTACGGATTTTTGGTGACTAATAGTAAAATAGCGAATAATAACAGAACCATCTAATAAATACGTTATAAGTCATTTATATACTATTACTGAATAATGATATAAAACAACTAGTATTTTTTAAGAAAATTATATTCGTAAGCTAAGGTTTTCTATTAAGTTGCACAATTTTCTTGTAATAACATGGAATATCTGTTTATTTGATACAGCCCAAACGGTGAGTTCTGGCGCAATAAAATTATCATCCACTTTTCAAGTCAACACCCGGTTTCATTGAGATCTCGAGAGAAACCGTTCAGTAACAACATGATTATCATAATGTTTCCGTTAATAAGATACTTTAGCTAGTTTTTAAATTCATAGTAAAATTCTGACTTTTAAGAAGATTTTGTGTTATTCTACACGGAATGCCGTAATTTTCAACAACGGTGCTTTTACACTCAAAGATTAATACAACAAAGGTAACTATCTAGTTTTAAGTACAAAACTAGTTAATAAATATTAATTAACTAATTCTTGCTACGTTGGGTTGGTAAAGGGATCCCCTTACCTTTCCAAAAGTTGTTTTTGAAACCACAAAATCGTTGTATGTCAAAATACAACCGCTTTCATTAATTGTATCGTTTGTTGCCGGTTTCTTAAATTTATTGTAAATGGAATTGGTTAACAAACAAGTGACAACCCTGTATGACGATATTGTTTGGATAATAAAAGAAAAGCTTAGTTCGAAATACCATGGCTTAATTAAAATGTTTTAGATTAACAACTGAATTGGAATGTGGAAATCCAGTTAACTTTTTCTTCTTGACAGTTTGATTTGAATGATTTTCCATGTACATTTGTTTTATTTTTATTTAAAGGGGTGGTGGGAGGAGTCAACAATATCCGGGAATATTGTTAATAATGGCGATTTACATGGTACTATTATTTTGTTAAATAAATACATTTTTTTATTTATTTCGAAAGTTTCTAAAGCCCTCGAGTTAAAGTATGAATTTATATTTATATGTTGAATTTTAGTTTTTTTCTTTCTTGAAGCTATGGCTTGTCTAATGATTAGCACACTCAGCATAGTTATTATTTCGTAAACAGAGTTCATATTCCCCGATTCCAGTTTTAAAAATTCTAGTAGTCATATCTACGTACATTGAATTATTACATTCTAAAGTGTGTCCCGTTTTTTTTAGAATTTATTAGAAACATAATTTTTATTCATTAAATTTTTAATTTTGTAATTAGTAAAGAAATCATTCCCTTTTAAATAAAATTCTAGACGTATTGACTCTTTTTTACAAAATACATAAATTGATTTTCAAGGATTGTTATTTTATCCGGTAAACGCATTTTTTTAATCTTGAAAGTTTAAAAACAATCCAAGAAAAACCAAGTTTATTTTTAATATATTAAGTTATACTGTTAATCGTTTTAAAAAAATTAATTCAGTTTGGTTGGGAATTTTGGCCTGAAATCCAAATTTACGTTTTATATGACAAAGGTTGTGAAGCCTTAATATGCGAAACTTATAATTTCTACATAATTTTTTCTTCTTTTAGGCTAATGAAACGGCGAACCCATAAAAATATAACAAACAGACAATTCAAATTTATTTTTATTATTATAATTTTTAAATCCAAAAAGCTAATCTAATTTATGAATAAATGAATGTAATTCTTTGACCATTTGTAGATATCTTTAAAACAAATTTAATTATAGATCAAGAAAAGAAAGACAAAGCCATAGGGGAAAGAAACCCCAATGAGTCCTACAAATTATTAATTCGGAAACAATTTACTTTAACGACCTTTAGTCAAATTTAAACAGTACAAATAAGTGGGGAAACTTTATATGGAAATAACTTTCAATAATTTCTGATAATAATTTACTCGGAAATCTATAAGGGCTTTCGTAAGAAAATTAAAAGCGATTCGATTTTTATTGTAAGGAACTATACCTGCAGAACAAAAATATTTAGATTATCTGTAAATGGCCTAACCACAGAGACCAGGTGACCTTATCGATCAGGTGTGTACCATATTCTAGACGGGTACGAACAAAGACTTACATATTTCAAATTAGAGTGTCTAGTTAAAAGACGAAACATAAATGACCTCTTAATGCTTCATAAAATTCTGAATAATCGAGTAGATAGTAGTCAATCAAATCAAATCTACCAGACACCTTAACATATTTTGAACGTAAATTTATACCAACAATAATACTGGAAATTTTTATCTTATGCCTAGAATGTCTCGATCATACAACGATCTTGCTAAAACACACACTATCATTGATATTTTTGTAAATTATATAACTTGTTTCAAGAAATATCTCCACGATTTGTGTACCTAAAAAATAGAAATAAAAATTAGTTTTTTAAAAATTATTTTTTAATAAATATTTTCTACTTATCATCTCTGTCAAATATTTAAATTAATTTTTTAAATTATGTTTAAAAATACTGACATTGTTTTTCATGTATTTCTGAAATACGCAAATGTGATTACTGCAGACACAGTAGTCTAGGGAATGTATTTTAATTTGTTTTATATTACTTACCAGAATGTTTTATAAATATTCTGTCTCAAATAAATAAAATAAAATAAATGAAATAGAAAAATCAGCTAAAGCCATTATCTGGCATAACAGCTGTCATATTAATTACACGGCAGAACTTGTTTATACATAAACTAAAATCACATATAGAACAATACATTGTTAAATACATATTTTTAATAATATTTAATATAATATTTTTATCATTACATAAAATAATATTAATGAATATTAATACTATTGTTGAACAATAAAATTGTTGAATATTACATAAAATATATTTTTTTAAATTACTCTACAAATTAAACTTGATAACAAAAAAACAAATTTTTAATTCAGCTCCAGAAAGCGCACGCAAGCACATCGGTCATTTAAACCTAGTAATGCATTGTTTTTGATTCCCGGCAGCAAAACAACAGGTTGTTAAAAAATACGTTTTGCGGTCGTTGCTTTTATAAAAAAAATTATTTACTTTTTAAAAAACCGTCAGAAGTCTCTAAACATGTGGAGAAAAAAAAAATTAAATCACCCCATGCCATATATTTAACGAAGTTATTTTTACTAGAATTTTATTCACATTGCTTATTTATCGGATTGATTATAAGTAACCGAAAGTGTTTTCATGTCAAATTATTTTTATTGCTAAACCTCTTTGTATTGTGCTTCAGCTATATATTTTCATTTTAAAAAATACGCTCAATAATTACGATTGTACATTTTACATTGGGGCTCTGTCATTCGAAATAGTTCAATAAACGTTCTCAAAGTCCGTTTTCGTGTTGGAGTTCAAGTTTAAAACTATTAAAGAAACTAAAATAACTCTTAATCGGTGCCGAAAAGTTTTTAATGGTTTTTGTTGTAATTTTAATGGCTCGAATATTCCGTTTCCACTAAAGTTGACATTCTATAAATGTGTTTCCACATCGGCTGACTTGGGAACATTTCGGGCGGAACGGTTGTCAAACGAACTTTCAGATGGTTTATGGTTTAAGGTGTTAATTCTGCGCGGCGCACCTTTCGAAACTTGATAGAACTTAAGGCTCAGCACAGTGTTTGACCTGGGTAACACGTTAAAGCCTAAATGCTATTTAACACTTAAAAACCCAGATTGAAAAATAAATGTTATTAAAATGACACCACAAAGTGAACTAGCGAAGATAGAAGAAGTAATACATGTTATTTTTTTTTAATTTGTTCATATTTTCAATTTAGAAATTCACAAGCCCTCTTAATCGTAATCGTAATAAAACTAGGTATTACGACGTAACAGTGAAAAACTTGGCTTATTATTACTGCGTGTGCATGGTTAAAACGGCTTTAAACCGGGTTTAAGGCCAACTTTACAAAACCAAGGATGACTCGACGGATACCACTATTATGAGTAAGGGGGTATGACTTTATAACACAAGAACAGTAAACGTACACATAGTCGATTGAGCAACAAGTAGGAAACTAAAAATTTTCCAAAAGTAGTTTTTATTAATTGAGTGTTTTTTTATTAAGTCCTTTATCATAAATGTATTTTTTTATGATCAAAGACATTCAAAAGATAAATATGCCATTTAAATAAAATTCGTACTCACATGAATGAAAACGAAATGGATTTTTTTTATTTATTTTTTATTGTTTTTATTTCTTGCTAGAGTAATCCGATGAGTTACAAAACTCATTTTAGGACAATGATTTAAGAAAGTAAAATAAAATGGAGTAAGTCACTGCATTACAGAAATATTGATATTATATTAATGCTTCGCTCTGTCATATATAAAAAGCTTTGATTCTTTGGAAACTTTGCTCGCCAAACAAAGGACGCCAACTTGGAGAAACTCGTGAGAAACGTAATGAGTGGAGGAGCCTTGTCCACCATTGAAATTAACAAAGATGCTCTTAAGCCATAGTGTTAGGCTACCCTTCCTGCTAAGATAATGTGGACTCGTAAGGGAAATACTAGACACGTACTTAGAGAGGTTTTAAGGGACAAGTTAGTAATTTTTAATTGTATTTTTTTTTATTTAATATAATTCTAAAACGATAAAACTAAAGAGCGACCGTTACATGAAACGATCGAACAAAAAAATGTTGATGAGAGAAATTTTTATCATAACAAAAAATTCACAAGTACGGAATGCATGAAATGTTCGTAGTTATTCGAAAAAGAAATTAAAATTTAAAACTAGGTTTTTTTTTTTTGCAATAATATTGCAACTATTTGTAGTTATAAATTTTATGAAAAACGTTTAAAATATACGGAAAAAAGCTGTAATTCATCCATATAATAAAATTGTTCGGGAAATAAAAACGCGATTTTGTTTCTCCTAAACGTAAAAGGTTTAACTTTAATAGAGCTTTTCAATTTCGTTATTATTTTTGGAAGTGAGAAGCTGAAAAATATTACTTTTAGGTAATCAGGAAGTATTCGTAACTCGTAACCATAAATAACTTTAACGTAACTCGTAACGCATCACACGTACAAATGCTTCAACCAAGCGGAAAACTCTGTTACAATCAAAGTTCCACTTATCGGACGATTACAATAAATTATTTTCTAAAGTAAGACAATCAGAAACCACAAACTGTAAGCGATAGTGATTCCTTTTGCATATAAATGGTTCAAATTTATGGAAAGTGTGAAATATTTCATGATCCACGTAATACAGCTAATGAAATCAATTGAGAATCAATGTGTTTAGTGAGCAAGAGTGATTCAGTAAGTTTCACAAACTGATTCCATATAACGTGACACTGTAAAAGGCTTATACATAGTTCCGCTTAATGGAGTCTTTTAACTAATTAATTACAAAAGTAAGAAAATGCAAAATGCACCCGTAAAGTCGAGAAAGTTTTGTCTAGAGTATTTTTATTTGTTCGACAAATGATCGAAAACTGTAAAACACTCAAATTACGACTAAATAGAACTTAAGGTTTGTCTCACAAAACTCCGGGGTCAATAATACTCTTTGAACATTATTTGTGATAGGTAACAATGAATGCATCCCGACCTTGTGGTTGCTATAGTATCTTTTCTAGTCTGAATTCCTGCATTTTCGACAGCTATGTTTTTTTTTTAGAAGTATATTTTATTTAGTTTTAAAATTTTATATTTTATATCGAATATATTGTATTTTAAGACACTATAATATTATTTCCTAGGTACCTACTTACTAAAATTTGGACTTCACAACATTGAGACATAATCCACGAAAAACTGCAAGACTTTTAGCTTCCTTAACAATTTCAGGGAGTTCATTGAACATTTTAAAACCTTTTTAATATATACTGTTTTGTGTTTCCGATAAATTTGTTTTAGGAAGCCTAAAATCGTTGAAGTTTCTCGTAGGATAGTAATGAACTGTACTATTAATTCTATCATTATTCAACATATAATCTGGTAACATTTTATTTTTTAACTTATAAATAAATACTAGCGTATTGTAAACTAATAGTTGCCACACACTTATGACATTGAGTTAGCTTTGCATGGTTTTTATCCTAGTAGTATAGACCTCAAGCCTCTATTTTGTATTGTTTCCATTCTTTTAACTTGGGTTTTATTGCTCAGAAAGATTCCACTTGTGCAGTAATTCAGGTGGGATGCTACAGTGGTGTTGTAGAAAGATATCCTTGTCTTAATGTCTAATTTTCTCTTTATCCTGCTCAAGAAATTAACCCTTTTCGCTATTTTTTTTAATTAATACTTCAAAGTTAGTGTTAAATTTTAACTTGTATGTGACTTCTATAGATAATATCTAGGAGAGCTATGTTCCATTTAGAGCCCACTGGAGCGACAGAGCAATTAAAATATACAATAAATAAATGTGTTTTAGACCACTTTAATTTTAATTACACTCTACCGGTTTCGGAAGAACCCTTCCTTCGTCAGGAGAATATTAAAACTGAGTGTTTTACTGTGAGTTTTAATTTTTTTAACTGTGAGTTTTAATTTTTTTAAACTGTGAGTTTTAATATTCTCCTGACGAAGGAAGGGTTCTTCCGAAACCGGTAGAGTGTAATTAAAATTAAAGTGGTCTAAAACAAATTTATATATTTTATTGTAAATTATGGCGAGCTACAAAGTTAATGCTTATTACGAACATGCAATTAAAATATTTTTTCTCGGATTGCTAAAGGAAATTTTTCCGCCCACATTAAAAACATCATACCTCCGAATTTGAATATGGAGACGTACAAATTGATTATGGTTCTGTGTAGCCAGTGAATTTCCCTATCTTTTGTCTATCATCAAATATTTGTAGGATTTATAAAAAAAATATAATTAAATCTTTAACCTTAAATTTTTTTAAAGAATCTATAGAATATTTATTTTGTTATATTTTGAATGTACAATATATTATATAGTCGTTTTAATAAAAAAAATTTTTTTTTGAAAATTTGCCACATTTTGGCAATAAAGCAATCCGAGGTTTTGGAAATAGTGCCATAATGTGGCAAAAAGCGGTCGATTGGTTAACCAATTTCCAGGATATAACAGGAATTGTTAAAATAAATAATTGCGGAAGTGAGAAAACGGAAAATGCACCCACAAAGGTAATCAGTAATAACAA
This sequence comes from Limnephilus auricula, assembly GCA_951813805.1. Taxonomy (NCBI): domain Eukaryota; kingdom Metazoa; phylum Arthropoda; class Insecta; order Trichoptera; family Limnephilidae; genus Limnephilus; species Limnephilus auricula. The sequence continues at coordinate 22,115,548 of OX638397.1, forward strand.
AGTGTTTGGCGAGCAAGGGTGATTCAGTTAGTTCCACGAAGAGCGAGTGGGGGCCAAAAGGACGGGAAGTTGTAGAAGTCCCGCAGTTCCGCTAAACGGCGCTATTCCGAATCGACAGCGACTTGTGCGGGATTTGATTTATGAGATATCTAACTGGGTGAACCCGGTCGGAGTTTATCCCACAAAAGGTGGGAAATTATTTTCCAACGGAAGATTACTGAATTTATGATGACGCAGATGAAAAGTTTTGGAACAACCTGTACTTCAGGATTATTTTCCAGATTGCTCGTTTTGTTTTTAAATTTTCAAAATAGGTACAGAATATTGATTACATGTATAGGTATTATATCAGTCTGTTTATGAAAGATTCCAATAACGCAAGGATAGTAAAATGAAGAAAAAAAAAACTTTTGTCGGTCAAACAAAATCAAGTCTTCCAAAAACAGTATCCGTCCAGAAGAGGTGATGTTGGCGGCGAGTCTTCAGTTGGAAGTCTACCAAATGAAATGATTATATTGTTGTACTTAATTATACCCGCATGTTCTTTTATAATTCTAATGGGCTGACTGTTACTGATTACGTACAAAACCGCTTTCTATTTTGTAAAACATTTACCATTTATTCATTATTCGTTTTCTAAACATTGTCAAAGTCCTACAATTTGCAAGTCATTACAATCACGGAAATTTGAGTTGCAAAGGGCAAAATGTAATTTTTCAGAAGAGCGGAATGAATTTTCTTTTATTTTTTCAAAAAATCTTTGGGTTTTGTAGACCAATAACTATGATTTTTTTATTATAAAATAACATTCAATAGATCTTTTAGAACACTTAACATTTTTTGTGAATTTCTATAACAGTATTTAAGAAAGAAAAAACTCTAAATGTACGTCGTAAAATATGCTCTTATTTTTCTAAAACTATTTTAACAACTAAATACTTTTTTATTTGAAAACGGAGAATAATTACTCCTTTAACTCATTTTTGGATTTATTGTCCTATACAGCATTTCAAATATCCGAAACGAAATAATATAGACAGAATCCACACTCTATGGATTTAAATATTTTTTTACTAAAAATATTTAACGTACTTACTGAGAGCTCGTAACTACTCTCTATTAGAAAATAAAAATTTAAAAAAAATATTTTTTAATAAAACATGGTTACTCAATGCAAAATCATGGTGATAAATACTTTTAATTGGTTAAGATGCTTTAGATGAACTATTTCTCTCAATTGCATTCAATGCATTTCTGTAATCTACTCCCTCAATTTATTATCCAAGCGATAAAATCCTACCTCTTTCGCAATTGATAAGTAGTTGAATGGTAAAATGGAATCAACCATAGTTACTAAAAGTCTTAGATTCATTCTATGTATGTGAAATCTCACATCTTCAAACATACCGATAGTTGAAGTGAAATAAATCTGAATTAGCAGTGAAGTTGTTTTGTCAAATTCTGATAGTACCACGATACATTCCTGAATTTATGTGAATAACTAAAAATTATTATTTTCCGGTCGGTGGCTTAGTTGGCAATGTGTCGGATTCTCACCCAGTTCAATTCCTCGGCTGGATTAGTCCTCCATCACGACACAAAGCAATTTTTCAGCTCAAATATATTCAGGTTATTCGTAACCCAGGAAAGTTTCTGACGTTATCATAATTAACATTAGGTAGATATAAGGTATCAACGAAACCAAAATACAAAAGACGACAAATAAATGTTATTCGAAAACAAAAACAAAAAAAATTATTTGAATTTAAAAATATACAGCAAAAAACAATTTATTAAATTCATATTTATTTAAATATGTATATTTTTTTAAACATTTAGTTTAATTTTTAGATACATAAAACAATAATACAATGAGAAAATCTCTGAGTGGTTTTTCAGTTAGGTAAATTACACTATGAACTACATTTTAAACTGTTGATTTTCCTAAAAATAAAATAAATACTGGCAGCGTTAAGAATGCGAGAATAAAAGTTAAAAATGCTTGCAACTGTACAGGGAAGTTTCAATGAGAAAGATCGATTATTCCCCGTGTCAATTTTTTTAAATTAAAAATTTTATATCGATTTATTTCATTCAAAACTTGCTATAATGTATACGTACATTCAAGTAAGCAATAAAAATGCTCAAAACGCACGATGATTACTTATTAAATACTGTACTTTTTGTTAGTATTTTTTTATCATAAGTATTTGTGATTTTTCAATAATGTCCAAACAAAATAAGTGTGTAAAAAAAGTCTGAATACTTTAATTTGTAAGACTTTAAATAAATATAAAAACTAAGATATTTTCGTCACAAAACACGTTCTCGGATTTATTTTTTAATGATTTTAATTTAACTAATATTTAAATTCTAAAAACTGCCTTTACTTGATTATGTATTGATTTATTCTGTTGTATGATTATATATTATGATTTGAAATATGTGTTGTATACTACAATATTTCATTTGAAAAATGAACAAATCTGCTAACGACCAACGGTAAAACCTTAGTATATTAAAAGTAAACATAGTTTTTCAAAATTTAAAAACTGCGATTACCAGGTAAAACAACAATTTAAAAAAATTAATTTATGTTTTTTGCAAAAAAGACTCAAAGTTCTAGAATTTGATTTAAAAAAGGACTAATTTCTGGTATTCTCCTCTTAAAAGCTTGACTATAAACCCCAAATCAGGTAAACAGAAGATCGGGCGTATTTCCGAATTTCAATATTTTGTTACACTCTTTCGTTAGACATGTTTAGTGAATTATAATTTACCAACTTAACTCATTTTTGGTATCGCTGCGGTCTTCGGTTTTGTTGAAAAGGTATGTTCAGATCCCGTGCAGAAAAGTCCCACTATAGAATACGCTGTTACCTTGCGAACTTTATTTTCCTGCGCAGGGCCTTGCTATTTCAATATGCGCACTTCGGCGGTCAATGTATTTATTAGTATATACATTGACATATCACATAGTTTATTCAAAGCATTCTTGAACCCATCAAAATGTGGTTTGCCTCCATCTCTTCAAAATGATACCCAGATGTCATGTTATCAATTTGGATGTCCATTTTATTTTATTTATTATTTATCGAGTTAGTTTATACAACAGATGCAAGATAATATTAATTTTGAAATAGATAAGATAATGTTCTCTAGGATAACCGATGATCTCTAACGTACAAACAACCGTTGATATCGAGTTGTGTATTATCGTTGTTGTGAATTATCGAGTAGATAGTAACTTATTCAATCAAATCAAGTTATACGCCAGGCCCAAATCTACCAGAAACCTTAACATATTTTGGACCGAAATTTTTACCAATAATACTGGATATTTTAATCCTATTTCTAGAACGCCTAGAACATAAAATGATCTTGCTAAAACGCATCCTATCATAGATATTTTTGTAAATAATTTAACTTGTTTCAAGAAATATCTCCACGATTTGTGCACCTAAAAAATAAAAAATTGTTAATTCTTTGTTGTTTTATTATTTTTTTATAAATACTTCATAAATATTTTCTGTTTATTATGGCTTTCAAATTTTGTAATTAAGTTTTTAAGTTGTGTATAAAAAGATTGTTTTTCATATGTTCGCTTCTGTGAATATGCAAATATGATTACTGCAGACACATTAACTAGCAAATTTGTTTGACAGGTAGCGGTAGCATCGCTTGTGAATAGCTGCGTGGAAGAACGGCGTTAATGTTAAAAAAAAGTTACAGCTTTTTTTAAATTGCCCTCGTCTACGAGTATCAGACTCTACTAGATAATGCGAACACTTAAACAAAAGTGTATATTTCCATAAACACTGACCATCCCCGTCAAAGGTAATGAGTATGATAAAATTATAACTAAATACATGGTTTATCCGGTGACATCTATCGCTCATAAGCGAGGCGTACCACAGGGTCACCCTTTACATCTCCATTATTCATGCCTCTTCCTGGACCAAACTTTTTCATCCAGGTGAACATTCCTGTTCCTTTGTTATGTTAAAATTGTATTCCGGCCGTTCATTCCGGGGTGTTTTGAATTTCACATTGTCTTTGTGTAGCCACCGCAATTGTCTATTGCGGTAGGCCGGGACCGCTTCCTCTATGAAAATAATATACCTACTGTATTATGCTGGCGGAACGGCCGCGGCGCGGGTTATACTAAAGCCAACCCTGCTGCCCATGCTCGTATTATCGCGTATTGGGGTGAATACATCAAACCACTTTCGATTTGGGAGGCGAGTATGGGTACTGCCGCCCCGGGAATCATTTATTGGATAGGCAACACTTCTGCCATAAGTCATTTCAAGTGGTTTGCTACGTTTGGTGACTTAGCAGGGGTGCCCGGGTTCATGTCACGAGGAGAGGTTTGTCCGGGTCTTGGCGGCGCATGCATCTATCTACCCACCTATTGCATAGCAGGCCGGATCGAGAGAGGATGCCTTTTGATCTCTCCAACCGGACTCTCTTATCACATCGCCTTGCTATCGTGTTGCATGATTTATGCTCCATCATTCTTGGACACACTGACCCCCAGATTCCTACCCACCCCTCGTACATTTTCCTTCCCAGAACTTCCTCTCCTTCCTTTCCTGAAAAAGACCTTCCACACAGTATCCCCTAAGATTATATAGACTCTAAGGGATATTATTTTTCTCAGGGCCTACTGTGTAGAGTTAATGTAAAAAAAAAAAAAATACCACCGGTCTGATCTTTTTTGAATAAGAAACGTTTATAATAATTTGTAAAAATTATGCAATAAAAAGGTATTGTAATTTTCAACTTTGACTCTATAAAAGCTACCTACATAATTATGTTATAGGTATTTTTTTTCGGAGTTCTTCATAGAATGAGGGTAGTAAAATTATTGCATTTAAATTAAAAAATGTTTAGTTTGGTGTTGGTACTGTTTTTTATCGTGATACCATGGTATCACTTCTAAGTAATAAATATACACACTTAACCGCGATCTACGCATCTGCCCTAAAGGAAGGAGGAAGAGCTAGATGATGTTATAACATAAAAAATAATCATGATAATCACTTTTCCGTAAAAATCTTTTTCGATTCTCTTTAGTCCATGAATTGACGCGTGGATTCTAAGGAAAATGCATCGGTTAATGAGAATACTGCAAATCCAATGGCTATGTTTTGAACAATGAGAACTACTACTGTAAATAAGCGTTGATGACGTCCGTTCGAGATGCTGTTGATTCTGAGTGCCAGTTATGTTTTCAGAATTTGGATAACTCATCAAATATTCAAGTTTTGTGAAAGCTTCATTTAATAACGATTGACCAGCGGCAGAGAAAAAAAGTTTAAAAATGCTTGCAACTGTACAGGGAGGTTACAATGAGAAAGATCGATTATTCCCCATATTAATTTTTTTAAATTAAAAATTTAATGTAGATTTATTTCTTTTTTTTTTTTTCGTAAGAAGCAATCACTTTGTGGTTAGGCATTATATTTTAAATAAAACAAACACTTAGTATTTAACCACGTATATTTATTATTTGATATATCGACCGGTTTCGCTCCGACCGAGCTTCATCAGGATATAATAATAACTTATTAGTTATTATTATATATAGTTATTATTATATCCTGATGAAGCTCGGTCGGAGCGAAACCGGTCGATATATCAAATAATAAATATACGTGGTTAAATACTAAGTGTTTGTTTTATTTAAAATAGATTTATTTCATTCAAAACTTGCTTTAATAAATACCTACATTCAAGGAAGCAATAAAAATGCTCAAACCGCACGATGATAAATTATAAAATATCGTGTACTTCTTGTAAGTATTTTTTGATCTAAACCAAATATGTGCGTAAATTTTTTTTAAAAATAATTTATGTTGTAAGACCGTAAATAAATAGAAAAACTGAGGTCTTTTTGTCACAAAACACCTTCTCGGATTTTTGTTGTTTAATAGAATCTTTCGTTTGAAAATTGAACGAATCTGCCAACGACGAACGGTATAAACTTAGTATATTAAAAATACACTTAGTTTTTCAAAATTTTAAAACTGCGTGTACAGATAAAATAACAATCTTTCAAAATCATCTTTATGTTTTTTTGTAAAAAAGAGTCAAAACGTCCTAAATTTCATTTAAAAAGACTAACTTCCGGTAATTTCTGGTATTACCCCTTTAAGATCTGTTTCATTCCTCTAGCACCGAGTAATGACTGGCCCATAACGGAATGATAACCGAACTTGAATAGAACTTTCAGAGAAATTAAATACCACATACCTATGTGAATCTCTATTATTGATCCTGGAGTAAAATAGATTTTGAGAAAGATACCAGGAATATCTATTGACTATCTATCTGTACAATGTATTATATAATTACATCTATGGTTTTTTTAATTAAAATTTGCAAATTTATTCAGAAAAATTAAAACAAATTCTCCATCTGGTTTTGTGACTTTGGGCACCATTGGCACTCTCAAAAAATTGGTGATACTTCGTAAAACATTTCAAAATATTTTTATTATTATTTTGCATTCGTCTGTTTTCAATAGTATAAGATTTGCTAATTGGCGGCTTTTTTATATTATAAATGCGTAACCTTACACCAGATTGCTTGATTTATTTTCCTGTTATATGTTTCTTGTTTTACTTAAGACATTAATAATTAATTAGACTTTGTGTTGTATTTTCATGATAAATAATATACAATGTATCTCACAGTGACCTATAATAGATGTGACCATATGTCACTACGAGGAGTGGACCAAAATGTCAAAGAAGACATAAATAGCATATACCAATTTGACGTTGTCATTATTCCCAACATCTTTTCTAACGAGAAACATATTTCTTTGTTATATGTGAGACGAAAAAATAATATAAGAACTTCATTTCGAATAAAAGGAAACGATTTCTCCCTACGATTGTTCGGTAGTATGGGAGAGTGATTGCTTTGTTATTTCCTATGAGTTATATTTCTTCAATTCGCACTGTGTTCAATCACTTCACGTGAAATCTGAAACACCACTGACAGATTTAGTTTCAGTTTTTTCCTGAGACAATTTGGAAATGTAATCAAAAGAATACTAAGAACTGAACGTACATAATAGCTTAGATAATAAGATGATGAGTTCAATGTAAAACTTTACTCTCGAAGAGCTTAATTAAATATGACAATGTTTTTACAACCCTTCGAAGATGATTATGACAGAATAAATTCGCACTTTAAATTTTTTTAGATGATTTATTAATTGGCGTCTTTTTATATTCTTTCTCACTGAAATGATTGGCCCGATTTGACATATTTCATTTTATTTTAACAAAAAAACAAAGCTACCTGTATTTATTTTATTACTTTCTTAAAGCATACTTAATGTATGTTTTTATTGTTATTAAGTTTAATTTGTAGAACTCCGTTAAGCTTTTTTATTTCTTTTATGTATTTAACTATTTATAAAAACAGATTATTTTTAAACAAGTTGTGCTGTGTACCGAATTGTTATTAGGTATGCTTGACAGGTTTTTCGCCTTCCGAAGGCATTATCAAACTGCTAGTTTGGACACTTTGGTAATGCCTTCAGAAGGCAAACCAGCTGTAATAGTAATAGTAATTATAATTATTTAGCAGAACTTGTTTATAAAAAAAATGCTTTTATAAATTAATTTATATTATAATCACACTTAAAAATACGCCTTTTTTGGATTAAACAAATTCGAAGTCCTAAAACATCTTTTTAAAATAAGTTCCTGTAGGGATATATGTGCTTTTTTAAATAAAAATATGCCTTTTTCGGATTAAAAAAATTCGAAGTCCTAAAACATGTTTTTAAAATAAATTTTTGTAGGGATATATCAGTGAACCACATGTTTCCGGATTAAAAATCCAGTTAAGTATAAAAAAATATTACAAGGGATTTAAACAATGACTTTGAAGTACGTATATTTGTATACAACTAAATCCCATTAAAAACGAAAACTTGGCATTTGCTTAAAATATGCGAAGCTGAAGTGATAAGAATTAATGCACAGTGAAATTTTACTATTAAAAATTAAACTAATTGACTATGTCATAGTTTTTCAGACACCCTTTTTATATCCCCCTCTCGCTTACATAAACCATGCAACTTCTGATGTTCCCCGAATGGGAATATCATCGATTCCCTGCTCCAGAGAAATGGAATCTTAAAATAAATAGTCCTTGTCTTTCCAATAAAATATACCTTAGTATCCACTGAACAGAAAGTTTCTAGAACTTGATATGTCCCCATTTGAATGAAACCGGATGTCATCGATTGCTGACTCCTAGGTCATCGATTGCTGACTCCTAGGCCCCAGATAGAACAATGAAATGTATTATCCGATAAAGAAATAATTCCAATACCTACAATAAAAAGGTTGATCATTTTCGCAATAAGTAAGAAAAAAATCAACCTGTCAAAAAACAAAGTGTTTTTACTACATGTTGTACGAGTATCTACATATATTTTTAAATATCTTTAAAAGCTTCAAAAAGTACTTTTTTTGTTTGACCGAGGTTTGAACCTTCATGCCATGTGATCAAAAGCAACCGCGCTACCAACCTTGCCAAATTCCGATTTTAAAAACCGGGATTTATTTCGTATGTTATAAGCGCTTTAATTAATTTTTTGAATTTAAGAAAAATGCGCATATGTTTGTGTCTGCCGAGTTTCAGCCGATCGCACACGGAGAAAAATGTTATTCTAAAATACGATCATTTTATTCGTAAAAACGGGACTGAAGTTCTTACGAACAAATTAACAGGATTTCAATGTTTATTGGCGGGAACATGTACGAATAATTTGTTGGTATATGTAATTTCGTACGTATACCAACAAATTATTCTTACATTTTCCCCCCAATAAACATTGAAACACTGTTAATTTGTTTGTAAGAACTTCAGTCCCGTTTTTAACCGTTTATACGAATAAAATGATCGTATTTAAGAATAAAAATTTTCTTCGTGCATGTCGGAAAGTGGGTTAATTTACACTTGCAAGGTTCCACGTCATACAAACAAAAGTTAAATTCGATGTATTTAAAAAAACGAACTTACTTCGGGCACACGAACATGCCCGCAATACACTTCTGCGGATTGCTTTCTGCGGTGTTCGTTCCATAATTATTCAAATCTTAACAATAGATTCAAACCCGAAATTTACACTGTGCTATATCTATATCAAGGTCCTGAGTAAAGAGGTAATGTCAGCAATATTATGTTCTCAGTTTTAAATATTATTGAATTTGCCCTGTAAATTTGAACGACTATATTATTACATCTTACGGTTACTCGCCTCACGAGTGAGTTTAATTCACCCGTTGGAGTATTTAAACGAAATTGTTCGGTGATCAAACATACATTATTTGACATCTCAAGCTCGACTTCTGAGATTCAAGAAAGCAAACAGTATGCGGAAAACTAGGGGCTTTGTACGGTTTCTACGCTGCGTACAACAATTAAGGTAGATTCAGACTGGACGACGTACGTACGTATCGCTACGCCAAACAATGCTTAGCAACCCATACATTTTCTATGAAAATGGCCACAGACATCGCACGTCGCGATGCGTGTGGCCTATGTGATTCTAAAACATAAATTTTCATTGAAAATCTATGGTTGCTAAGTAGCCCAGATATTGTTAGGCGTAGCGATGCATACGTACGTCGACCCAGTCTGAATCTACCATTACCTGATGTGAGCCAAACGGATGACGTACCTACATTATTTTACCAAGAAGTTATGTTATTATTTAATACAGAATTCAGCGAATAAAATCAAAACGTGTACAAGGCAAACATGTTCTAAAAATACCCGAGTTACTGCCTACGTAAGTACCTATGTACTACCCTATTTAGCGAGAGTTTCAACAGTGTTTATGCGAAAAAAAATCAAACAAATAATTGTTTATAATGTGAGACTGTCTGGAATTCTCAATTGAGGTGTGTTAGGCTGAAGATAAGTGGAAAGGAGAAGGATTTAGGGTAGAGGAAGGTGCGAAAGTACTTAGGTATTTAGATCTAAAGATCTTTAGACGGCTAAAGCCATTTCAAGATACTTTTCAATTCTGCATGGTGGTCGTACACCAGGGCGATATGGAGAGTATAACCACTTAATTCAAAAAGGCTCTACGATGTTTGAAAATATTTGCACAATGATAAAAAATATTTCACAAGTAATTGATAATGTGTTTTTAATTTTATTATTTTACTTTGGGAATAAGCAACGCAGACTCGGAGAAAACAAATTTACATATTTCTAAATATAATGTTTTGAAAATACATGATAAAAATATTTATGCACTAACTTAATACGCCTGGTCCATCAGGAACAGCAAAGCGAAGAAGATTGCGCTTAATTTCAAAATTGTGAATTAAATGTGGATAAGGCTTACGAGGACAGACACCACAATAAAAATAAGCCCGCTTACTTCTACCTCAAGGTGGTGTGGAAATGAGTTTTTTTGCCAAATCGCAAATTGAAGTATACATTGCGGCGCTCGCATTATTATAACTATTGATTTTCGAAAAAAATGTTAACGCGTAAATTGTTGGAAATTTTTTATAGTTTATTTTGAAAACATATGTTTTTAGCGTGAAATGAGTCGGAAAGGAGATATTGTTAAAAAACTACAATTAGGCTCCATCCAAAATGGCGGTGCGAGCAAAAGATACGATGTGGGAAAGTTTAACTTAGGAAAGAGCACATTGAAATCTATAATATTACCAATTTCCAAAACTCCCGAAAAACTTTCCAAGTAAAACTACCAAATGACTGGACTAATAATCCATCAGTGTTTATGTTAACTGTAAAGTCCATTTTGTGGAAACCCGAGTTTTAGTAAGAAAATTTATAAGACGATTCAAGAATTACAACTTTTAAGAACTGTTCTATTTGTTACATTGTAACTTTTGGTAAAAACTCTTCAATAATTTTAGAAAGAGGTTCTAGGAAAAGTGAAGATTATAGCATAACTTCAATGTAAAAAGTTTCTAAAAGATTTGAACAACATGTTGATTAAAACTAAAAAACGCAAAAAAAAAATTATTCAAAATAAACCTTTCATGTTGGCCACAAAATCTTTATTTGCTATCTTATGAGCACACAATATTTTCCGTAATATTATGTAATATCAATACAAGTAGTGCTATCATAGAGCTTAGTTTTCACTAGGGAAATCTTGCGTCGGCAAAATAATATAATGGCACAGTTTTAGTCTTGAATTTTGGAATTCAGCAGCTATCACCATCATCGGTTATGGCCCCGAGGTATTTCTCAAGCCTCATTCCTTTAAAGTTGAGCTCAGGGATGTTATATTCCCGAAAACATCTTATTTAAAACTACGCGGAAACTCAATAATATAATTAACTAAACTTTTTCTTCTGAATTCATGTCCTATCAGTGTGTCTAACGTCTTGGTAATCGTCTCCTAAAATATTGAAATTTCCCTGTAGTTATTTTTTAATGTTTTTTTTCAGTTTACAATAGATTAAGCAACGATAACACCAATAATAAGTCATGATACAAATTTGTTGCATTTTACGCAAATAACATTATCTAGTTCTCAAAATATGGAATATGATAAGTAAAAAGAAATTACTATATTGTAATTAGTTTTTAAGAACCATATGTTTTTCTACTGTAAATTTGTCATACGTATATATTTCAAATAATAATTAAAAAAAAATATGGGAATGATAGGTACATAACAACTCTCAATGATTTGTGTTTTATGAAATTCTCACTGAGAGAAAATATACTGAGGTAGTCACAAATGAAAAAAAAAATGTTTTTCGCATTTAATAATTATTATTTTTTTAGACTGGTCTAAATTGCGCATGGATTGAACAAATTTTTGACCAATGTTAACAAGTAATTACTTACATTTTTTACGTTAAAGTAAATGTCAAAAGAATTCGTATTCTACGCTTTCGCAGATGGCGCGCATATAGTATTTTTACATATAAACGCTTTTTACAAGCTTGCTTTGAAATATCAAAAAAAGGTTTGCGAAAGTACACAAACTATATGAATATTAATAAACAGTTTTGTCAATTAAAAAACTCTAATCTTTCAAGAAAGGCTTACAAACGCGATATTGGATTGTATCACCGATGAAATATTGAAAAAATAATTCTCAGCCCAAAGAAAACCTTTTACAACTAATTTATTTTGTAATTCAGTGTAATTAAAATATACGTTTACTTGGCATCCCTACCCGAGGGGTATCTTTGGAATATTCTAGAAAGGGCAGACGAGGAATGTCGCCTACGAGAAGACGTTTGTTATTAATGACGATAATAATGCCTTGACCAAATTATATCAGTATATCAAAGAATAATGGTATTACATTTAATAACAGCGACGTGCGTGAAGCAATAATAATTATTCTAAAAAGACAACAGTTGTGATGAAAATGCAGAAAATATTTCAGGAAAGATCAAATCAATGGTCCCGATGGACAATATCGTATGTGCGATTTTGTAATTTTGCGGTAGGTTAAAGTTTCGTTTCTTCGTTTTGACTGTTTTTGAGGTCAAGTAATATAGTGTTGTTTTAATATATTTCGCCTTTCATTTAATTTTATTTAAAATTCCGAAAATACAGAATTTTAAATCATCAAAAATAAATTAAAACAATTTAGCCAGACGATTTTCAAATGTTAGCATATCCGGCATTGTTCTTCGGGACCGTCGAAATATTGAAACTAGAGAATACCGGAAATTAGTCATTTTTAAATCAAATTCTAAACGTATTGACTCTTTTTAAAAAAAAAGCATAAATTGATTTTGAAAGATTGTTATTTTATCTGGTACACGCAGTTTGAAAATTTTGAAAAACTAAGTTAATTTTTAATATACTAAGATTATACCGTTGGTCGTTGGCAGATTTGTTCAATTTTCAAACGATAGATTCTATTAAACAACACAAATTTCAAATCATATAATCATATAAAAAAATAAAGCAATATTTAATCTAGTAAACACAATTTTCAGAATTCCAATTTTTATCAAATTAAAATCATTAAAAAATAATTCCGAGAACGTGTTTTGTGACAAAAATATCTGAGTTTTTCTATTGATTTAAGGTCTTACAAACTATTTAAAAAAAATTTTACACACTTATTTTTTTGACATTATTGAAAAATCATAAATTCTTATGATCAAAAAATACTTGCAAGAAGTACACGATATTTAATAATTTATCATCGTGCGTTTTGAGCATTGTTATTGCTTACTTGTATGTAGGTATATATTAAAGCAAGTTTTGAATGAAATAAATCGATATTAAATTTTTAGTTTAAAAAATTTGATACGGGGAATAATCGATCTTTCTCATTGGAACCATTATGTACAGTTGCAAGCATTTTTAAACTTTTATTCTCAGCCCCTTGTCGATCGCTCTTAATGAGAGGCAATTTAAAAACTAGTTAAACATTATCATTTTTAGTAATAGCAAAGTCCTCAATGGCTTTGTTTTTTTTAAAGCCTCACTATTGTCTCAATTTTTTTACATATTTTTTTTGTTAGATCAGAAGAAGGTAATCAGCAAATGGAATATTTTCAAAAAAATGTTCTTAAATGTTATATTAACTTTTGCAGTCTACAGAAAAAAAAATAATACGTTCGTATTTGTATTATAAAATTTCTTGCAGATTTCAAGTAATCCAATAAATCTTTCTCTCTCTGAATGTCACCCTAACGAAATAATGCCGCAGACTCTACACAGTAGACGTAGGAGCCTTCATGAGGTGAAAAATTCAACAGCCTATGTGAATTTCATAAAGATCAAGCGATGCCCTGTACACAAATAAAGCCAAATGAAATGTCTCTTAGGATGAATGCCTGTGCTTGATATATATTTTATGTGGTTGAAATATAAAAATATATTGCTCGGTAGACATTCATATTAATATTGTATAAAAAATTGTAACACAGAATGAAACGGTTGATTCGTGCACCGCACTCTCAAAATTTTAGTCAGAAAATAATATTTTTGTATTTTTTCCATTTCTTTCTAAACTTTTCTTTTTCTCTGAGTTGATGGATCAAAACACTGCTGAACCAATTTGGAAAATTTTTATTGCTGTTTCTTAAGCGTGGAGTGTATGTTTCAATTGATAGCCATAACAAGTTATACAAATATTGTAGAAAGTCATTATAATTCAGGGTGTTAAGATCGTCCCAGTTATTAAGTGATAACATTTCATTGCATTTAATGTCGTCCGTTTTTTGAAGTTATATTTGATGTGATCTGGATTGGTGGGTAAGGGTTTGTATTTGGACATTAAAAAATCGAATTCAATGGGAGGATGATAGGAGTCAACTTTGGATAGTACATGTGTAGCAATTTGAATGTAAAGGTGATGGTTGGAAAAGACTAAATCTAAAATGCGATCTATATTTTTAATTGAACTGATTATGTCCAGTCAAGTTTTGAAAGTCTAGTAGAGATATTGATTTATAGCTATTTTATAAAACTGATCTAGTGTGAGTTTCATTTACATTTAGTGAGAATTGAATACATGGTACATTAAAATAACCCATTATTATTGTTATATCCTCTGATGATAAGTTATTATCTATCGTTTGACACTTTTCGAAAAAATCTGTGAGATTTTTGATTGGTGTATCTGGAGGCAAACACGCCAAACACAAGTTGATGTATTGCCTAGATGTTTCATGTAATTTAAATTTAATCCATAAATCTTCTGTAGAATTTGAGCTGTGTGCTGTGACTAAAAAAGATGTAATTTTTTTCTTTATGGCTATTAGAACTCCACCACCTGATTTTTTAAGAGAATTCGATGAGTCCTTATCGCGTCTATACATATTATAACGATCAACTATTTCATGGTCATAAATTGTCATTCCGATGTTTCTGTAAAACTTCGTCCATATATATCCTCCCATTTCGAAGTATTATACTTTCTCTTCGCCATATATAGATATTACATGATAAAATGTTAAGTAAATTATTAAACAATTTTCTTATTACTTAAGTCGTACGTTTACGAGTTACGCTGTTATTCCATGGAACTACGTTCCATCGACGCGATCACCGTTCGTCTGTATTTTTTGATACTATTATTAGTGTTTGAAAATGTCGCTAGGCGCTGCACTAGCAAAACAGTATGACAGTAGCGGTAGCGTCGCTTGTAAGTACCTACGTGAACGATGGGCGTATGGGATTTGCTTAGGTACGACTTAAGCAGCGGATTTCCTAAGTATAAAACTAAAACCACTGACATAACCTAAAAATATACTACCGTTTGACTATGCGTAAGCGATTGCCAGATAAGTATTAAAAGTAGACGTTAACAAAGAAAAAAGGTAAAGATCACATTCCTGCCATAAAATGCTTAAAAATTAGTAAAAAAATTTAACGAAAACTGTACAAAAACTTACTTTTTCATTATTTTTGTTTCATTAGATGGTTCAATTTATAACTATCAGACAAGATATTGCCGGGGTACGACTTAGGCCGTGGTACGACTTAAGCAACTTTACTCTACGCAGGTATATAATATTTTATGAAAGGTTTGAAATTGTGTTTAATTGGCTCCTTAGCACAGAGTTTAAGGACTACAAAATATGGAATAACAAGAAAACATATTCGTTATCGATGAATAAATTTAAAAAAGAATTTCACCAAATTTCCCACCGCGGTGCAAAAATCTATTTCAGTTAATTGCCTGACCAGTGATGGCGGAGACACGATGAATATTCATAGTTATTAATTATTCAGTGGAAAACAAAAGCATATTGAAATCAAATTCGAATATGAGGCTATCGATATATAAATTGGGTTCAATGACCGCAGGCAGTCCGCAGTGTACTGTGGAGCAATCGAGTGTTATCGAAGTATATTAATACGGTAATGCCCGTACGGTTCAAATTAAGGAACCCGACTCCGAGTAAATCTCCAACGGTACACTGTATGGACACCGTTCTGAGCCGCCCGTGAACGTGCATTTCTCCACGGAGCTGCTGCCGTAATATACACACTTAGATCTCGCCCATACGCGTTTTGCAAACGGAAGTGGCGCCATCTATAATACTATATTTAAGGAAAAATGTATGAAGAAGAAGAAACATTTTTCGCTTTCATTCAATATTAAGAAGATTTATATTCCTCTCATTACTCACGGTATTAATGTAAGAATGTCTATTATTATATATCTAAGAATCCAATGTATGAGCGTCTGTCAAGCAAGAACGCAAACAAATTGAGACTCAATAAAACCATCACGTATATATGTAGTATTTATCACTGGATGTGAAAATCCAGAAATAAACCTCACAGTTGCCGATAGTAGCAACCGATTCCTAAATTATTACGTTCGGGTTCCTTCTTTTCACAGCTACTTCGGTAATAATACCAATAGCATTGGTATTTACAGTCACAATTGGTAATATCCGATTCGCAGCAATTTCGATTGGTCAATTCCCCCTAATGGGAAAAGTTCCGTGAATCAGAAACGTGGTTGTTTTACAGCAAACTTGTTCGCAGTTAATTTGAATCGCCGGGAAACTAATTGGCTGGAAGGGATGATTTGGGGTGGAAAAGACACATGGTTTTACAAAAAGATAACTACAATTATTTTATTTCTCCAAGCACAGCAAAAACATTTTAATTTTAATTTATAATAATTGTCACTTAGTTTTACAAAGACTTTTATTTTTATTCGAAAAATAAAAAAAACATTGTTTTTGATGTCAATTTATAGAAAATTAATATTATACCTGTTTATACATATATACATCTAAAAGCTAATACAATAATATAGCTAAAATGAATTCATGTAGAAGCTTTTAAATTTTATCATATAATATAACATTCCTTTATTATATTCGTAAAATAATTTGTATTTATGCTTTATAATATAGACATTTTGTAATGTTTTTAAAATAATAATGCAAAAATTAAAATTGAATTGAATTTTGGGCGATTGAATCTATTATATTACTTCTAGAAATTTGAAAACTGTAGTTAAGGAACATCGTAGGTGATTAAATAATAATTATTATTGAAGAAGAAGATAGCAATAATAATCTTTTTTTAAATATGAAAATGAACAAGACACAGAAAAATAATAAAAGATGATGGTCGCAACTGGGACTCGAACCCAGAACCTTACGTCTTACCGGGACGTACACCTCTACCAATTTTATTAGTCGGAGATAATATTGTTAATTCTGAAATTTGAAATATGAAGTTGACAATTGCGACAGTCTCATAATAGATCGCAGTAGCCTAATTGGTAGAGGTGCATAAACTGATAGAATAGAACAAAAATAAATAAAAATAATTGCCTGAAATAATTTTAACCCCATTGGAAAATCTAAACTTCTCGAAAGATGTTAAGTTACGTTACGGGACTTTATTTTGGGGTTGAAAATCGACACATTTTTTCAGATTCTAACCTTGTTTTTACTAATTCCTCTCGTCTCAGGGGTTCATCAATATTAGCCGAGGCTTCTTTTACAAGAAAAATTCTTTATCATCGGTAGTATGACATCGTCAATTATGGTGTGATTGCGTAAAATTTTCCCGTTATTTCAAAAAAAAAGTGGCTCGGTAACAATTTGCTATTTTATAACATCTTAAAATTTTTTTCTTTTAAATGACCACCAAGATGAGACTCCTCCGGGCGTTGATTTTGTACATATTTCTGTACAGTATGGAAATATGGTAAAATTTTATTCTTACGGCCATCGAAATGATTGGAATAATTACATAATTGATTTGAATCGACTATAAATCGCTTACTTGTAAGGGCGGATCTTCTCGGTATTTGAGCTCGGCGAATTTCAGTCCTATCCAATTTGTTTTTAGACAATTATTATTCTGTGAAATTAAGTCAATATCTTGTAGTAGGTATAGAAGCAGTTCCTGCTTGATCCGAAATAAATCTCTGTCGAAGGTCTGGCCTCACCAGGGAGGTTTTTACGGCAGCGTTTTTTTTAAATATTAACTACACATAGGAGACCCTAATAAAAACGATTTCTCTCTGGGCCTATGCTATCTTTGGAGATGATGTATTTTAATATAGCGTCCTCCGCGTGCAAAGTCGTATGTCCTCTAGGCATAAACTTTCTAATTAAAGTGTGTTTATCGGAAGTGACCTGCCAGGTAAGTTTGTTCTCTGTGTCCATTTGTAAATAATAGTTCTAGGTAGAGCCTAAGAAGTCATAATAAGATGTACAGCGCCCTTGTTATTATTATTATTGATGTGTGAAGGGTATTTTTTTGAGGAATAAACATACCTTCAAGATGCACGTTTGAGGAAGAAAACACCGAAACTGGCACATCGTTCCACAGCCCAGCTGATGAACCCAAGAACGAGTCGTAGAAGCGTTCAGAATATTTTGTAGTTGTACTTCACTTAGGATTGCTTCTTGAGCAATTGCGTACGTAATACACGGTGTCTTTAACCGTACTGTAGCAGAACATAGAAAAGTAAGTTTACGGATTTTGTTTGCGTAAACTATCGAACCTTTGTTGAAAGAACGAAGTAGGTGGGAAACAAACGAAAATAAAATTAAATTGAAGAGAATATCCAGGTGTAAATGAGTATTCAAATCTAATTACTAAAATACAGCAATAGATACCTAGTTTTAGCAACTTTTGAAAACTAAGTGACGGCAATTCACAGGGGTGAATGATCAAAAATTTCATGTCAATCAATCAGTTATTTGAATTGGTGTTTGAAAAAGGTAAAGTCAGAATATACATGTATTTGCCCTTTGCTGGACGTTGAAGTCTTGAACTTTGGATCCTGAGTCAAGGATTAAAGTGGAGATCAGTTACGAAAAGAAAATAATAGTTTTCACTGAAATTTATTTTCTTTAAAGCCTTCGTGGAATTCGAGCCATTATGTTAATGTAGTTGTTCTACTAATCTTGTAATGGCTTTAGTAGTCAAGATTGGATTGATTACTGCGTCATTTTTTCATAAAATTTTGTTTCTTTGTGCAAAAGGCGTTAATTATTTCTTTTTGATACCAGATTAAAAAAAATGACGCCTGGAAAACGATAAAATACAACGGTTTGGAGTAAATCCTTAAGTTTGAAGAAAAATGCTTAGAATTTTTATATATATAAAGTTGAATTTAAAATATGAATACACTCGCTGAAAACTATTCGTATGTAATGCAAATCATTGTTTTAACTGTCAATTTATTCATGAAAGATTTAGAGTTTGTTCGAATACGTATAGCAGAAGGACTAGGAAAGGACTATTAAAAGGATATTTTATGCGCAAGAGAATGAAAACAAAAGTTGGAGACGGCCGGAAAGATGTCACAAAGTTTGAATACCTAGAGATAGATATTTATGAATGTGTAAGCAAAGATTTTGTGTCAATGCGTTTTATGGCGTTCCATCCTCTTCCTCCGAAATGTGATCTAAATTCAATGTGAGCCTAGAAAGTCACACCGCACTACAAAATTACCATTTTAAAATTAACCGATACCCGGAAATGCTAATTAAATAAATAAATTGTTTTTCCCTTCGTGTCATTTCCCATTCATCGCCGTTCCTCTTCACCTCCCGCTTCCCCTTCCCCTCCCGTGTTCCCTTTTTCCAATGTAATATTTTATGCAAATTTTATAATGCCAGAGCTCACCAGTATATACATAATATTCCCAAAGTTTCATCGCAATCAGATGAACAGTTTGGCTGCGCATAAGGTACGAACAAACAAACAAACATTAATTTTTATATTAAAGATAATACCACGTATTCTCGTACATCACAGTTAACCTCTGTATAAAAACATTGAACCTACACAATGAACTTTTACCTAAACATCGTAGACTAATATCTCATAATTACAATAATATAACAAAATTTATGAATTATCATTGTTAATCTGTGGTAAAACTCATTCTCCTTACTTTGCAGGAACTACGAGCCAGAATATTATAAGCTTGACAAAAAGTTCACATTAGGTACACATAAGCTTTTGTTGCAACTTAATGCCCGTATATCCTGCGCACAGGATATCCAGGACGTAAGCATCCTTTGGTAGCTCAACAATACTGAGTACTGTTAGCATCGCTGAGCAGCTTCGCATCGCGTGTCTCTCAACTTGTAAGTTATTCGTAAGTGAGAACACTTGGGAATTGTAGGTGGATTTCTTGCTTAATTAAATTGCACTGTTGCTTATGATGTTTATAGGGGAGTTGCTTGAAAGTTTGGGAGGAATGTGTACCTTTGTTGAAACAATTCTCGTCCGGGAAAACGAAGTTTTGAGGTGGAATCAAAAGATGTATAAATTTGTCAGCTCTTCAGTTATTTGTTTAGAAGAAGTGTTCTTATGTAGCAGACTAAATATACGAGTATGCAAACATCGTTTCATGTAATTCTTGCAGATGACATATTTATATAATCAATAAACAAAATACCTTGACCCTAAGAGTATGGATATTGGAGAGACGGCATGTGAAGTGTGCCCGCGCGCTCCAAGTGTGCCTTTTCGAGAATTTTACCCAAACGGTTTACATTGGCTGCTGGTTTTTGGCCGTTTAATACGTTCCGACAGCAGCCATTTTACATGGTGACAGCCAATGTCAACCGTGTGGGTAGAATTCTCGAAAAGGCACACTTGGAGCGCGCGGGCACACTTCACATGCCGTCTCTCTAATATCCATACTCTTAGACTTGACCTGTAAAAAATATTTTCTTAAACGTTTTCTTGTATTCTGTTCGCTTAACTTACATTTGGTATCGTGCAGCATGATTTAGATAGGTATTGATAAAATTATTTTTTTATAAAAAATTTATGCTTCGAAATTGAGGACTTCTGCCTAAACGCCAATAAATATAACGGTTCAACTGTTTGATGATGCTACATTGACTATTGACATTTTCAACTTCACTTGCAGACAGTTTAGCAACTTATGAGGCTTTGTCAAAATTTTGTAAAACTGCCCCCATGATCTTTTTATACTTCTATATTATTTTATTTTCAATCAACCTTTTCTAGTTATACCAATGTAACATAAAGTTCAACGGAGTTTTTAAAGAAGACGAATAAGTAAAACAGACCATGAAAAGATAAATGTTGTGGCATGGGAGCAAGACGAAAAAAACAAAATAATCTCACTTGACGAAACAAATGGTGAAATTTCTTTCCATATTTTTCAGTTCATTGAAAAGATTAGGCCTACGCAAATTAGCAAAATGTTTTTTTGAAGTAAATTGTACATAATAATTATCAAAGCGGAGCATTAGTACCTAGAGGGTAAGTAACACTGTTTTACTGAGAGGCCACCTCGCTTTGGCAAATAATCCTCTTGTGGTTTATCGTCGAATAAAAATGAAATTTACGTACTCAGATAGAAGTTCATTTTTCATTCTTTAATATCCTATTTATAAATGTAAGAAGCTGTCACTAGAACCACAAACGAAGTACGTATTATTTCTGATATTTCTAGATAGATGTTTAATTTCTTTGTTACTTTTACAAACGATTTTTAAAGATTAACAAAACAGTTCCAATTGCACGGAGTCGAATTTTTTTCAAGTAAATAAAATTTAATCGCACTATTTGGCAACACAATAAATATAATATCGGCGTTTTTCTGGCATTTTTTAACTCCACGTAAGAGTCCCTAAGCTAACTCCACGTGAGAGTGGTGAGGGCCTGAGAGGAAGTTGGGAAGGGAAGGAGATGGGGAAAAGAAAAGTTGGGAAGTAGGTACCTAACTATTTCAGATCTGGTCACGAAAATTGGCTAAGGTCGGCAAAGAAAGCTTTGATTCTAAATAGTGTTCCTTCACGAGGGGGATAGGTACTGGAAGTATCTGACCGCTACGCAAATGTATATTTTTTAATTTACCGAATGTAAATAAAAAAATCGCACGCAGATTCGAAATCGTGATTTCTAGATTCGTAGTCAAATACCGATCCTATGACCCCGTATTCCAAATTTCTGCCGACATACATGCCTGTATATCACATAATTTTATAAGATAATCACTATTCAGATGTCGAGTACTAATGATATATGAAATACCCTCGATAGAAAAAAACACGTAGTGTTTTCCAAAAATTATAATAAAAACACGTCTGGTTCTGTTATCACGTTATGTGTAAGAAAAAAATTACAATGTTTATTTGTCGAGAAAATTTCCTCTTTACTAAATTGTTTCTTCTTCGTGTCATTTCCAATTCGTCCCCGTATCCCTTCCTCTTCCCTCCCGGGTTCCCTTTTCATCTTCCCGCGTTCCCCATCCCCTCTCCCGGTCTCCCATTCCTCGCGAACCCCCCACCCCCTCACACGTTCCGCTTTCACCTTCTTCGCCTTACCCTATCCCTCGTCCCCACTCCCTCGAAGCCACCTCCTTAATTCCCCAAGCGACCCTCCGGCATACCCCTCCACCCAGCCTTTTTTCTCTGCCGCGTAACTCCATAATATACACCCATTTTTCCAACAACTCGCATGACCAATTTTATTTTTTTATGCAAATTTCATAATGCCAGAGCTCACTAGTACATATATATATGTATAGAAGTATTCACGGGCATGTTCAGAACAATTCTAAAAAAAAATATAGTAATCGGATGAAATTTTAATCGCAATCGTATGAATAGTTTAGGAAATAATTTCATAACGACAGAGCTCATTATCCTTTAACCATTCCGGAAATGCGCACATTATATTCCCAAAGTTTCATCGTAATCGGATAAACGGTATGGCCGCGCATAAGGTAACAAACAAACAAACATTAATTTTTATATTATAGATTTTCATAACGGTCGCGTACCTACGCCTTTCTAAATAATAGTTTTTTTTATTCTTAGCGAGCTCTTTCTGTCATTATTATCTATTACATTTACATAAAATCTCCCTTTCAAATTTTCTTCAGTAATCTTCTTTTCTTTCTGAACGCGTATTACATATTCTGTATTTACAACTATACATATTGTCATGTGGAAGAAAAACATCCCACATAAATAGAGCCCTAAAACAAAACCGTTCATAAAATCTGCAAGAAATCTAGATAAGAAATATTCGGATGAGAAAGTGTATCGTTAAAAAATACACCTGACCTACTTTTACTTTCGCAATAATGATTTCCGTCACCAATAATAATTTGTCGCTTCGAGAAGCATTTTTACCCGGAAAATAAATAAAAAAAGGCGAATATTCAATAATTGGAAGGCGTTGAGAT
Source organism: Limnephilus auricula (assembly GCA_951813805.1). NCBI lineage: Eukaryota > Metazoa > Arthropoda > Insecta > Trichoptera > Limnephilidae > Limnephilus > Limnephilus auricula. Next base: position 22,138,727 of record OX638397.1, read on the forward strand.
GTTTTATTTTCTCGCGACCTTCAACGAATGGGATATTATGATTTGAACACTTGGACAGAATAAATATAGCCAACTTACTAATAATTGTGTAGGAAAGCATTATGCAAATATTTCTGGTTATTACTGTGAAATTTAATATTTTTACGATTTCTGCAAGATTGCATTAAAAATTATTTAAAAGAGTCGTTGAACAAGCTTAAGATGATAGACTTCGCTTTTCGGCCCATACAAAAAGGACCCCCGGGAAAAAACACTTTTCTACATCGAAAATTGCACAAAATGAATATATTTTTTTTATACTGCCTTCTAGAGGGTGAAAACTATGTCGGTATGTTTTCGAATTTTCGATGCGTTTCGTATTAACGTAAACATTCACTGTCAAACATGTACGATTTATCAAAAAATATTATTTAAGGAAAAAGTGCTGCTAACTCAACTCTCATAAAGAATTATAAAATTTTAAAAAGCTACCGACGTAGCTTCTTCTTTCTAAAAAATATTTTTTTTTTAAATTTCAATTTCGTGAAAGTTTCGGTGTAGAAAAGTGTATTCTCCATAAACCCCTTTTCCAGCGATTTCTGTAGGTAAATTTGAGCGTTGTCTCATTCGCACATTTCGCATTCGCATGTATTGTAAGTGTTCTTGAGCTTATTGTGAGCGGGACAGAATGACAGACGCGGGTGTTCCGCGTGTGATTCAAAGTCTAGCCTCTTAAAAATTTCAAAAAGTAAAAATCCTGTACTTAATAATGGTGGCATTTATGAATTAAAATGTGACCACACCGACTGCAACGCTACTTATATCGGACAGACGGGAAGGGCATTCTCGATTAGATTCAAAGAACATATTTGTTGTTCTAATAATATAAGCACATCTTCAAAATTCACAGAACATTCCTTGGTGAATAATCTAATCATACTCCACTTAACAACAAGGAACCTAAACCATTACATATAGAAAAAAGGGTCTTAGATTGAATTTACTCGAACAATTAGAAATCAATAAACAAGCAAATGACCAGAGAATACCGGAAATTGGTAATTTTTAAATCAAATTTTAGACGTGTTGACTCTTTTTTACAAAAAAAAAAAAATGATTTTGAAAGATTGTTATTTTTTCTGGTACACGCAGTTTTAAATTGTGAAAACTAAGTGTACTTTTAATATATTAAGGTTATACAGTTTGTCGTTGGCAGATTTGTTCTATTTTCAAACGATAGATTCTATTAAACAACACAAATTTAAAATCATACAATCGTACAACAAAATAATTCAACACATAATCTAGTTAAGAAAGTTTTCAGAATTTTTTTTAAAATTTAAGTTAAATTAAAATCATTAAAAAATAAATCCGAGAACGTGTTTTGTGCCAAAAATACCTCAGATTTTCTATTTATTTAAGGTCTTACAAACTAAAATATTAAAAAAAATAATTTACACACTTATTTAGTTTATACGTTATTGAAAAATTATAAATACTTATAATCAAAAAATACTTACAAGAAGTATTAATAATTTATCATCGTGCGTTTTGAGCATTTTTATTGCTTACTTGAAGGTAGGTATACAGTAAAGCGAGTTTTGAATGAAATAAATCGATATTAAATGTTTTATTACAATAATTTGGTACGGGGAATAATCGATTATTTAAACCTCCCTGTACAGATGGAAGCATTTTTAAACTTTTATTCTCAGCCGCTGGTCAATCGCTCTTAATAAAGTAAGGAATATAATCTATTCCCCACTTCTTAATTTATTAAAAAAACCTAAACAATATAACATACCACAATAATTAATAGCAGCAGAGTAATTACGAAACAATTAAGAACACATGCACACTTAGTGCCCGGGAAAACAGATTTCGAAATACATTAGGGAGAATCTATTGTATTATCAGCAAATCGGTTTAACCAGTAATAAATCAATTTTCACACCTCCAAAATGGACATTTGAAATAGTATAAGTATATCGTCTAAATGATATACTTAAGTTAAGACTAAAAATTAAGTTGAAAATGGCCTAGCAAGCCGAAACAGCTGTAACCAGAATAAAAATAAAAACCAAAATACTTGCAGAACTTAATCATAACATTATTAAATTTAATTCAAATTAAATTGTAAAAAAATGAATGTTTTTTGTTGAAAAAAAAAAACATTAAAAATGTTACTGGAGATCAACATTTCATTTACATTTTATGCCAGCAATCACTGGTTAAAATAAGTCAAGATTATTTAGGAGGTGGGTATGGGTACCGCCGCCCCGGGAACCTTTTATTGGACAACCAACACCTCTGCGACAGGTCACCTTAAATGGTTCGCTACATTTGGTGACTTAGCAGGGGTGCCCGGGTTCACGGGGGGTTTGTCCGGAACTTGGCGGAAGATGCGTCATCCTACCAACTGCTAGGCAGACCGGATTCGGGGAGACTGGTTGAGGGAGACTTTTTGATCTCTCAAGCTGGACCCTCTCGACCCATTGCCTTGTATCGCAGAGGGAGTGATGGCTTAACACGGCCATCACTCCTGGACATATTGATCCCCAGATTCCTACCCACCCCTCAAACTTTTTTCCTTCCCAGGACTTCCTCTCCGTCCTCTCCCTTTTCACACAGCATCTTCAAAGATGACATAGGCCTTGGGGAAATTTTTCTGTGTGGAGCTAATGTAAAAAAAAAACATCCTGTATGTACTTAGCCATATTTCTTTTAGATTTACCCTACAAAACATAGGTTTTTTTCAGCCACTGTTACGATGTTCGACATCTACAAAGTATCATTCCGTGAAGCCTTTAAATCCGAGGACAAATAATGAAAAAGTAAGTCAACTAGTCTAACAAAATGAGCCCGATTACAATCATTGCCAACACATTACATCGTGAGCTGATTCTTCCAATAGAGTCATATGACAAATCCAGTGATGAACGTCTCTATTGGATTGATCAAGTACATTCTTGCAGCTCTGTAGATCGAGACGATCCTTTACTTAACAAAGAGATGTGTGAAACAATTGATTAAAAATAATCACCCTCGATTGATTCACATGTCAATCAAATGTTTATCTATAACATAAAAAATAATTTTATCAAAGAAAGCAAATACTTTGGGGTGTGAAATTATATATTTAAAAGAAAAAACACACGTTGTAAAACACCATTTAAATAAAAGTGGTATTTTACAAAATGTGTTTTTTTATTTAAATATAAAAACTAATGTTTGTTTGTTGGTTCTTACCTTATGCGTGACTATACCGTTCATCCGATAGCGATGAAACTTTGGGAATATGATGTACGCATAACCGGGATGGTTATAGAGCTCTGGCGTTATGAAATGATTTCCTATACTATTCATACGATTGCGATTAAAATTTCATCCGATTTCTATAAATATTTTTTGAATTGTATTTTATGGAGTTAGGCGGCAGGGAAAAAAGGCTGAGGGAGGGGTATGCGGGAGGGTCGATCGGGGAATTAAGGAGGGTGGCTTAGTGGGTGGGGAGGACCAGAGAGAAATGAAGGTGAAAAAGGTGGAAGCGGAATGCGTCAGGGTGGGGGGGGGTCACGAGAAAGGGGAGGGCGGGAGAGTGGAGGGGGAACGCGGTAAGGTGATAACGAAGCGGGATGGAAAGGGAAATGACACGATGGGAGAAATAGTTTATTTATTTAATTGGCATTGCAACGCATACCAGCTAGTATTATAATAAAATATTTCCCTTTCCCCCATAATAAGGTCGATTAAATTACAGGCCTAAGAGCACGACCGCCAAATAACGAAGTCAGTGTTGTCGCTGAGTAAACTTCATCGTTTAAAATAGTCTAACAAATTATTTATCACAGTTGCAGGAAAACAACACAAAACATGTAGTAACAACGAGTTTTAACAACAATTGCTGCTATTTGCAAACTTTCGTTGCTCGATGGCACTGACTATGCACTTCCAAATCCGTCACGCGCCCTGTCCTAAACTAATTTAATATGTCTAGCATGATTTGAGTCCGTGACAAAAATGAGTCCGTGCTCTACGCACTGAATGGAATTAAACTTATAGATATATGTTATGAGCTTGTCCGTGTGACATTGGCATACATCATTTATATGGCTCTACGTCCGATTATGTATAATATCGCATCCGATGGCGTCTCTTTTAATTTTATCGAATTGAATTATTTTCAGGTTCCAAAAAGGCATAATTAGTGATGGGGTCAATCATCACCATCTGATTTGCAGAACAGCTTGCAGGACAGCATGCTGGGTTCTGAAAATCGGATTGTTTATAGGCAAAACCGTCAGTTGAAATATTATAATTTTTTTCAGTTCAGAATTGTGGTCTTATATCAGGGCGATACTGGGAGAATCTTCCACTCTGGAACGAGTAAAAAACTTACTATATATTATCATACAGTATTGTATCATCACTCTGTTCATTCAACTAAGCATCTTGTAATTAAACTAAAAAAAAATGGTAAGCATTTCAAAATAATTTGCGTATCCGCTTCATCTCTTGTGTGATATGATAAATAGATCCAATTTTGAAAATTAAAGTTCATTGAACTTGAGTAATGTTTCGCATTACGCAGGAATATATCATATCACTTCCCCAACCACCAACAGCCGAAAATAGTATGTCAAGACAAGTGAATAATTATTACTCTCCTTAGAGTCGGAATTACTAAATGAGTAAAACCTCAAATTGTTATATTTAATCATGGAAGGCAATATTGACCTCTCTTTTTTCAAAAAATATCAATCGAAAAATAAGGCAAAACCTCCAAAGCCCGGGCAAGGCTTTGTCCTGATGCTTTGGCAAAATCCTAGATTAGATTTCTCGATGCGACCGAATCGTTTTTCTAATTTTTCTGTTTCAAATTTTTCGTTTGAGAGTCGTCAATATTGTCTTCGATGATTTAGTAATGGAACTGCGATTAACCTTATGTTATAATTTTTTGATGGTGAATAATTATTTATTTATTTATTTAATTTCAACGGTATAAACATACCATAAACAATATTTACATTTCACATTAAAAACCAAAAGCATATATTACGAATAATTAAAAACAAAAAAGAGAATAACAATTGATTGTGGCATTTGATTGTGAAATGACATATGAGATATGAGCAAGAGATACAAGTACAAACAAATTTTATAGTACAAATAAAGTAAACTTAGATTAAATTAATATTGGTTGAAAATATATGATAGCATAGCCCTCTTGTACCTACTTTCCGTGCAGTTAAATATATCCGCCACATCTGCGTATCTATTACTAACTGCATGTGAGTTTTTGGAATACTCAGTCCTGGTGTTGTTGCATTTAAACAAAACTTTGGAACGAGTTGCTCTCGTAGGTATATGAAATTCAATGAGGTTAGTTAAATCGGAACTGTCTATACTACCATTGACAATTTTGAACATAAATATTAAGTCAGATATAATTCTTCGATCTGAGAGTTTTAATTATGCATCTTGATCACATTTCTTCAAAGGCCCCGAGCTTAGTAGAAGCTATATCACTTTGAATATTTTTTTAATTGATAAACTAATGTTTAACACAAGATTTTTATGCATAGCACAAAGGGTAACAATTATTCATAAGCAATAATTATTAGCCTGAAACACTCATCCATATTGAAAAAACCTCCCGAGAAAAGGTACACGTCGCCGACGGGACTCGAACCCGCACCCCTTTGATTGCCGGTCAAGAGCTCTTTTCTCGGGAGGTTTTTTAAATATGGATGAGTGTTTCAGGCTAATAATTATTGCTTATAATAATTCTATATCACTTTGCATAGGAGCACAACCGTATTAACTACCGCTATATTATGTTTCTTTACCCACGCGTGTGGCATATTAAATTTGGAATGTTTAATTTATGACAAACCTTGACTTAAAACCGAGCCCTTAATTCAAATTGCTTTTGAGACAAGACATTAATTTATTCCACAAGTAAAAAAAAGGAAATCTTTTCTTAGCATTATTTAGCTTTTGATGCTTATTATGAGGCCTTTTTAATATGGAGAGTGAAACTGAACGAATTTTTGGAGAAAGTCTGGATAAAGACTAAGTATTCACTAATAAGGAAAGCTTAATTTTAGGCAAGTAATTATGCCTTAAACCGTGTAGCATAACCGCGCACGATATGCTTGTGTAGTGCCTTTAGAGAGGATGCAGAAGTACGACCACAGTTTAAAGAGATATAATTAGTGTTTTTTTTTTTAATATTCTTATAAGATTCTCACAGCCATTCGTATGTATAATACTTTCTCAGGACGAAATTTGACAGGGGTGCTCTAATGTTGATCGTACCGATATTACGCCGCCAGAATTACACACGGAAGTAATTAAACATTACAAATGGACAGAATTACACCTACACAAACTTACTGGGTTTGCACACGCCGAAAAATTTGTTTTTTAATCAATTTTAATTTTATACTTTTTAGCGTGCGCTGAATAAATTGATTGTTGAAAATAATAATTGAAAAATCAAATGGAAGTAAGGTTAGATTTATTTAACGTATGTACACCTACACAAACTTACAGGGTTTGCACACGCCGAAAAATTTGTTTTTTAATAAATTTTAATTTTATATTTTTTTAGCGTGCGCTGATTAAATTGATTGTTGAAAATAATTATTGAAAAAACAAATGTAAGTTAGGTTAGGTTTTTTAACATATGTACCTAAGTATACAGTACGAGGAGTAGGTATATGAATTTATAATACAGTAAGAGGAGTAGGTATATGTAATTACGTCAATGTGTAATTCGTAGATATGTGTGTAATTCTGGTATTGTAAGTACCTACGTAAAATTATCGATCTTATAATATTGTTTTGTAACCGTATAATACACGGTATATCAAATAGGTTTTCAGTTACGTTACTGCATTCTATTAGATCTACAGCCAGCGTTTCGGGCAACCTAGCGAAGACCATCATTATGGTAGAATGGCGAATTTGCTTTTTTAAAATAATTTGAAAATTTTTTTAACTACTTGACTTAAAATGCAAGTACATTATTAATTAGAGTAATATTAAATATTAAAAAAAAATCTGAACTTTTACATTGCTTTTAGATTGTTCATAGAAAAGAGTCTGCATATATTACCAGATTTTCTGTCGTTTTTAGGTGTAATATTTCGTAAAATGCTAACGGTGCATAGTTCAATATTGTTCAGGGATCTACTGTACACTACTGATGAAGAAACCGCTCGAGTCCCGACCGAGTTATATAGTAAATGTTTGATTGTGATTTTGTTTCTGTGATATTTAAATGAATATTTTTGGCCAAAAATGAGCCAGAAATGTTACGTCAGAGTTCATTAGTCCAAATTTTTACCATCCATGCATGTTAAATGCAGTTGTTTAAGAGCTATTTGAAATTGCAATGAAATTATTAAAAAAATCATGTACGGTCAAATTGTAGTCCTGGCGAGCGGAAGTATGACTTTAGAAGGCGCGAGCGGATGAAGGTTAAAACTTGTATGTTTATTTGTGAAGCAATAATAAAATCTCATAGTTAATCTCATTCATGTGGACTTCGTGGGTCAGGAACAATTTTTGTTACAATCATTTTTTCAAATGCTACAAATCTGCTTGGATTCAAGAAAAAATATTTGAAGACCGCCCAAGAGTCGCAGCTTCCCGAAACCACTGGGACAATGGCATTTATAAATAGGATATGTTTTAAGGCTTAACGAACAGATAATGTTAAGCATAAGAGAAAGGATGGGATGGATATTCAGATTTGTTCACCAAACAGGCCGAAACTGATTGCACCTTTTATTTTGGACTTATTTGTAAACACTTAAGTTTTTTCGAAAATGTTTCAAATGTTTTGTTTAATCGTTCTCTTTTACTTTTTGATCCTAAGAATTCTCATACAAACATTAATTTATATTTAACAAATTACATATTAATATAGTCAAGTGGCAAGTGCCATATGGGCCTCGGTAAAGGAATAATTTATCTAGCAAAATAATATTATATGAAGGAGGTGGCTTTGAAAATCAAAGGAAAGTACTTTAATTACTATGTAGAAGTATTATCATTTAGATATGAAAGTGGGGTTTCAATTCAGAATAACACAGTTACAGAGTTACTTAGAATGGAACAACTTAAATTATAGATCTCTCTTAAAGTGATATCGTAACGTGTCAACGAAAAAATAATTCAGTACCGAAAAATATTAGATTAACAGTTTATCGTTGACTATTGACCATTAAGTTAAAAGAACCCATTGATAAACTACTTAAAAGTAGTTTATTAAATCTCTTTCTCTGTTTTTGTATTATGTTTTTTATTTAGATATATCTGTATTATTCTTTGTTTTAAATGTTTCTTTTAATAAAAACAAAAACAAAAAAAAATCCTTAATTCAAATGTGAAATTGATCAAACCCAACAGAACTCAAATCGGTGTTTTCTCTGTTAAATTTTAGATCAATGCAAATATTTTCAGCAAATTTTTGTTTTTTTTTTCTTTTTTACACTATGGTGCGGCGTTGGGCCAATGTTCAACCTATACTGTCTATAAGTGAACAAACGGCATGAGCGGACCGTAATATGTTGCACTATTATGTATAATTTGACTTACCGATAGACGGCAGGGCACCCACCATTCACTGGATTTAACACCGGAAGGTTTTGTTAGTATTTGGATATAGGTTGGGAAAGGGAATGGTGATATTTTTGTATTTGTTTAGCGCGATAGTCGTGGCGTAATTCAATTCGTTTGTGCACCCTTGGCGGACTCTTTGCGATGCGGTATTTTTAAACGGTAGCGGTGGAGCAGGTGCTCATTGCGGTGAATTCAAAACTCAACTCGGAAAGCGGTAGAAGGATTGCTCCTTGCGGCAGCGAATTCAAAACTCAACTGATTGATGTAAAGGCAGAAGGCACAATCGGATGACAACACATAACAATGCAACAATAATAATTAATAATTTGCGCGAGCACACTAGCTCCATCCAGGTATATAGAAATAATTTCCCTAGGGGCGTTTGTCTTCTTTGGGAATGCTGTGTTGAGGGTATTTTAAGGAAAGGAAGACAAGGGAGTTTTGGGAAGGCAAAATTAACACGGATTGGGTAGGAATGTGGGATTCAGTGAGTCCAAGAGTGACCGATATATAAATCCATCCTTCCCACTGCGATGCACGTCATTGGGCATTGATATGGCAGCTTTGGAAAGTATAACCATAAAAATAAAAACCTAAAGGTTGCCGTGTTGTTTGTTCCATATTTTTTAATTGCTCATTGCAACAAGGCAAGGACTACCATTGAGAATCGAAAAGCTGTTTGAAGTTTTAATGTATTTAAAATTCGGGTACTTCCTAACTTTCCTCTTCCCCTTCTCCATTTGTTCCAGAAATTCCCCAATTGGGGATGTCGTAGTGCCACTGGCTTCGGAAAGTTGGGAGAAGTTGGGACGACTGTGCACATTTATTATTAATAGATACCTGAATGATATTTTTATTTAGCATATCCTTCTAAAATTGGAGCATCACATAACGATGTCGGATACATTTTTTTTTATCTATGTATAATGTAAAAACTTTTTCCTTTCCTTTCTTTTTCTACAGCACATATTATTCAGCTAAAGAAATATATATTTTAACCTACATTTTTATGCTGTCTACAATTGAAAAAATGGTTTCTATTTTCTTTTTTTTTCTCTCTTTCTTTTTCCTATAATATATTATTTTCACTTTAATTTACCTTCATACCTACTATTTATGTAATGTTCATATTTTAAGTTGATCTTTTTTTTATCCAAACATTGTGTCTCTGTATATACCATATCATACACTTATTATGTAAAAGCCCGTAAGGGCGTTGAAAATGAATAAATAAATAAATTAATGACAGTCTTCGTGAATAAAGAATGTTCTACGAAATTTCTCTAAGTTTTATTATTATATTTATTTTTTTATTTGGAGATAACACAGATAAATACAGTAATTGCCAACACAATTAATAATAGTAACTATAGAATCCGCCTGCACCCTAACTATATCTGACGGATTAATTAATAATTAATCATCACTGGTCACTAAACCCAACCCCTCAAGCCCAACCCCTTAAGATGCTCCTAAATGTCCATTGCCTAGTGATTTTTTAAATGTTTTTAGTTGAAAAACATACATAAAAAATTTCACCAAAATTCATATCGGTTACAAAATTTCATTTACATTTTGCAACTGTTCGCGGTGCGAACACTTACCTCGCACGTTGGGTAAGTGTTCGCAATCGACATGCATGTTTTTTTATTTATGAACCGTGTGAGATTTTTATGTTTGTTTGAGATGCCTTAATAATCAAACATATTGAAAAACAAACAAAAAATGGAGTAAAATATCTATAGCTTTTTAATACAAAAATTCCAAAGTAATAATTGCGTACGGTTACCCCATGTGACTCTAGTTCTTTTTAGTATATAGTTGTTTGTTTATTTTCTTCTTTCATGTTCTTATCATCCTGACGAAGAAACCATCGGTTTCGAAACATGTCGGTAATTATGATTATAAAGTGGTGTAAACAAAGTTAGTCGTTTCATTTAATTAAAATAAGTTTACTTGCGGCACCATTTCAGAGTTGCAGATTCTATCAGTATCGCCCTGGTGAAATACCATAATTCAGAATCGAATAGTGAATAGCCAGGTAACTCCACAACTTCTCCTAAACAATCTCCTTCCCTTCCTCATAACCTTCATTCTTAAAATATATCCAAAATGGGGATGCCATAGTTTCATTAACTTCAGTTTGCATGAAGCAGTTTGGAATGTTGGGTTGCTGTAATTAACAAGATTAAAAAAAACTGTTCCGAACCAGTGAGAAGCATCCCTAATTGTGGTTGGTTGACCGACGCTGCACAGAGTGGGGAAAGTTTCGCTACTCAGATTTGGTCACCAAACATGCCTAAAACCATATGTGTTATGACCTAATAGTAGGTATTGACTTCTGGACTAAACAGACAAGCGTAAGCGATCAGTTTGATACAAAACTCAAGACATAAGGCCTCTGAAGATGGACAGTGAGAATATAGATAGTGATCGAAAGGTCAAGAGTTAAAAAGTCCTTCTAAGGATAACGTTACGCTGGTAAATCGAGAAAATTATTCTACATATATATGTAAAGGAATAAGAGTACCTACCTAGAAATGTCTAGGATTCCTTTATATTTATTCACCTACCTACCTACCTAGTATTTTAGTTCCTACCTAGAAATATCTAGGATTCCTTTAAATTTGAATTATGAATTTTATTTTATTCTATTGTTTTTTTTTCAAATGTCATTACTTTGGTTACACTATGTTATGTGGCTGATATATTTAAAAAATTATAAAAACAACCTCTATATGACAAATAAACTTTCTTCGTCGTTTCTTTATACTCCAGAGCAACACATTGTTTAAATTTTTTTTTTGGCGATTCTTTCAAGGAAAAAGAAACAATCCCGTCACTACAAATGCAACTACTAATGTTCTCAAAATTTGTCTTGACAGAATCGCCATTCCTTCCCATTGTAAGAATATGTACTAAAACACAATTTGGCTGTCCCGAAACGGGAATCCTTCCCAGTTGGACAGACAAACGATCATCTTGTATTGTATGTTTGTATTATATAAAAAAATAAATAAAGACAACGAACAGTCTTATATATATAATATATGCTAAGTAATAAAAACCACTTAATATGAGGAAAATTAAATTATCAAAAAAATACCTTCGTAAAGTTCTTAATTAATATGCAGGTAAAATATAAATTTAAACAATGAAAAATATTAATATTGTTAAGGAATTCTCTTGAACCTGAGCCCAAGATTTTCAGCACTGCCATTGTAGGTCGTCAAATTTATGAAAACAAAACTGTTCCCATTCCACTCTTCTGCTTTAAAAAAATGTTTAATTATATTCCCTTGTAAGAGGCTTTGCGAAGTCAAAGCTCTAAACAAAATTCGTACAAAAGCCTTTGGATGCTGAAATTTTTTTTTCAATACCAAAAGTTTGTTTATTTGTTCAGGAACATAACTTTTTGGTACAAAGGAAAGGTATTATAAATTGAAAGAGGTTCTTCTTCAATTATTTATGCTAATTTCCTTTATAATTTAATGAAATGCGTTTTCTTAAATGTTTTAATTAAAATACGTATTTCTTAGTGTTACTTATCAATTTTTAATTTATCCACCATCGCTTATAATGAAAAAAAATAAATTATTTCAGCTGTAATAAAAACGTAATAATTACATAATACGTTTAATTTACTGTTGTGAATTCATTCGATGATATTTTTTTATTATTTTTATTTATTTATTTGTTATAAAAATACATTGACAGTTTAATGAGGCTTTGATTGTCCAACTAGTTTGGATTCTTATTCTAGGATTTATTCTATGTAGTTATTTATGTTCATTTAAAAAAAAAAATGCAAAACTAGATAAAAATAACTGTTCTAGTATGTTACCAAACAAGCAAAGGGAAATCTCCATCTTTAAGTATGTACAGAACTACTGAATGACATCCATAAATAAAAATGTTTGTTTTTTGATAGAGATCCAATTTTTTTTACCAGATTTTTTTTCATGATTGCTGATTGTCCTTCGGCTTAATTCATTTCAATTTGGGAGATGCGTTTGGGTAGCATTTATTGGATAACCAACACCCCTGCCATAGGTTACCTTAAGTGGTTCGCTACGTTTGATGACTTAGCAGGGGTGCTCGGGTTCATGGATTGAGGTTTATCTAGGAATAGGCGTCACATGCATTTGCCCCCCTACTGCGTGGTGGGCCGGATCGGAAGACCCTGGTTGATGGAGACATTATACCCCTCCAGCTGGACTCTCTCGACTCATCGTATTTAACCGATATGGGAGGGACGGATTCATATGTCCGTCACTCCTGGGCCCATTGACCTCCAAATTTCTACCCTCCACACTTACCATTTTCCTTCCCAGAACTTCCTATCTTCCCCTTCCCTAAAAAACCCTCCACACAGCGTCCCCAAAGAGCACATTTGCCCTGAGGGAAATTGTTTTTCTCAGAGTCTCCTGTGTGAAGTTAATTTAACCCGTTTAATCACAGGAGACCATATTTGTCCCAGCTCACATAGGTCTCACAGAAATCGTTGTTTTTCCCTTACTATCATAGTCAGAAATGTGATCTAAACAGTATTGGAAAGAGAATACAACAAACTTTATATTCAAATCTAAAAGAAAACCACAAAAAAATTAAAATTTACCACTTTCTGAAACCAAAGTTTCCGATAGCAATTTGAAAAAAAATTATGGAACTTTGTGAATTTTTTAAGAATATTTTTTACACGAAACGAAAAAAAATGAGGTGACAGTAAGGTTTATAATTCATTTATCTAATGAAATAAGTTCGTTTTTTATTTTTTTCATTATCAGTAATTTTGAGTTAGAAAAAAAAGTAAAGTGAGCCATTTTTAAAACTTTTTAAAGTTTTCGCAAAAAAAAATTATATTTAAAAAAATATATAGTAATTTTTAATATAGAAATTTGAAAGCCTATTTCATCACCTTTCGAAAACAGTTTTTAGTTTTCTAATTCGTTAACAAATGTTCCATTTATTTGGATTTTATTGCAAAGCGGGAATATTTTTAGCCTCTGACAAAATACGCCAATTTTTTTAGGGGATAAAAAATATATAGATAATAATTTCACAAATCATTCCCTATTTTTTCATCTTAGGTTTTCCAAAATCTTATTAATTCTAAACATACCTACTCAATACAAAATTGTTTCATAAATCTGTTTTTAGAATCAACCAAATATTTTTTGGATTATTATTTTTATCAAAATAAATAAACAATTTTTCAAAGGGCTAACGTGATTAACCACACACAATCAAACCACGTACAAACAATTATCTTTCATAAAATAAAACTATTTATTTCCGGAAACAGAGCCCCACCGAAATTTTCAGAAAAATTGCAGGACCAAGTCAGCACTCAGCGCGAGAAGGAATGTTCAGCCATTTCTTTGAAAAATGTCCACACGACATTCAACTCGCCCCAACTTTGCAGGGACGGTATTAGAAATAATTTATATCATTCTACGTATTACTATACATGCACGCTGAGCCTTCTACGCTGTTCTCATAAAACTACAGGATGTTCCCCTTTCACTAGCGTTATTAGTGTGCTTATGAATGTACAATTTTTCTGATTTGGTTATCATTCTGACTGCAGAAAAAATCTACGAAAGGTGAGGATGGCTTTATCTTTCTTGACTTCAATGAAATGTTAATAATTTTCGCATTTTTTTTCATCGTCAGATTTGTGAGCTACGTAGTAATACAGAATGTCTCAATACTCGCAGTTTTTTAGATGGTTTTCTCAAATGATCATTAATACCAAAGGAAAATCTGTAAAAAAAAATATAGTTAGCACATCTATTTTTTTACATTAGGTCCACACAATACTAAAATTCCCTCAGGTCCTATATCAACTTTATGGATGCTGTGCGCGGGGTCTTTCAAGAGAAGCAAGGAGTGGAAGTTCTGGAAAGGAGAAATATGTAAGGGAGGGTAGGAATCTGGTGGTAAATGTGTCCAGGAGTCCAACCCTCCTACTTCAATGCAAGGCGATTGGTTGAAAGAATTGCGATGTTGCTTGTGTTGTGATGGAGGACTTAGCCAGCCGAGGAATCGAACACGGAACGCCTGGGTGGGACCCAAACGCAATGCCCAATCAACCACTGACCGGTCATTACATTATTATTTTTAAATATCGTAATAATATATTTTCTTTCACATAATAAAAAAGTTTTCTGGTATAGCAAAGTAATTAGGTTGTAGTTATTATTTAGACATTTCTAAAAATTTTACTATGACTCATGTCATAAACTAACGAATATTTCAACATGAACCCAGAAGATGTGATTATTATCACATTGCCTCAGAGACCATTCCGAATTGAAATTGTTTTCGTCGAGTTGACCAGAACCAAATTCTCAGATAATTCAATGTACATCGCAATATTTTATTTTTTTTATTTTTAAAATAAAGTTACACAAAGAGGAAATGTTGCTTGTGCGGTGATGGAATACTTGCCAGGCAAGGAATTGAATTCACGACACTTGGGTGGACACTCGACGCGTTGCTAACTCAGCCACTGACCGATTATTCCAAATTTACACCCAAATTGGGGATGCCGAGTCCATGTGTACTCCGGGCAGTTAAAATTGTATTCGGTAATCTCAAAGTTTAAATAAATTAGACCCTTCTTTTCATTAAAAAAGGACAGCCTGTACTCCATTTCCACCAAGCATTTTGATTTACTGGTCCGAGCAGAGGTTCTATACGTGTTCTTTTCTTTTCCTAGAGAACGATTCGCGCCCTTTTTGCGGGTGGATATTTTTAGTATCTGAAGAAAATCTGAAATTTAAATAATGTAGAATTTTTATCTTTCTTACTCTTTTCTTCACTTGATTGTACCTAATCGAGAAGGAGACATTTAGAAATCAAGACATTTTTAGATTTTTCTTGAACCGTACTAAGAAAATGGAAAAAATAAATTTATCTTGTTAGTTTCCTGCTCAAGTATGTCTCGTTATCAAAGACGCGGAATGTCGTTTGTTCTCAATTCTATTCCAATTTATTTTTACTTAGCAAGCAAAGCATTCCTATTATTTCGAATGGTTCGTAACTTGCATGAATATTTGAGTAATGCCTACATCATTACTATTGTACATATTATTTTGAATCCATCTAAATATTATAAACGCAAAAGTTTGTATGGATATATGTGTTTTTGTTACTGTTTCACGCAAAATTTACTGAATGGATTTTAATGAAACTTTATAATAGCATAGCTTATACATCAGAATAAAAATTTGGCTATAATTTATAAAGCTAGCTGTTAATTTTCAATACATTAAAAATAATAATTATTGTTTTATAGAAAATGTCAAAATTTAGCAAAATACTGATTAAAATCAAAATTCTATTTTGGAAAATATTTAAATTAGTGAATTTATTTGAAGTACTTAATACTTTAAATCAAATCAAGAATTATAGATATTTAAAAAACATAGGTTAAGAATATTGGTGTAAACGTAGATGGGACATAGGAAAAGAAAATAGATTACTCGAAGTACAAATCCTACGCAGACAAAGTCGCGGGCAGAAGCTAGTTATTCATATTTGGCACTTATCAATCTATTCACAATTCTTTTCTTGTTTGCATTGTGAAATAAAGTCTGAATCTTTTTTAGGTGAAAATGGACAAATTCGTCGTTGTATGAACAGGTATCGCCGTCGCTAATTTGAGCTAAGTCTTCTTTGCACTGTATTTGATTTGAAATGAATTAGCTAGCTCTTGTAAACATGGGTAAATGCATAACAATTATTAAAAGCAATAATTATCAGCCTGAAACACTGATCCACATTAAAAAATCTTCCGAGAAAAGATACATGCCGCCGACGGGACTCGAAGTGATTCAGGCTGATAATTATTGATTATAATAATTGTTACCCTTTGTGCTTTGCATAAAAATCTTGTGTTAAACATTAGTTTATTAATTAAAAATAATCAAGGGTAAATGAATCTTGATTATGTGTTTATTGCATCAAAAAGACAGAGGCACGTTTTTTGATGCTGTCATCTTTTTTGTATCAGAAATGATAATTACTTTTATTATATTTCCTCCTGTGATCGCATTGGTTGTCAAACTATTTATTAAAATGTCAATCCATTATAAAACGTTTATATAATAATATTTTGCAAGGTAGTATATAATTACAAGTTATGCTGGAAAATCGATTGCATTAAGTATCTGTTGAATAAGTTCAATATATTAATATTTTCGCTTTATGTTAAAACTTATGCCTACTTGAGAATAATAAAAAATAGTTATGTAGGATGCAGGCAAATTCTCTGAAGGTATCATTGTTCGTTTATTTCTCGCACCATCTGTATTTGTTTTTTCTATTGAAATATAAAAAAAATATAACAAAAAACCCGGAATCATTTTTTTTTAATACTTCTGTTGATACCAATAAAACCTTTATGAAAGCGATATGAATTAAGTTGTTACATCGTAACAATTTTATCGTACTGTATTTCCAAAATTGTTTTAAAATATGTTAACATTTCGTTTTCTGCTCTATCCAACTAATACTGCTGAAATAAATTTAAAAAATACTTTAAAATTCCACACATAAGATGTTCTTAAAATAACGTAAGTGGTAAGCTCCGTAATTTGCTTTTATAATAGTTTAAGTTCATAAGTTATTCAACTAACCGGCACGATATTATTTCACCATCAACAATGCAAGCGCATCAGTTTGAAGTTAGCTGCAAGCGCTGCAAGGCACCGATATTCCTGAAATGCAGGGCTCCTACAAAATGTTTACAGCAGTAAATTAGTATGAAATTTTATTTTTTATTTTTATTCAGTTCAAGATTATAAACAGTAAAGCTGGAAATAATATTGCCTTAAGTTTTTTATATTGTTAAAACATAGAGGCTATATTAAAAAAAAAGTCGCTTTCCTGCTATAAATTTAAATTTAAATACCACAGGGTTTCTTTTATTTAAAAATAAACTTTTTTTAAATTTTAAAGTAAGTGTTCCAGTAATTATGTTAACTACAACACTCTTTCAAATGATTTAAATATGCTTAAATTGTCAGACAGAAGGATTTTTACTGACGGTATTCTATATAAAATTTTAAATGAAATATTTGATAGTCCAGATCGCATTGATAAGCTTTCGGATTTCACAACGTAAAAGTCGGGATTTATTTAAGTGCTGAATTTTTGGGACTTACTACTATAATAATATGTGTTCCTCCTGACCCCGAAAACTAATGGAGGGTAATAATTATACCAAGTCAGTGGGCATCTTTAATTTATCACTAAACAAATACAAAATTTTGTTACTGAGGCAGTTCAATCATGTGCAAAAAATGCTGTATAATTTTACTATTCACATGTAAAAGCCCCTAAAAAGGACGTTAAAAAATAAATAAAATTTCGCCGTTTTATTCAGTAATCAATATATTAGCACGAATGCTGGTGAAAAAGACCTTATAAATTTTATTTTTGACGATCTTAATTAAACCTTGACAGCACGTTCAACGCCCTTATGAAAATTATCTACTCCGAGATTTGGCGGTTAACGAGGACCGTCCAAATACAACAAGATTGTACCACTCCTGTCCCGGTGAGATCGGTACACCAGATGGCACTGATTTGTTAGGACTAGGAACAGTGCTCTGAGGTTAGGACTAGGAACAGTACTCTGAGGTTAGTAAGGAGTTGGAGTTTAATCGACCGGTTTACATGGCAACCTAAAAGCCAACATTGGAATTTAGGATGGGCAGGAATAAAGGAATGGATTGAGCGTTATGATTTTGTATTTATTTTCTTTATGCCTTCTTTCTTCCTGCCCCTTCTCGGCTCTTCTTAGATCTTCTTGTCTATGTCCGGCTTTTCTTGGCTGTACTTGCCTCTTCTTGGATCTTATTGTCTCTTCTTGATATTTCTTGCTTCTTGTTGGGTCTTTTCATCTCTTATTGGCACTTCTTGGCTATGTTTGTCTCTTCGTGGATCTTCTCATGTCTTTTCAGCTCTTCTTGTATCTTCCTGCCCCTTCTTTTCTATTGTTGCTTATTCTTGTCTCTTCTGGGATCTTTCCGTCTCTCCTTGGACCGCTTTTACTTCTACTTGTCTCTTCTTGATTCTTCCCATCTTGTCTGGGCTCTGCTTGGCTCTTTTTGCTATTTCTTGTCTCTTATTGTCTCTTCTTTACTCTTCATGCTTCTTCTTGGATCTTCTCATATCTTCTTGGATCTTCTTGCCTCTTCTTGCCTCTTCTTGACTTTACTTGTCTCTTCGTGCCTCTTACTTAACCTTCTCGCCTCTTCGTGGCTTTCTTTGTCTCTTTTTGGAATGGAAGATACTCATTTAGAATTGAAACGTCGCTTGAAATAGCTTTAGATCGCTTTAGTGATCAGATCTGATTAGCCACCTAACTCTTCCCCATCTCCTCTCCCTCCCCACTGCCTTTAGCCTCACAAAATGATTTATTAGGAGAGTGATTCAAGTGTTATATTTATATTAAGTTGTAAATATTGTAACTCTAAATATTTTTAAATAAAAAATAAAATTAAATTAAAATACCCCAATTGGGTTGCCATACTCTCACTAGCTCTAGTCGGGGGCAATGCGGACTCTTGTGCGGTATACATATAAAAAAATCCGATTAAGAAAATCTACATTTACATGCAATTAAATACAGATTCATACAATTAGAAGAACAAAAACATCACAAATAAAAATACAAAATTATATACAACCTCATTCAAGTAACACCCATTGCAATGAAAGGCAAGAGACATAAGAGACACGAGAGGCATGCATAGAAAGACAATTGACACAACATAATTAGTTAAACAATTTTTTAACAGCGCCAGAACTTTTTTTCTGAATCCGGACAAATTATCGATTAAAACATCTATTTCAGCACACTCTCTCTTGTTACATAGTCGACACATCTGGGTTAGAGGGCTAAAGTAGGCGATATTATAAATATAACAATTATACATTTAATAATGCCCAAAGCAAACTTGAGATCTCGATTGAATAGCAGGCAGATCTGCCAGCATAGCGTTAATTGTTCATACTTGTTCAAATCGCATCAGATGAAATGTGCGCCGGCGACACGGCTTTACTATTAGGCCGCAGTGCATTCCGCCGCTCTTGGCAGATCTCGGACCGTAAACTGGGATTACCCTCCGGCAAGCGGTAATGCTGAAGTGTTTGTTCCACGGCCATTTATACCAGGTGAACGCCATAGCGGGCTAAATTTATTCGCGTTAATAATTGCACCCGGCCAAGGGAGGCGACAATTTATTCATTGAGATTTATGCTCTCGTAAAATATGTTTTATATTATCATGACTCTAGGGGGGTTTGCATTATTAAATCACATTTTATCGCCGTGTTAGAGAGGTTTTTCTTATTTTATAAAATGCATTACAAGTGCTCTTGGACATGAATTGTCAACAATTTCGATTAATAAATCTTTTTAAATGGTGATTTGTCGAAAATTTCAAGGGCTTGAATATTATACATGTTAACTCAACCATTCTCTCATTTACCGACATCAAATCATCCAGACTTACAGCATTGACGGTCTGCGTGGTCGAGGGGTAAGACTCTCGACTAGCAATGCGGAGGTCGCGGTGTCAAATTCCGGCGTGCGCAAGTACATTTTATGTGATTAATGCGTGTAATTTCACAATATAATAATTAAAAGTAATATTAGTATATTTGCGGCAAGTTCCAGCGTGAAAGATACCTTAAGTATCGCCCTGGTGTAACACAACCGTTCAGAATTGAAAATCTGAATAACCAGACACTTTTCCGCCTTCCTCTTTCTTATCTCCTTCCTCTCCCTACTTCTTTCAGTCTTGGGGATGTCATAGTCTCACTGGATTCAGACGGGTGCGGGAACTATTGTGCGTTATTTACATTAAAAAAATCTGATGCAAATAGTGAATTTATTTTTTAAATAGTGATTAAAATAAAGTCTTTTATTATCGTCAATATATATTTTTGGGTTATTATGCCGTGTTATGCGACTTCTTCCTAAAGAAGGAAGTAGCCACCCAAAAATAAGGTGACCGGAGACGTACATGGTACACAGGTAGTTTATGTTTTTCAGAAATTCATTCATATTTTTCGTAGTACTTCTAATCTTCATATGTCAGCTGACGGCCGGCGTAATTCAGGGGCAAGGCTTTGAACTCCCATTCCGAAGGTCTCGGGTTCGAACCCGGCGTGCGCAAATAAATTTTATTCGATTTTTCAATTTTTTTATTTCTGTCAAAAACACTTAATAAACTACACAGTTTAGACAACAAATAGGTAGTTCCGCAAAGTCGCCCCATGGTTGCTTGTCTGCAGATTATACCTCTATATGCAATAAGAATACAATATATGTCTCAAGTGTGATTTTGTGAAGTTGTATAAAATAAAAAAATAAACCTCTACTCACAAACACAGAATTCATTAAAAAAACCCACAAAAAGTATTAAGTACACATACATTTTACACAACACGATAACATTCCTTTAATTCTTTCAATACCAGACCTTTTCCACACAACGAAAAAAAAATTTGTCAACGTTTTAAAATTCTGGGATTTTTTCAATATTTTTACAAAAAAAAAAAAGTTATCATACGTTTTTGGAAATATTTAATGCTCTTGAGGAAGAACTTTGGGGCTTAGGCGGTTAATTTGTAATATTTCACAATTAATTAATCAAAAATAATGTATAATATATTTGCGGCACGTTCCAGAGTGGAAGATACTCTCAGTATCGCCCCGGTGTAAGACCACCATTCAGAATTAAAACGTTGCTTGAAATGGCTTTAGCAGTGCTTAGTGACTAGATCTGAATAGCCAGGTGCTTTTCCCCCACCTTCCTCCTCCCCATCTCCTTCCCTTCACGGCTTACCTTCAGCCTTACAATATACCTTAATTGGGGATGCGATAGTCTCACTGTCTTTAGACGGAAGCAGGTTTTGAGGTGTTTACTGTAAAAATAAAAATAAATGTAACTAACTAACTCACTAAACATCACGCCGTTTCCCCGCAGGGGTAGGCAGAGAGGACGAATCACCAAAAAACTCGGTCTTAGCATACACTACTTGCCTCATTCACATTCACATATGCTCTTCTATTATTCTGAGTATTGACATGGCCCGACTGAAGTATCTGATACACTTGATCGTGCCATGTCTTCCTCGGGCCTCCTCGACATCTTTTACTATTCACATTTACGTCATATATTTTCTTGACACTTCATTCATTCGCTCTACATGTCTAAACCATCTAAGCGTCCATTTCTTAATCTTACTTATTACGCTCACATCAGCCTTGCATTCTTTTCGGATCTCTACATTCCTCACACGATCATACATGGTTTTACCACACATACGCCTCAGGGATCTCATTTCTACAGCATTCAGTCTACTTTCATCCTTTCTCTGCCAGTCCCATGCTTCACTGCCATACATCAGGGTAGGTACCTAGGTAGGTAGGTTGTGAACTGCTCGCTTCTTTGGATAGCTTTTTGTTGGCGCCAACGGCATTCAGTCCACCACTAATGGAGTTATCTGCATTTACCCTTCTTTCAAAATTTCTATCAGCCTTCCCATCTCTCGTAAACATACTTCCCTGATACAAAAGCTCATCAACTTGCTCCAAGCATACATCATTCATAACTATATTGCACACTGTTTTCGTACTCTCTCTTTCAAACTCCATGTAATGTAACAAAATAAATGTAATAGCATAAAAGAAGAACCGACAGATGGGTGCCATTTATTAACATCTGCAATATTTTCAACAATTTCTTCGTTGATTTTATATTGTAGAACGACTGCTTTAATTTGCATTACAAATATTTTTCATCCATTGAAATATTTTATATCACAGCGAGAGCAGTACCTGCTCACTGTGACTGGCATAATTGATCCTGAATCTAGCTTCCTAACCCCGCGGTGACTCCTCTCCTCCGTCGTTACTACGCAAGTTCTGTGTGAATTCTCTGTTAAAAATATTCTCGTAATAAATTTAACGTTAGCAAATTCGAGAGTTTTAATCAATATCTTCCAAAGCAATAACTGAACACCTATTTACAGATTAGGATGTTCTGTAAATCGCGAGGTTATATTCCAACCTCTCTGATGACAACAAACCTTACCACAATAGTTTTGTAGCGATTCATATGCTACCTACTTACGTAGCGGCCTCCTAAATACTGCACGGCCGTTTCTACCTGCTTCTTCGCTAGGCAATTTAATTTCAACCACCTTCTGGAAAGAGCTCGGACCTGCCACACATTACACACAGCGCTGCGTAGCCATATCGAGAAACTTCTCGCGTGTGCATGTTTGACCTACCTTCCGAGTACCTTTGGCCCAGCCTATATAAGGGCTCGAGTAAGCCAAATCCAGCAGTCGTTCTTACTCAGTCTACGCGGCAACAAGCCGGCGGCCTAATAACACAACATCGTGATCTGCAGTCCTCGGAATAAACTTACGCAATTCATTTGTAAATAGTGCACAATGTAAATATTGTAAATACATCACATCATCATCATCCTCCTCGCATTATTTATTCCGACTCACAGCACACGGAGATATCACGACTCACCGGTATCTCCTCTTCCAACCGGAGGCCCATTAATCTCCTCACCTAGGAGACGCATCACCTGCCTCTAAAGTTTTCGTCGATGCGTTTTATAATAAAATCATCAATTTTTGTAATACGTATATCATTGAAGAAGAAGATAACACTAATAATTTATGTGAAAATGAACAAGACTTAGAAAAATAAACTGGGACAAGAACCCTGAACCTCTCGTCTTACCGGGACGGGATAAGAAATCGTATGTTCTTGTCTTGTTCATTTTCATATTTTCATTTAGATTATTAGTAATCTTCTTCTTCGAAAAGAGAGTTATTCTTATAAAAAATTGAATCGTCCATTTTTAATTATAATTATTTTTTTTATTTTGCAAAATGAAGCATTTTTATACAGTATTTATTAGGTATAAAAATGCTTCAATTTACATTGGTTAGTGTCAGATTTATGATTTGCAGGTATTGAATTTTTAAATTAAAAATTATCAGTATAGTACAATTTGGCGTATCATCTATTTTTGTGCATTCTTGCATGTTGCGCTCACCTGCACAATGGGGACAATTTTGTATTTTAATAATGTGTGCACATCGCATTGCTGTGCGTCTGTATTTTGGCAATGGTAACAGTGCATTAGTGGATTAGAGTCTTCCACTTTAAATTGATATAATCCGAGGTCCACTCGTTTTATTGTTAATGATAAATTTCTTTTTTCTCCGGATATTTCGATGATAATTTTTTGTTGTTGATATTTCACATGTTTCGTTCCGTTGACCTCGAGTATATTTGCGTCCTTTTCATTTAATATTTTTATGTTTTCATTATGTAGAATAATGTTTTACATACATTTGTTTAATTTTTTCACCTGTATTCCTGCATTGTTCATGTTTTAAATTTCATTTACATGGTGACTATAACGTCTTGTTTTTTTTATGTTTAATAATAAGTTTTTTTCTACTTGATGTTCTTTTGTTGCTTACTCCAATTAGTTGGATATTATAATATTCTTCCTGACTGTTTTTCGTATTTGTTCGTATTTTTTTCGTATTTTATTATAATGTAGTTTAACACCGGAAACTTTAATTGTCCACTAGTTTGCGCCAGGGTTTTGACATTCGGTTATTCGTCAATAATTTTTCTAAATTCTGAACACATTTTCTAATACTTTTCACTGTTTGATACATTTTGTTATTGTAATTGATTTACTTGGATTCAAAGTTTCATATGTGTTTATTATATTATCTCTAGTTTTTTTAGGCTAGTCGTTTACCGATGTAATTTTATTTATTTCATTTTAATATCTTTAGTATGCTAAGTATTCTTTATTTTATTCGAGTTTACGTACAAAATAAGCTGTTAATTGAACTACACCGTAGCAGTATTATAAAAGGTGGAGAATATTTACCAATAATTATGCTCTAATAATAATATAAATCAATTATCAGAGCATTATCTTTTTTATTAAAATCCAATTCAATTCACATCAAGCAAAAGTATTCAATATAACCTAAATTGTGGAAAATTTTTAAGATTATTTAAGTTATGTTTAATATCTTTAATAAATATTTTTTTTAAATTTATATGAATACCGCACAAGAGTCCCAACTGCTTCCGTCTGGAGGCAGTGAGACTACAGTATTCCCAATTGGGGTATGTTATGAGGCTGAAGGTAGTAGGGAGAAGAAGTAGATGAGGAAGAGAAAGGTGGAGAAGTACCTGACTAATCTTATCTGGTCACCAAACACGGATATTTCATGCAACGTTTCAATTCTGAATGGTGGTCTTTCACCAGGGCGATACTGAGAGTATCTTCCACTTTTAAACGTGCCGCAAATATACTACATATTAATTTAAATGAATAAATTGTGAAATAACACAAATCAATCAAATAAAAATTATTTAAGCACGCCGGGTTCGAACCCACGACCTTCAGATTGGGAGTCAAGAGCTTAACCCCTTGACCACGGACGGCCGTCTTACAAAATAACTTTATTCCATTGATCATAATAATTTGGAAGAATCATTATTCTTTGTAAATGACTTAATCAAATAAAAGAAAAAAATATAATTCCATGAGCATATCTCAGAAAAAGGTCTTACGTAAATTGGCAATTACCATTATCTTCTAAATCAGTTTAGATCACACTTATTATTTTTAATTTTTTTATAGAGAATAATAAATACCTCAAAAGAGTCCCAACTGCTACCGTCCCCAATTGGGGTATGTTGTGAGGCTGAAGGAAAGTGGGGAAGAAAAGGAGTTGGGGATAAGGAAGGTGGAGAAGTACCTGGCTATACAGATCTAGTCACTAAACACGGCTAAAGCCATTTCAAGCAACGTTTCAATTCTGAATGGTGGTCTTACACTAGGGCGATACTGAAAATATGTTTTACTCTGGAGGAAAATAATTTCTGTGTAAGTGTCTAGATCATCCGCCGCCAAGACCTACACAATGAACCCCGTGAACCCGGGCACCCCTGCTAAGTCACCAAACGTAGCGAACCACTTGGGGTGACCTATGGCAGAGGTGTTGGTTATCCAATAAATGGTTCCCCGGGCGGCAGTATCCATTCCCGCCTCCCAAATTGTCCCTTGGTTGATGCTAACATCATATTTTACTCACGAAACGACTCCCTTGGTTAGTACTAACATCATATTTTACTCACGAAACGACTCCCTTAGTTGATGCTAACATCATATTTTACTCACGAAACGACTCCCTTGGTTGATGCTAACATCATATTTTACTCACCAAATTACTCCCTTGGTTGATGCTAATATCATATTTTACTAACAAAACAACTCCCTCGGTTGATGCTAAACGTCTCATACTTCTGTGAAAGATACCTTTTTGGCAGACTTTTTTCAACAACATAATAGTATCAACACTTTATCTTTATTTATTTTAATCCTACATTTAATTCACAAGGCAAAAGTGTTCTATATAATCTAAATTGTAGGAAATCAATAATTCTATATTAATTTCGAGATGAGAAGTTCTCATCTTCCTAGCCATTAAAACTTCGTCAGGCAGTTATGCCTAGAGACTCCCAAAGATTGAACTACCATGGTAGACTAGTAGCACATTAATTAGAGCTAGGACAATTTAATGGTCCTAGGAGCGGAGAATATCTCAATAAAGCATTCACTTGGCCGATGGATTGCCAGAGATCTTACTAGATAATATGGCGCTGGTTCCAGTGCACACGGAAGACGTGATAATTCGAATTGTTGTCGGTTCTGACTGGTCTGTGATAATGTCAAGACTCTTAATTTGGCCACTTAACCAGTTTATGTCACGTCTAATGCAGCGATATACTTAAGTGATTTATTATTTATTGAAGAATTAATCAATTATGTCGTGTAATCCACTTTTAAATTATTAATCACAGTCAGCCATTTTTAAAAGTCATCATACTTACGTAGGTATGTACTGAAAAGAAAAATTTAAAAAGAAAAATCATAAAAAACATATGTTTATATTTTTAGAAAGTGTATACAACAGCAAATGATGTGAAAGTTTTGTACAATATATGGTTAATCGAACAATTATTACAAAATGTTTCAAACAATAAATAAATAAATAAAAACCAATGTTAAAAAGCGATTAAGAACCATAAAATCTTCCCCCAGGGCCCTTAGCACACTCGATCGATAGGGATTGACAGGATAACTTTCGGTAACTTCTTATCGTTCCCTAGCATGACTACCAATCCTCAACGAATAAGTGACAGTTCACAATGACTAAGTGTCCTTAATATATTCGATATCAACTGTTGTTTGTACGTTAGCGATCTGCATTTTTGTCGTAGTGAACGATGAACAGTTACCGAAAGTTATCGATAAGAATCGGTAGGATAATTGTTGGTAACTTCTCATCGTTCGCTACGACAACTGCAGATCGGTAACGTGCAAACAACAGTTGATATCGAATATATTAAGCACACTTAGTCATTGTGAACTGTCACCTATTCGTTTGCGATCTGCAGTTGTCGTAGGGAACGATGAGAAGTTACCGATAGTTATCCTACCGATCGTTATAGAGCAAGCGTGCTAGGGCCTCAGGTATAGCTCTGACGTAATCCTTTCTCGATAGGGAGGCCATTTTTAATTTTTTTTATGTCGATCCACACAAGAGAGTTTGCGGGGAGTTTGACAGTTTAAGTGACCTGATATTGAATCACCTGGTGGCATTTAAAAGTTCAAACCGAACCCGTTTTAATCAGTAGATAATTATTAAAAAATGTAGGTTAAGAATAGATAATATTTTATAATGAAAACGTGATACAAATAATAGTGGCGCATTAAGCGGTGAACAATAAAAGTTTCTTCATATTCTCTAAAGCCAACATCTTGAGCTTTAGTTGTTGGAGATTTAGCTCAAAACTCGTCTCCTAATCATATCACCCACTTTGCTACACCGACCGCACTTAGTAAGAAAACCCTTCTTAGCATTATGTTTTCCCTTCAAGTATACCTCGTATACCACCGCAATGCACGTGTTCCACGGAGATTGCATATTATTCTTGGACTTAGGAATACAGGCAGGACCGACCTCTCACGGTCTGAACTGCCGCCGAGCAGAAGTTATGCGAAGGTAAATTGCCCATTGCCTCACCACAAATACGGTCAAGGATAAATCCAACATTATGGCGGAGGCCGAACGCTAAATTTTCAGCCGGTACAGACATTATGTAGATAAGCGAAGAGACGGGAGGAACTATAACCAGCCCAATGGAAATGCATGCATAAAAAACAGGAAAAATGAAAGCGTTACTTTGTGAGAAAGGTTTTAAAAATCGTAAGATTATGTAGGAAATTACATGATTATACTATCAACCTTTAAATTCCACATTGGATATAGTACCTCTTATTTGTTTATGATACTATCTGAATCATAAAGGAAAGTTACAACAAAATGTAAAGAATAAGGTTAATGAATAGAATATTCAATATATTGGAATCACTTTTTGGAGCTAACATCCATGTAACATTTGTAAAATGTAACGTGAAGAAGAAGATAATACTTAAAACAAATTTCTATTAAGAGCGATTAACCAGCGGCTGAGAATAAAAGTTTAAAAATGCCTGCAACTGTACAGGAAGGTTCCAATGAGATAGATCGATTATTCCCCGTATCAAATTTTATAAATTAAAAATTTTATATCGATTTATTTCATTCAAAACATGCTTTAATACATACCTACTTTCAAGTTAGCAATAAAAATGCTCAAAAAGCACGATGATAAATTATTAAATATCGTGTACTTCTTGTACGCATTTTTTGATCATAAGTATTTATAATTTTTTAATAATGTCTAAACAAAATAAGGCTGTAATTTTTTTATTTTATATTTTAGTGTGTAAGACCTTAAATAAATAGAAAAACTGAGGTATTTTTGTCACAAAACACGTTCTCGGATTTATTTTTTAATGTGTTTAATTTAACTAAAATTAATATTCTGAAAACTGTGACGACTAGATTATGTATTGATTTATTTTGTTGTATAATTATATGATTTGAAATTTGTGTTGTTTAATAGAATCTATCGTTTGAAAATTGAATAAATGTGCCAACGACCAACGGTACAACCTTAGTATATTAAAAATACACTAAGTTTTTTAAAATTTTAAAACTGCGTGAACCAGATAGGTATAATAAAAAATCATTTTATTGTAAGTTTATAGTTTTTTGTAAAGAAGAGTCAATATCTAGAATTTGATTTAAAAAGGACAAATTTCCGGTATTCTATGGTAATAACCTCCTAAATATAAAATAGAAAAATATATAGATACTCTTTAAAAAAATCAGAAAAAATATTTCTAAAAATTGATTGAGTGTTAAAATCGTTAGAAATCGGACAATAACTAGGAGTAATAAATGTGAACTACGAAAACTTGTATGAAAATGAACTTAGAGCAAGTTACCCTTTCAAAGAATTTGAACACTGCTGCTAGCCTCGGCACCTACTTCATACAGATGTTCACCGAACAATGGAACTGTTCAAGGAAATTTTGAATTGGTCAATTTTTCCTTGGTGACCGCCGGGCGAATCAAATTTGAATGCAAATGTGGCTCACGTGTGTGATTTGGGAAATTTCATATATTCACAGAAGAGAAAACGCCTTTGTTCAGAATGGTGCTGACTCCAGCCGGCTCAGAAGAGCTTATTTCACATTATTTTTATGTTTGTATAAAGCTCACGAGGCTTTCGCGGAATGTATGTCAGTGGGGAATCAATGAAATTGAGGCGAAGTTTTTATTCTCATTTTTGTAATTGATTTCTCCTTTTATACGCGAACTGAAATATTATGTCGATTCTGAAGGTAAATGTTTAAACTGCACACCTACTGATACATCTGGTACCTACTTGTACTTATATTTTGACATGTGTCATACCTATATGATTTGCTCGAGGAAAGTAGATCATTTTGAAGAATTCATAAATAAAAGAAATCCATTTAACACAAAGCACAATTAAAAACTTTTTTTAAAAATCAAAATTTAACGATTCGTTAATAAAGTTCGGTATATATATATTAATGTCTTTGGGTTATCTGACATAATTTTTATTGGGGATAAGGAAATTGTAATTCTCGTTGGGTGTGAGAAAAAAGGAAAAAAAAGGATTATGAACTACAGTCTACTAAAAGATTCCAGGATGTGTGAAAACGTGGCACCTCTAAATTAAACCATTCTAAAGCTATTTACGTTGTTTATTATTGTTAACATCAATTTTTCAAACGATAAAACTATTTTCATCATTTATCTTGAAATATATATGATAATACAATAACATCTTACTATCGAGTCATCAATAACTATCTTGATTTGGTTCTTAAAATTCACTTTGAGTTCTCATAAGTGACACATTACCAACTTCAAATGTACATGCCGTCGGGAGGTTTTTTCAATATGGATGAGTGTTTCAGGCTAATAATTATTGCTTATAACAATTGTTATCCTTTGTGCTATGCATGAAAAGTCTTTTCTGAAACATACGTTTATCAATTTAAAAAAAATTATAATTACCTTCAAATGGTTTTCCTTGTCATTTAAATGATTTACCAGACAATACCGGAAAAATGTCCCTTTTAAATCAAATTCTAGACGTATTGATTACAACACAAATTTGAAATCACATAATCATATGGCAAAATAAATCAATACGTAATCTAGTAAACACACCTTTCAGAATTTTAATTTTAGTTTAATTAAAATCATTTAAAAATAAATCGGAGAACGTGTTTTGTGACGAAAATACCTAAGTATTTCTATTTATTTAACGTCTTACAAACTAAAATATGTCAGATTTTTTTTTACGCTTATTTTGTTTAGACTTTATTAAAAAATCATAAATACTAATTATCAAAAAATACTTACAAGAAGTACATGATATTTAATAATTTATCAGCCTGCCTTTTGAGCATTTTTATTGCTTATTTGAATGTAGGTATATATTAACGCAAGTTTTGAATGAAATAAATCGATTTTAAATTTTTAGTTTAAAAAATTTGATACGGGGAATAATCGATCTTTCTCATCGGAAGCTCCCTATACAGTTGTAAGCATTTTGGAACTTCAATTATCAGCCGCTGGTCAATGGTTCTTAACTAATTTTCAAATTAATAAAATGTAAATTGTTAGCAACTTTTCCGAATTATTTTGCAAATCGTCTCCATGATATTATTGTATTCCATGTAGATTACCTATAATTTTCTTGGTAATAAATTAGGTTCACGACTACAAAGGCATCTCACAGTCATTTCTAGAGAGTTTTCCAGGGCAATGACAGCTGCTGTTGGGAAAATAGGAAACAAAAACAAACGTAGAGCGAACTTCTGTCAAATAATTACTAAACTTGTACGATGTTAGTTGCCGTAATAATGTTATCTTTTCATCGGGCTTCAAGGAAATTACGTAATGTTTAATTACACACATACAATCCATAAGGAATCACGTCGTAAGAAATGAAATATCAACACACAAAAGAAAAATAAATTAATGAAAAATTAAAACACTTTGTTTTTACCACGAAAATCAATTGATTTTTGAAAAAATTGATTTTCGTGGTAAAAACAAAGTGTTTTAATTTTTCATTAATAAAATGGTGCCACAAAGTGAATTTGCAAAATTTGAAGAAAAATAAATTGTTTTAAGATACCAAAAATGTCCAGCTTATTGGCATAAGCATTTTTTTTGTTTTCTTATAATTTATTTTTATTTATTACTAGCTGACCCGGCAAACTTCGTACCGCCTCAGAATCAATAAATGGTGTGTTTAATTTATTAACTGAAATAAATAAAGTTTTTATAAAGTTAAAATAAATACGTTATGTTCGGCACACTACACCATTGACAGTTCGAATTCATTCAAATTATGTCGACCAACGCACATTATTTGAAAAGCCGTTCCATACAAAATATATGAAAAAAATCATTTTCTTCATTATTATGTTTCCAGTGATTTTTTCCGATGTTTTAACCGCTTGGGCACATAAGCTTGTTTTCACGATAATGAAACGTCGGTAGACATAGGAATGACGTATGCCCCGGAACTGAATTAATCAAAGATCATAAAAATCGGTTCAGCCGTTCTTGAGTTATAAATGGTGTAACTAACCCGACTTTGTTTTATATATTAAGATTTATTATTTTATTTTATATTATAGACATAAACAGTATATTGGTTACAATGATTAAACAAATTTACAGATATTAACTAATATTGCATAAGTTTCTTTATGATGTCTTATTAGTGGAATGTATATTTAGTAATAATTACTGGGTGGTGCGCGTAGTGTACACGTGAGTTTGTGTATGTGTAAGTATTTTTTTGGTGTAAGAAGTGATGTGTTTGCGCATCATAATGTATACATCTATTTTCAATTTTCGGGCCATTATTGGGGAGGCTAGTAGCTAATTTCAGGGATATCGCGTGTGGACGCGAGTGTGTTTTTGTGAAAAATTGTAATTTAGTTAAATAGAATGCATTTTAATTGACAAAGAGCGTATCTGCCGAATTTCAGCTCGACCGATCGAGCTGAAATTCGAATGTCGGAAAGGAGGTTAATTTTCACTTCCAACATTTGCATTCATTCAAGAAAACAAAATCGAAAATCAAATTGAAGTTAAACCGAAACAATTAGTAGAATACATTACAAAACAGGTTAAAAAATTACCTCTTAGGATGAAAAAAATCTAATAATCAGCATACGACTGCCTTCATATATTTATATATTCTTTACTTGATATCCCAAATTCCTCGTGCTAGAATTACTAGAGGAATAGTGTCATCACTGATTGAAAATTGTGAGATCAGTAAGAGGAAGGTTTAGGAATACTTCAGATCTAGGAGTAGCTATTGAATTTAACTCACAATGATGATGTCAGCGAGAAAGTTTCGATTCTAAATGGTTTAGAATCGAAATGACAATACTGTGGAGATCAGTCACAAATATTCTTGCGAAAAAAGGCAATAAAGCTCAAAGAAATCACCGTATTGGTTCACTTAAAATTTACCACATACCAGTAGGTATATATCATCGCAACGAATATAAAAAACGTACATTTTTAGTATTTTGTGTAGTTGTGATTTTTTTTTGTTCAGATCTTACCTTTGGTTTTGGCTCTGGATTCCCATTCCGAAGGTCGCGGGTTCGAACCCAACGTGCACAAATAAATTTTATTTGATTAGTTTGTGTTATTTCACAATTAATTAATAAAAATAATATATACTATATTTACGGCAAGTTCCAGAGTGGAAGATACTCTCAGTATAGCCCTAGTATAAGCCTCTATTCACAATTGAAACGTTGCTTGAAATGGCTTTAGCCGTGTTTAGTGACAAGATCTGAATATTTATTTATTATGTGCATCTGTATAAATAAAGCCAGGTACTTCCTCACTTTTCTCTTACCCAACTGCTTCCCTTCCCCACTTACCCACAGCCTCACATCATACCCAAATTGGGGATGCCATAGTCTCACTGGCTCAAGACTTGAGCAGTTGGGACTATTGAGAGGTATTCTCTATAAAAAAATGTAATCCTTTATCAAAGGATCCCTTATTACACTTTTATGCCCGCTATTTAACATAACGTATATCTCACTATTGTTACCACTACCTACCAACCTGAAAATTTTGTCAAATATATTTGCTTTATTGAAAAACGTATTTTATATAATAATTAAAAAATATTTGTAAACTAGTCTGTCTCGACACAGGAATTCCTAGTGAGACAGGCAAGGCCAAAAAAAATGTAAACCTTATGATATAGATTCAATAAAAAAAATAAAAAAATATGTATGATAAAGCCGCTTGTAATTAAATATGTTTTAGCCACTGGAGCGACAGAGCATTTAAAATATTTTTTCTCGGATTGCTAAAGGAAATTTTTCCGCCCACATTAAAAAAATCATACCTCTGAATTTAAATATGGAGACATACAAACTGATTATAGTTCTATGTAGCTAATTAATTCCCCTATATTTTGTTTATTATCACATATTTTTAGGATTTATAAAAAAAAAAACAATTAAATCTTTAACCTTAAAACTTTTTAAAGAGTCTGCAGAATATATATTTTGTTATATTTTTAATGTACAATACATTATATAGTTGTTATAATAATTTACTTTTTTTGAAAATTTGACACATTTTGGCAACAAAGCAATCCGAGGTTTTGGAAATAGTGCCATAATGTTGTAAAAAGCGCTCGAGTAATTAATCATTTTTTTAAGTGTATACTTGTGGGAAGTTAAAGCTTGAAGTAAAAAACTTTAACAGAAAATTTAGAGTGACAATAAGAATCAGACTTCCCACAAAGTGTAATGTTGGGGTCTTTCAAATAGAATTACATTTAATGAACATCAAATATCACACAATTGAACTAAATAAAAAATACATTAATTATCTTTCCACGGTACACCAAACTGACCGTCTATATAAAAATGAAAACCAATATCAAAAGTGCATTAAGCTGCCAGTTTCATGACTAAGGACCCCGCCGAAACCAATTTCGGTGAGAAAACTGAAACTTGTAATGGGAAATAGTAATTTATTGGCGCTTGCCTTGCAGTTAGTTCGGACACAGCTTATCTTTAACGAGGATCTCATACACCTACTGGCATTCCGATATCAGATACCAAACTAGAAGAACCTCTGATCAGATATTAATTAATTAGAATTTGAACTCTGATAGCAGAATATTAATTTCTACTGTATGTATTTTGACAAGATAATATGTTTAATCACAGGAGACCATATTTGTCCCAGCTCACATAGGTCTCACAGAAATCGTTGTTTCTCCCTTACTATCATAGTCAGAAATGTAATATAAACGGTATTGGAAAAAAAATACAACAAACTATATATTCGAATCTAAAAAAAACCACAAAAAATTAAAATTTACCCCTTTCTGAAACAAAAGTTTCCTATAGCAATTTGAATAAAAATTTTGGAACTTTGTGAAATTTTTAAGAATTTTTTTTTACATGAAACGAAAAAAAGTGAGGTGACAGTAAGGTTTATAATTCATTTATCTAAGAAATAAGTATGTGTTTTATTTTTTTTTTAATTATCAGTAATTTTAGTTAGAAAAAAAAGTTAAGTGAGCCATTTTAAACACTTTTTAAAGTTTTCGCAAAAAAAAAATAAATATTTTTTTAAATACATAGTAATGTTTACGAAGTGATATAACATTTTCCTGCATTGTGTGTATTAGAAAATTATTAATTTTCACTATGTGATTTTTTACAAAAAAAAAATGTTCAAGTAGATGACAATGCTAGTATTTTTTTTGAAGTTCGTTTCAATAATTAAATTAATTCTACAAGAGTGAATTTTATTAAAGCCCACCACATTGATAAAAAAAAAATTAAAATAGGACTTAACTTCCCTATTGTAGGAAAGTTCCTGACTCTTAGATTTGGTCGCTAATCATGGTTAATCCCTCGGGCCTCGGGCTATTTTATCAGAAGGTTAAAACATTTCCACTTAGCAATAAAATCAAAATATATGGAATATTTCTCAACCTTTTAGAAATTAAAAACTGATGTGTGAAGGGTGATAAAATATGCTTTCAATTTTTTAAATTCGAAATAAATAATTAAATAAATAATTTTACATTTAAAAAAAATAAAAAGTTTTAAAAATGGCTTACCCTAAGCTTTTTCTACCTAAAATTTACTGATAACGAAAAAAATAATGACATGTATATTTTTTTTTAAAAATATGTTTTAACGATATTGTCACTACATTTTTCTGTCATTTCATGGAAAAATATTGAGAAAAATACAAGTTTCACAATTTATTTCAAATTGCAGTCGGAAACTTCGTTTTCACGAAGGTGCACAATTTAATAATTTTACCTTTCAGATTTTAAAATAAAGCTTATCTTTCTAACACCGTTTAGATTATATTTCTCACCACGATAGTAAGGGAGACACAATGGTTTCTTTGAGACCTGTTATTACCAAATGCCTGAGGGGATAAAGATGTTTCAATCAATGGTGTTCTTTTTAAAGCGATTCTTATAATATGGCTTTGATAATAATATGGTAACCAAGAATTATTGCGTTTATCTATAAATTACAGACGGATACAAACTGCTGATCACTTACATTCTCGCTACTTGGCCACGTTACTTGGTCGCTTACCTCCTTATAAAATAATTACCCACTGATAAAGAATATTGACTTATCTACACAAGTCATCCGATCATGGAATTAGATTTTTACCACTTTGTCTCATAATAATTAAATCTTTGTGTAACAGATAGAATGCGCGGAACGTATTAAAAAGTTCTTTCTTATCTTAGTCATAGTCTAGAGTTACCCAAGCAAACGCTCTATCTCTACGCTATCGAGGCGTCTCTTCTCGCGTGGACATGCTATGACCTTACCTAACATTAATTCATGAAATTATTAACGTGCTGGGAGAATGGTCGCGTGCTTGTATCTAAATATGAGGTCCGGGTATAATCTCTATACCAATGAACCATTTCAATGAATCACGCTTAGGCACTAAAAACTATTTTTAATGATGTAATAAAAAAATGTCATTTAAAGACGTTATATTATCGTTAAAAATCACCCCATTGATCATTTGCGCGTTAAAAGAATATATAATATAGTATACATACTCTTGTCTTAATTATAATTTAACAAAAACGTTACATTTAAACCTTGATTATTTTTAATTGATAAACTAATGTTTAAGACAAGATTTTTTATGCACAGCACAAGGGGTAACAATTATTTCAAGCAATAATTATTAGCGTGAAACACTCATCCATTTTGAAAAAATCTTCCGAGAAAAGATACATGTCGCCTTTTGTGCTATGCATAAAAAAAATTGTCTTAAATATTAGTCTATCAATTAAAAATAATCAATATTTGACGAGTCAAATTATTTCACCAAAAAATGTAGGCATAATATGTCTCGACGCCATCTAGTGGGAGAGTTAGCACTTATATGCCTTTTCCATATAAAAATAAAGTTGGTTGTTTGCAGGTGAAAAAATGTAATAAGCGGTAATTGTTGAATGAAACACTAGGTATATATTGAATCATTTGGCGGGTAGGAGGTAACCCGCCGTAGCTTAATGGTAGAGCTCTTGACCGGCAATCAAAGGAGTTGCGGGTTAAGAGTCCCGTCGGTGACATGTATCTTTTCTCGGAAGATTTTTTCAATATGGATGAGTTTCAGGCTAATAATTATTTCTTATAATAAGTATTTATTGAACGATATCAAATTATTTAATCAAAACAACTTGATTTAAATGTTGATTATGTATTGAATTTTCTATTGATATATTATCTATATATTTACGTAAACATCAAATACATGAAGCAGATTGTCTGTTTGTGACCTTGTGATTTTGCGGATTTGTGGCGTGCTGGCGCCCTGGATTTGATGTGTATACAAATTTATTATCTTAGTTTGAGGTTGTAGACATTTTGATCGCCTGACGTTCAATATAATAGAATGGTCACTATCAACATAATATTTCGAAAAATCACCCCCATTCCCATATCCTACCATTTAAAGCAGTATATTGATGTAATTGTTATTATTTATGAAATTTTGCTAACTTGTCGTTCAAAATATTATTATGTTGATATTTATAATCCGTAATACCCACCTATTATTTTTTTTTTTATATATATTTTTTTCTTTGCACCTATGAGGATTTATTTCTTACTTTTTGTAATTTATATTTAAATCTTTGTACCTTTTTACGATATCTTGTATTTCTACATTTAACTTTTTATTTTATCATTATTTCTATTTCACTTTTAACTTTTTTATTTTTGCTTAATACTTTATAGTTTGTACCTTATACTTTTTATACTTATACTTTATACCATATTTTTCTCTTTTTATATATATTTTAATTTTACCTACTACTTATTACCTTACTACTAGATACTTACTTTTTACCATTTTTTTCTTATATTTAATTTACATTTATACTGTTATTCTTCATGTTGTTGTACTATTTATATGTTATGTCAATTATGTTAATGGCACATGTTGTGCCGTATGTATATGTGGAAATAAATAAATAAAATCAGAAGAAGACAAACTTAAATACTAAAAGCAGATAGCTCAAAGTTAGAAGCTCAAAAATCAAAGCTCAAGGCTCAAAGTTCAAAGTTCAAACCTCAAAGAAAGCTTGAAGTTCAAAACTAGACACTCAAAACGCTAAACGCAAAGTTTAGAGCTTAAATCTGATTCTAATTCCAACAAATGATGGATGCAGATTGAAACAATGACACCATCCTGATGGAAAATCCGTTAATTTTAATTTAATTTTTTTTCAATATTTTATATTATAATCACCACCAATTATTTTTTCATTTTTGCATAAATTATTTCATTCAATTTGTAATTATTTATTCTTCGTTTTAAGCACCCGCTAGACTGCTAAAGCAGTTTGTCAGCCGGTCAATTTAACAATATTAATATAACACAAAAGCACACATATAACAAGAAACCACAACATAGAAAATAGATTCAGATGAATAACTTCAACACAAAAATAATAGAATAAGTAACTACAATACAAGACATAAAATATACAGCTAGACAGTTTTAACACAGGCAAATCACTCATAATCATATTTATACATAGATACTATTACAAACAGTATCAATTTAAAGAAGCTTGATCTATTAACCATTTTTTAGTTTTATTTTTTTATTCGATTGTGTAATTTGATTGGATTTTTATGTGCATTGTACCAAATAGCTTGGAACACCCGAGGTCGCCATGGCATGATCAAATGAATCATATAATAATTATATATTTTGAAATGAGGGGTACGTGAACTTAAAAAAGGTGTGTTAGCAGAATTTATGACGTGAAAGTGAATGGCAGAAGAAGTCGAGGTCGTCCAAGTAAGACATGAAACAAATAGGTACTTAACTTTACGATTGACCTAATCGAAATGGAAAAATTAAAGAAAGGTAGGTTGTTTGGGCATGGAGACATGGCACAATCATGTGAATCAACCTACATCAATTAAATATTTCCATTATTAACAATGTCTTCTTTCCGCCTTAAAACTACACCCAGTTTACTAGAATTCATATGTCCCAAACTTTACTCCAAATCTTTTATTATGTCTTATTACGATTTTATTATATTTTAATTTGACCGGTCAGTGGCCGAGTTGGCATCGCGTTTAGGTCCCACCCAGGCGTCCCGTGTTCAAATCATCGGCTGGCTAAGTCCTCCATCATGACTCAAGCACATTTTTCGCTTACTGTTGTGGTAGTAGGAGATTTTAGAATATTGTCAGATACTGTCACGTAACAAGGGAATATTTTCCTTTCTTTTAAAAAATTAATTCAGATATTGACGAAGATCTTCCCTTGATCTACAAGCAAAACAATTTGGATGGCAGGAATGGGTACCGCTGCCCCGTGACCCTTTATTGGATAACCAACATCTCTGACCTAGGTCACCTCAAGTGGTTGTCCAAACAATTCCATGTCAATTTACTTATACTTTGAAAATGTAAAGGTCATTTGCATTTTTCAGATTTTTTTTTGTGAGTGCATCAGAACCAGCAAAACTATTCAGAATGGGTTTTTGCAGTTGACGACTCAAATATGAACTAACTCATGTAATTATTTATCACGATCTTATCTGAATAATTAAAACTAATCTAAAATAAGTTTAATGAAATAATTAAAAACACTTTATTTTTACCACGATAATCTTTATTTAAAAAATCAACATGTTTCGAGAACGATGTTCTCTTCATCAGGACATTAAATGTACTAAAAACTAAATTTTCAAGTACAGAAAGACAGGCGTGGGTAGAAATGGAAGTAGAGGGGGGGGGGTGGAGGGGTGGAAAGGGGTGGTGCTTAGAAGACCATTATGGGGAGGGGGGGAGAGGTGGAAAGGGGAGGTGTTTTATTATTTCATTAATAAAATGGTGCCACAAAGTGAATTTGCAAAATTTAAAGAAGTACAATAAGTTTGACAGTAGTTAACGATGTTATATCATGTTCATAAACACAATGACCAAGTAGAAAAGCCGGAGCTCCTCAAGTTTAATTTTTAATGCATTCTTCAATTACAAACCAGATCACACTGGCACTCCGTGTAATAAATACATTATGTTTTTATTACGTGCTCCTTAATTATCTGCGCACTTTCATCGACTTCTTGATACAATTTCGTAAGTTAAGTAGGAACGTAAGAAATTAGTCAAAATTTTATCACGTTATATATTATATAAATTTAAGATATGAACGAAAATACAAAGAGTACCCATTGTGTTCCAAATATGATTCATCCTGAGATAAAAGTATGATTGTGTCAGATAGTTCAAGATTGCACTTAAACGTGTGTTTTAAATCAATTTATGTATCGTA
The DNA here is from genome assembly GCA_951813805.1 of Limnephilus auricula. NCBI lineage: Eukaryota > Metazoa > Arthropoda > Insecta > Trichoptera > Limnephilidae > Limnephilus > Limnephilus auricula. The sequence goes on from OX638397.1 coordinate 22,178,797, forward strand.
ATCTCAGTAATTGATATTTAAGTGCTATTTAACTGGTAAGTCTTACGTTACAAGATAAACACACGTACAAATAAAATTAAAACTGCACGGTCTCATATTTTTACTTATAACTTACACTGTTTGGAGAAAGTATGAAGAAAGTTTCTTATATATGTTCAATACTGGGACCCGAATCAATTCGGTTACTAACAATAATTCCGATATATATATATATAATAATAAAAATTATCATTAAGGGGTGAACTGTCCGCCGGATGAACAATCGGAGGCTGAACTGTCGGGGATGAATTGTCACCGGATGAATTGTCATGGAACCGTTCAATACAAATTAGTTAATTAATAACTACTACAAACCATTAAAGTCTAATCTAAAAATACCGCTACTATCGGTGTAGTTCACTTGATATTCTTATACATTTATTTACTGATAAAATTTCAAAAACTGCCCTCAAATGGATTTTTGAAAGTTTTGATTTAGATGGATACTTTAAATGGATATTTGCATTATTCAGAATACATATAATATATTTTCGTTGTGCTATATAACAATATAATTTGGTGAATTCAAAGGCCATTGAAGGAATATATCATGAGATCCGGATAGACTGTACTCTCTGAGATGATTGATTGTGATTATTTGAACAGTGAACAGTGAGATTAAAACAGAAATATTATCTTTAACTTAGTCATTTCTATCTCTAATTATGATCCATGTAGTAATGGATTTAACAATACAAATTTTTACTTTGATCCATATTTTAATCATAGACTGGACCGGTTTAAACCTGTTACGGTAATCTTCAGACTAGTACATTAGGATGGGTACTCAAATCACTGTTTTTATGAGATTTTAAATGTCAGGGGTTGATAACAGTGTGTTTATGTAATTTTTTTGATTAAGTAATGCGATTACTGCAGAGTTCAAGACTATCTTTTAAATTACTAATAATATATATAAACAACCATTTTTTTCTTAAAATTGTGTATAAGTGATGTGGTAGTCAATTATTTTATTTTAACCACTATATAATCATGCATTTATCAGTTTGAGTCTTTAGGACGATATACAGAGAATTAAAATGATATATTCGCAGAGACAAATAATTATGTAATAACGTTAAAAAAACAATTATATAAAATAATGAAATTTATTAGGAAATAACTTATTTATTTAAACTTCTTAAACTTTTAGAAATTCCAACAGAACCAAGGTGCCTGAATTACAATATAATTCTAAATCCTGTAGGAGTTAACCCTTTCTCATCCAAATTATTTCCTACGGATATAAAAAATAAATAACAAATGATCATGTCTTACTTGAAACATTACCTTTTTTTATTGTTTTTTTTTACTTATAGTTTAGGCCATATTCAACGTCATTTTGAAACGACAGTGGTTCCGAGAGGTAAATGACGTATTAGTATGAAAATAAAGATTTAGTTTCAAGAATATTCACAAAAAAATACATCAACTAAAGGCAATATCATGTATACTTATCACTTGAAAGTATTATTGATGGGTTCTTCTCATAAAACTAATAATTCTCATAAACCATATAAAATGAATATAATAATATGTTTTCAAATAAAATAGTCATAATATTGGAAACGTCTTCCCATTTGTGTGCCTATGATAGTATAACCTCAAACGACCAGTGTACTTTAAGATGCTCAAAACAAATATTATGTCTATGTTTTTGTTGTATTTTCATTATAATATGAAAGAATGTACGTTTTACTGTAAATAAAAACGGAAAAATATGTGAAAAAATATAAATACATGCCCGTTTTAATACTGCAATTCCCTCGGATGACAGCTTTTCAAAAGGTGTGATCACCGATTCTTGTTTACTATATGAAATGCGTACTCAATGCAGCCAAAATTTCACGTCATTTTGAAATGACACTGGTTGGGAAAGGGTTAATGTGAAAATAAATTTAGGAAATTGCTATTAAAATATATATATGTATAAATATATAATTATTACAAACTTTGAAAAAGTTTATTCAGCGCACAACCACTTGGAAGCTGAAAACTAATATTTTTATACCGTAGTACCGTATTATTATCATATCGTAATGTATTGTGATTCCTCCAATACTTCTAATCGATCGGTTTATTAAAGATTGGTCTAGTCATATAAGGCCTGGTATATCAGCTAGTCTATGGACGACATTCCTCGCTCAAATTTACGCGGGCTAAATCTGCCGCACATTTGAAAAAAGGTAATTTTTTAGACGCCGAGGTTCTAGCAGTAATGGTAGATTCAGACTGGGTCGACGTACGTGCCCATCGCTACGCCTAACAATATCTGGACTGCTTAGCAACCATACATTTTCTATGAAAATTTATGTTTTAGAATCACATTGGCCACACGCATCGCGACGTGCGATGTCTGTGGCCATTTACCTCATCTACATAAACGAACTGTGTGACATTGAAATTGAAGGTAAAATCGTGACATTCGCTGACGATACAGTTATTCTCTGTCAAGCAGCCACATGGAAAGATGTATTTATGATAGCCGAAAAAAGTTTATCACTTGTCAAAAAATGGCTAAACAGTAATACTCTTACCGTTAATACAATCAAAACAAAATACATCACACATAGTATTACACAAAGAGGTCAACCTCCATCAAACTTAGACCTATTTCTGCATGACTGCGAACAAACATCATCCAATTGTCAATGCAAGAATATAGAAAGGGTAAAACATACAAAATACCTAGGGGTTATTATTGATACACACTTACGATGGACTGACCACATTACATTCATCACTAATAAACTAAAACGAGTCATGTACCTAATGAAGTCCATTAAAAACATTTTCCCACTAAAAATACTTAGATCTATATATTTTGCACTGTTTCAATCCATTGCCACATATGGAATACTAGCTTGGGGAAGTGCTACAAACATAGCAATTGACCCAATTCAAAAAATTCAAAAAGCAATAATTAAACTAATCCTGAAAGTACCATTCTACACAGATTCAAGCGAAATTTACAAAACATTGGAAGTCATGTCAATAAGACAACTCTATGCCAAATATGCACTTCTACACCTTCTCCAACACAAACTCCATATTCCAATTCAACCAAAAACCTCAATAAAAACCAGGTCCTCAACAAATAAAACACTGAACATACCGATAACGCACACAACACATGGACAAAGACACTTTCAATATTACGCAACCAAACTTTTTAATTGTATGCCCATTACTCTGAAACAACTAATAACTGCAAATACGTCTACAAACATTCACAAAAAACTTATCTCAGCCTGGATCAAAAATCAAGATTTTAACTTCATTCAAAACATAATAACTCCAAACCAAACGTAAACAAACTATAAAAAATGTAAGATATATATATACATATTTTTTTAATAATTTTTTTTATAAATAAACAGTTTAAAATAAGCACTAATTTAAAAAATAAATAAAGAAGAAAATTTTTACTACAACACATAAATACTTGTCACACTTAAACATAACCACGTAAACACCTCAGCACAGGTTCTCCTAGTGAGGTGTTCACGAAACAAACAACATTACCCAACCACAGTTTCACAGTCACTAACCTACCTTACACACAACACAACAAAAAGTTCATAAATTATGTTATTAGCTATTATTTATAAATATTAATAACTTTATGTGAACGCTGTAATATTATATAGAAATAAAAATAAAAATAAAAAAAAATTTCATAGAAAATTTATGGGTTGCTAAGCATTGTTTGGGGTAGCGATGCGTACGTACGTCGTCCAGTCTGAATCAACCTTAACATGTCAATTCTGATGTCTATGTAAATAATATTATATATTACCATATCACCGAAATATACGAAAATTTGCTAATTTTATAAATATGGTTTATTACATTCATCGAGCTAAGAGGAATGTCGATATTATTAATTGATAATCAATCTAAAATAGTCCGATAAGGGATTTTAAAAGTTTCAAGGTCAAAACAGTTTATTTTCAGCGGCTAATTTCATGAATAGTGCATGACTCCAACAAATAAAAACTATTTAAAATGAGTTTCCCCGCATAAAGCACCATGCTGTTTGAAGTGAGAAGCTTTAAAAAAAATCAACCTGACTTAAAAATATTACTAGGAAGCACAGATATAGTACTTACTGAGATAGTAGTTTGGTTTTTTAAAAAAAATACCTTCATCTATTAGAATCATAGACAATCCGAGTAATTTCTAGTGATGTCTGAGCTGGCGACTTGTATACAGATTATTTCCAAGCCGCGCTAAGCTAGACATTCTAACCAAGCCGAGCTTAAAATCAACTGATCCACCGGGCCTAAGTCACACAAGGTTGGAGTGTAGTATTAAAACCATTTCGTAAAATACGCTTTTCACTATTTGCCTTTTACTGCCGGGAGCAAAATAAATGGGTTTGCTAGAAAAATAAAGAGTAGGAACATTTGAAAAACAATTCGTTTCACAGAGAAAATACTATTTCACAGCATCTTTCGGATCCCCACTGTCTTCGACACGTACAAATAATATTCCGTGGTCACTTTATACATCATAGAGTTAGTTTATTTCCCAACCCCATCTTGGAGGGTGGCTTTTGTCTATGATAAAGGCAGTGGAAAGGCTGTCTCGCGTTTGTACTTTAACTGAATAAGCTGCGGAAAGAATAGAATACCAGAAATGTATGAAAATAATGTTGCAGTTATTATTTTAATCCAACTTGTCTCAAGTTACCATTACACATTTGTAGTATGAAGGTAAATGTTTTTTGTGGTTTCTTTTTATTCCTATTTTTTTGAAAGAAAGACGAACGTTCGTGGGTAACGCATAATCTGACAATATTTGAAAAACTCCTAATTCCTTCATTATAAGCGGAAAATATTGCTTGTGTAATGATGGCAGTCGTATAGCAAATTAGATAAATTGAACCCTTAACGCCTGGGTAGGAACCTAAACTACCAAGATATATATTAAAAAAAAACGTTAAATAATGCTGTGGTCGTGTTTGTGTGCCGGGAGTAGGTGCAATTTTGTCTTATTTATTGTGAAATTGGTCAAACATTTTCAAGTATTTCAAGCAAAACATCAATTTCTTTGGCTGTCAGAGACCTAGATCTTATGTTAATTGGTGACATCCGCATTCTTTCAAATCATTATATATCATATCTAGGAATTATTTTATGTTTAGTGTATCCTTCATACCACGCAAGCTAATCGGAATTTTTTTTTTTTTTTTTTTCTTTATTAATAATTTTTTTGTTACATACAAAATAAGTATAATTAAACTAAAAATATAATATATAAGGTAATATAAAAATATAAGTATAAATGCATGAAAACAAAAAAATCCCACATAGGCAAAAGCCAGTTCGTGGGTATACTATTTTTTTTTTAAGCAGTTACATTTATTTATTACCATGTACATTTTTTATGTATGTTTATATAAATTTATAAATATATTATAATTTTTTTTAACAAATTAGTGAGTTCCTTCATTAGGTTTTTTAATGTAGCAACAGTGTGTATAATAATACAATTTAGGTATGCACACAGAACCTTCGGTGGGAGAGACAAATAGGGAAAAATTGTTGAAAAATAGTTTTTTTTAAGTAAATAAAAATTTGGCAGCTTCAAGACTAAGAAAGAGTCATTAAGGGTAAAGGGTAAAGCAGAAACCAAAATATAATCCTCAAAATTGCACGTTACCCCAAAAAAATTCAAAAAATAAATAAAACCGTAAAAACTAAAAGCCTGCGTAGTAAATTATATTATTTCAAATAATATATCTTGTACATAGAAACTTGCATGTTTTTCAGTAGTAGTTCAACGCAGATTAAAAAATAAATATTATGCATTCTTGAGTATCCTTGTCCTGATGTGTATAGATAAATGTTCACTTTAGAGGTATATCGTTTGTATCTTTAATGCAAATAACAGGAGAATCGTCGCTTTTTCTCAGTAAAACACGTCCGTTCTTTGTCCAAATGTATTTATATCCAATAGATTTTGTTGACTTCGTTAACCAGAGAAGTTGTTTATTTATTGGGGTTAGTTTTTCATTTATGTAGATTTTCTCCTCGGAGTCCGAATACTTCATTTCCTTTGGGGTCAATTCTCCTTTAACCTTTTTTTGTTTTATAATCCTGTCCTTCGATTCTTTTGAATTCATTTGAATAGTTATTATTTGTTTAGCGGGATTGTTGTAACAATTTACTATGGAATTGTTTTTTACAAGGTCACTGCAGTCTAGTTTTTTTAGCAGAAGTTCTATAGGATTTTTGATGTCTTCATTTTTCTTAAGAACAATTCCTTGGATTTCGATAGATGTCTCTAGCGAACTTTGTTGTATGTTGTTGACAGACGATTTAAGATATTTTATTTCTTTTTTCAGTTCTTCCATTTTTGTGTCATTATTATTTAGATGATCTTTAGTTTTGTTTAGCTGACCTTCAAAATCATCGATTTTATTTGAGCAGGTTTCCACACCCTTTACCAGATCTTGAATTTCTCTCTTGATGTCCATAAATATTTTGTTAAAATCATTTTTTAGAAAAAGTTTTAGTTGCACGTCTATTCTCTCACTCATTGTTTGAAGTAACTGTTCTTTAAAACTATCAAATTTTTGTTCAATTAAAGAATCACTTTTATCATTTCTTGGACGCATTGTAATTTATTTTATTTTCAAAAATTAATTTATGATTTTTATTTGTATGATTATGAATGTAGTGACATCTACCGATAAAATCTTATTTTAATATGACGGAGCTCTGTAGATTGCCAGAGGCAAAACACGAGTAATATAAAATGTCCTTTTAAAATAATTTTATATATTTTTTAAAGTTGATTAATAAAGCAATAATAATATTTTTTTTAAAACTCCGCTGATTCGATCACTCGAAAATGTTTTGAATGTCACTTGTTATATCACTTTAATACTTTATTTGGAGCACCAAAAGTATTGTCAAAATTCCAACCAGAATCAGGAGAAATATGTTGTTTTCTTGTAGAATTGATTTGAAAACGCGAAATTATACGTGTTGCACTTTTATCATAGTGGGATTAAACCGGCACTATAGTTTACTGCATAATTTAACCCCCAAAACTCACAAAACTTTAAAGAAATAACGGAGTTGTTTTGACAGTTGTTCACTGCTAGCCAGTAGGTAGATAATTGAATAAATTATACATTTTCATGACTTTATGATTTTTATGTAAATTTGCGAATATGTTATTTTTTTTGCAAATCGCCAAATCAAATCATATTGATAAAAAATCTATTTATTTATTTTATTTTATTTTATTCATAAAATACATGTTATTACATTAAAATATTTACACACATATATTATATATTAAATCACCATTCTAGGCGGCTGCCTGTTTCATGGTGACCAATGGAATATAGTCATTTTGTGAAGTCTAGTGTAAATATATGTATTAAATAAATAAACGTGCTAGAAATTGGAAAAGTTGTAGTAGAAAAATTATAATGGAAACTGGAAAAAATATAACAGAAAGTTTAAAATAGAAAACAGAAAGGAAAAAGATAAAGAATAGATTTTACACATATTTTTTTCTTGTTTTGTATGTTTGCTTGCATGCACGTATACATGTGTGATTACTGTGATTACATGCACTCAATATAACCACGCATACATTCATATAACTAAATATATATTTGTAAGCATACACAAGCACACACTATACACATACACAACATACAAATTCACACAAATTACATATAAGTGAGATACTTAACACCTTCATCAACAATCGGTGCTTATAATGACAATAGTTATATTGTATAGCTAGGTATTTCCAACCTTCCTTTCCCCTGTCTCTTTCCTCTAAAATTGGAAATATTGTAGTCCGTCTGGCTAAGTGTCAAAAACAATTTGAATTAGGCTTACACGTGCAAAAGCTATTAGAAAGCAAATCGTTAAAGTTTAGAAGGAAATAATAAGTATAATGAAATCACATATATTGAATAAAAAATGCTAAGGTACAAGCTATTTTTCATTGAATTATAACTTTTCTGATTCTTCTGTCGCTGGTATAAAAAAATCGAGATATTATAACGTCATCGAGTAATTCTAGAAATTTGATGATAAGTCACATTTTATTAACTAATGTATAAGCATTGCAATAAGTGCCAAAATCAGCCAGATGGCTAATTGCACTAACCATCACGAATACACGTTTTTTGTCGTGCCCTAATACTGAATGATTGTATCTTGTAGAACGCTAAAACACGTTCCAGTTAGAAATCTAATTCGATGAAATAATGATGAGTAATATTTCTGAAGTAAAACACTTCACATAATGCATCGAATTTTTGGAAAACTAGTGTGTCTATACAAGAATTTAAGTAGATTAACGATTAAGGGGATATCCGGCGGTTATATTTCCATACAAACGTATTCCCCATTTATCTCTCTTGATTTTAACCCTAGAGAAAATATTGTTTTTACGTAAAATAGATATCAACTACTAGCGTATCAGTATTTTGTGTTTTTTTTTGATAAGTTACTTTTTATAGAAGTTATGACTTTCCAAAAATCAATAAACATGACTGGTTTAAACGCCGTAATAAGACGTTCAGTATACAAACTAGACAATATTTTTTTTTTTAAAAGCAAAACGTACAGATATAGAACAGTTTTTTCTTTTTTTGGTAAAAAAAAAATTGAAAATCAGTCCACTTTTGAAAGAGAAAAGTGGGGAATAAAAAACCTCGATTTTAGTTAGGTATTACTAGCCCGAGGTGCATTGTCTCTTTCGCTCAATATCCGGTGGAGTAAGAGCAACAGTGACAGCAACAATTTAGTAAAATCTATTTTTTAAATTTCTTCATCACCCAAGTATTATCTTAATAATCAGTAAATCTATCCACAAGTTTAGCCCTAGAGAATGGAATACCACACAAGTCTGTATTGGCACAAACCCCTAGGATCATCATAATGCAGGAAATAAGTCACTAAATCGCTTACTCGATCAAAACATATTTTACGTATATACGTAAAATATGAAATAATAAAATATACATATTTACGTATTCATTAGATTAGAAACAACCAGTCTCATCCCAGGCTAAATGACTAAGAAATTATGTGAACATACGAAATAAGTACCTATTTTAACCACTTATGATTTAACAAACCTTATCACTTGTATTAGAACAGACGGAGTACGGCTAAATAAATGTATAAACAATATCTCATTGCCTACTCTTCTGTTACGACTAAGATGGTTGATTCAATTGACCATAAGCATGAATTTTTTATACTGACCAACTTCCCATTCTATCCACTTACTCATTTGACTATTTCACCATCAGATGCACAGAAGTTGGAAAACCAGCAGCACCTTCTTGGCACACATTGCCTTGCCACATTGCCGCGACTCGGTCGCCTAAAGTATTTGAGTAACTAATATTTTTATGAAGTTATAGCTAATATTTCTAAGCGATCTATTATGCAAACCAAAAAAACATTTTGCAATAACCTTAAAAACTGATTTAGCAGGTAAAAGTAAAATTATTAAACATCTAGAAACAAGACTGGGTTGCTTAGAACAATCGAACCTGGATGACTGTATTGAAATCACAGGAATTGAGGAGAATACCAATGAACATCCCAAAATAACAGCCATTAAACTAATAGAAAATGCCAACATCAAAATAAGTTCGGAGGATATCACTTCGGCAATAAGACAATATGACAGAAGACCAGGTCATCCGAAAAAAATTCTCCTAAAAATTAGAAATCCGGAAACAAGATTAAAATTATTAGAAAACAAAAAGACCATTTCGAACCGTGACAAAATGATATTCCTAGGAGAATCTCTTTCTCCTTATTTTAAGGAACTACTTTGGAAGGCCAAAATAAAGGGGAAGGAATTAAAATATAAATACATCTGGTTTAAAAATGGATCCATTCTAATGAAAGAAGATGAAGGCAAAAAAATCAGGGAGATAAAACACGAAGATGACCTAAATAGAATGTCGTAGAAGTCAAATAGTATAAGGCACCGAAGATAATTGTGACATTAAAATGGATATCGATTTAGGTAAATACATTGATTTAAATGAAATTACCGAACCTAATTTAATTATTAAAGATTCATTAACCTGCAAAAATTTTTTAAAACATTCCAAGTTTTCTTTACTTTGTTTGAACGTTAGAAGTTTAAATAAAAACTTTGATGAAACCATAACTATGCTCGATTGTATCGAACATCGTCCTGAGGTACTAGTTTTTACAGAGGCTTGGCTGAAAAAAATGACCAATATACCTAATATCCCTGGATACACAGTCTACAACACAAATAATAATTATTTGCAAAACGATGGTGTAGTTGCCTACGTAAAACAAAATGTTCAGGCAACTGTTGAGGAAGTTGTTTTCCCTGGCGCAAACTGCTTAAGGATGCAGATATCGAGTACCTTGTGTGTAATAGCTGTTTATAGATCTCCGTCTCAGGCTCATATAGATAATTTCCTTGAATCACTGAGTGCTCTACTTGACTCTACGTCTTTACTAAATAAGGAGATCATTTTATGTGGGGACATAAATATTAACACTTTGGATTTGAGCGATATGAAAACTCAAAAATACCTCTCTCTTTTGGCTTTTCATGGTTTGAAGCCAATCATAATTTCGCCTACTAGAGTTTCTCCTACCACTTCAAGCTGCCTCGATCATATTATGGTAAAATCTAAATTTGAACCACAGGGAGCTGTCTTCACTACTGACATAACAGATCATGATGTGATATTGCTGAGATTTATGAGCTTCACAATAAAGAAAAAAGCGATGGATAATGAAAAAATAAAAACCGTCATCGATAACAATCTTTTGAAGGTAAAATTAAAGGAGGAATCATGGCAGTCAGTCCTGTCATCGCAAGATGTAAATTCAGCTGCTGAAAATTTCATAAAATGTTTAAAAATGCACGTGGAAAGTTGTTCGTCGGTACGAAACGTAAAACATAACATGAAATATTTAAAACCTTGGATAAATGATGGAATTATTAAATGTCTCAGAACCCGTGACAAATTGCACAATAAATGTCGAGGCGATTTAAATAACATTCAACTGCTGGATTATTACAAAAGATATAGAAACTGGTGTACAAAAATTATAAAATATACAAAGCAAACATACTACGGAAGGAAACTGGATAACGTCAATGGAAATACCAAGCAACAGTGGAAGATTATAAAGGAGGCAGTAAATATACAAAAGGAGCAAGTGTCTATAAAAAAATTAAAAATCAACAACAACATTATCTCAATGGAAGAGAATCCAAGTGTAATCACTAATCACGTAAATAACTTCTTCAGTGATATTGGTCCTAGATTCGCAAAAAAATTGTGCAGTGCAAATAAAACTAGCGAAATGTGTCTTGTTAACAATTATATACCTTGTACTCAATTTACAGGAGATAGCTTTGAATTTAAAAGTACTAGCATTTATGAAGTTTCAAAAGTGATAAATGAATTAAAACTGTCTTTTTCTTGTGGTATTGATGACTTAAGTATCATGGTATATAAGCAACATGTTTCTGTGCTGGCGGGTCCCATATCGCATATTGTTAACATTAGTTTTAAAAGTGGCATATTTCCTTCTCATTGTAAGAATGCTAAGGTTATACCTCTTTTCAAAGGTGGAGATCAACTAGATGTTAACAATTACAGACCCATATCTTTGCTCAATGCTCTCTCAAAAGTGATAGAAAGATTGGCTAAGTCAAGATTAGTTTCATTTTTAGAAAAATTTAAAATACTTTCTGACAATCAATTCGGTTTTAGAGCAAATAAAGGTACAAATGATGCTGTTTTAAAGGTATTGACCAAAGTTATAAGCGCGCTGGACTATGGCAACAAAGCTATAGCGGTGTTTTTGGACTTATCAAAAGCATTTGATACTGTTTCCCATGAATTCCTACTTAAAAAACTATCTTCTTTAGGTATTAATAATGCAGCAATGGACTGGTTCAGATCTTACCTTAGTGACAGAACACAACAGGTAGAAATAAATCAAATTTTAAGCAAGGGTAAATCAATCTCCTTTGGAATCCCGCAAGGTAGTGTGCTTGGGCCAATATTGTTTCTTATTTTTATAAATGATTTGTGTAGTCTGAATATTCATGGAAATATTGTTAGTTTTGCAGATGACACTGCCTTAATATTTGATGGTAAAACTTGGGATGAAACATTTGACAAATGTAATACAGGTTTAAGAGTAGTAAATAGTTGGTTGAATAATAATATCTTAACTTTGAACACACAAAAAACCAAATATATCACTTTTAGTATTTCAAGTAGAAGTCAGCCTTCTGCCACTCATAACTTGATTATTCACAATTGTTTGCAAACATGTAACTGCAGCCCTTTAGAAAATGTAGTCAACATCAAGTACCTCGGTGTAAAAATAGATAAATTTTTGAGATGGAACGATCATGTTAATATGTTAGTGAATAATACTAGGAGACTTACCTATATCTTTAAAGAACTGAGACATATACTAGACAAAGAAAAGCTAAAAACAGTTTATTTTGCAATAATCCAGTCTCTGCTTTCTTATAATATATTGTGCTGGGGATCCTGCCCAAAGACTTATATGCAACCACTTAATATTGCCCAAAAACTAATCCTTAAAGTTATGTTTAACAAAAAATTTACATATCCAACTCATTTACTTTTTAAGGAATGTAAAGTCATGAATATAAAACAGTTGTTTATTACACAAACACTTTGTAGATTTTTTAAAAATATTAATATTGCAGAAAGAACGCAGCAAATTCGTTCTACGAGAATTGGCTCTGGTCTGAACTTTATGCCAATTCAAACTAAATCTTCCTTTGCTCAAAGAAACTATTTTTACCAGGCTCCACTCTTATTTAATAGCCTTCCAGAATATGTCAAGTCATCTAATTCCTTGTATACCTTTAAAAAGAATCTCAAATTATTTTTATTTGCCGAGGATTGCCAATTAATTTTTTCATCTTTGTCCTTCATAAATTAAAAGTATATTCTATTGTCTAAATCATTTTTTCATCTTTGTCGTGCTAAATTAATAGCATAATATATTATATACATATATTTATTATTTATCTTAGTCCTTCAAAATTCAAATGAACTATGGTCACCCTACTATGTTTACATTGTAATGTGCCAAGACTGCCAAGGGCCTTTAGCTTGTCCATTATCTGTGTAACAATATTGTTTTTTGAAGTATCATTTTTATTTTACCTATATTATTTGTGTTTTTGAAGTATTATTGTGTTTTTTGAAGTGTTATTTTTGTTTCCTTTTTCCTTTGTGTTATTTTGTTACTTTGTAAATAATTGTTAACCTCAACACAGGCTTGTCCTAGTGAGGTTAAAAATTGTATTTTAAACTGAAAACTAAAATGTGAAGAAGAAACAATAAACAATAAACAAAACCTTACGCCTTTTTTAGCTTCTACTGATGCCCCCTCCTATTGGAGATTGCCTATCATCGGGAAAAACTCATAGCCCGGTCAATCTAGACAAAAAACTGACCCGAACTGCTCTTTCTAGCTTCCTACCTTCTAGCGAATCAGAAGTGGCCAGAAAGCCTTGGGAGCTGACCCCATGCGACCAATTACGTAACAATTAACAAAGTACCAACAAACAAAATTCCAAAAGTGTGGTAAATTTATTTGTCAGCAACACTTCTTGACTAATCGTGTAATTTTCTTAGTGCGCCTAATTAAGGGTTAAACATAATTATTAATTAATTAATTAAACTGAACTAAAACTATTTTTTTTATTATTTAATTAAACTTAACTAAAACTTAGCTTTTGTTTAATTTTAGTTAAATTAAAAAAATTTTTTTTTTTTTTTACAAATACAGTTGTTATACATTGTATATATATATTTTTAATTCATTTTTTAAATATCGTGATTCACCTTTTTTTTTAGCAATGCTCGTGTAAAAAAGGTGGAGCAGCGAAAAACAATTCAATATATATTTTTTAAATGTGTAGTAAGGATAATGAAAATTATAATATTTAATTTTTTTTATATATGTATATCATACATTATACGTGAAACAGAATTGAATAAAGAAAAGATATAAAAGAAGAAGAAGAGAGAAAATAAAAAAAGAGTATAAAATAAAAAGGATTTCCAAAGTCACAGTCACAATGATTGTAATATGTTATCGATATATTGTTTTAATTAACCTTATGAATTTTTTATAGTTTGTTTCCAATCTTAAGTTAAGGGGTAATTGGTTAAACCATTTGACTCCAAAATATTTATAAAATTGTTGGGCTGTGGTGGTATTACAACGCGGGATAGTTATAGAGCCAAGAATACTTGGCCTTTTGCTGTTTGAAATAGATATTTAAGTATCGTTGTTGAAACAAATAACTTTGTATCAACCACTATTATAAAATCACAATTACTTACATGTTTTGAAACCGATGGTTTCTTCGTCAGGGTACTAATAACATTAAGATTTAATGTTATTACTACCCTGACGAAGAAACCAATAAAATTGTGATTATTTAATAGTGGTTGATACAAAGTTATTTGTTTCATTTAAAAATGACGCCACAAAGTGATTTAGCGAAATGTGAAGAAATAACTTTAGTTTAGTTTAATTTCGTACCCTGAAGATGCTTATGTAAAATAAAAAAGGCGTGGTTGTAAAAAAAGTACCTAATTGTTTTATTTCATTAATTAAAATTATTTAAAAATAATTTTACTCTATTGTATGAAAAAGGCCGCGCAATAGTTCCTCTTAAGTTGCAAAAAAAAAAAATTATTTTCTGATTTGTAACTAAGCCATTGCTCACGTTCCTTAGTATTCGATTACCAAAAATATCTCCATATGATTTGAGTCGGTTGAGAAAATAATTCCTTGAGGCATCGTTGGGCGCCAATATCAGCAGCTTTTTACTGTCGTTATAATTTAATAAGTATGACGGAAAAAAATAATACACGCAATCCATTGTGTTGCGGTTCCGGCCGTAAAGTAATGCATTGTTTTGTCTTATTGATTACACGTTCTGATAAAATTTAACACGAGATCGGCATTTGCCGTTAATAAAATAACATCGTAAATAACATCAATCAATAACATTAACATCGTAAAAGAACCTCTGCTGGCCAGAGTCAAAAGTACGGGCAAATTAACCCTTAAATACCTCTATTAAAGAACCTATCGTATTACCGAGATAAACGCCTCTGCTAATTCGGCTACTAAGACGTCTTATTTAAACGTCATTTTTGTTAATCTAATATTTCAAATTTTCTGATTTAACAATATCATCTTCGCTATTTTTTTTTCTCATATTATTGTCATTTTTTGGTTGATATTTAAACTAAACGATGACGTCATATACACCTGTCGGATCCCCTAACTGTATAATCATTATTATTTTTTTAAACTTTTAACTTAATGAGTTAAACCTCGAATTGTAATACTTAAATTAATGAAGATAATATTATTGAAACTCAATCGAAAATCTGAAAAAGAAAAATCCGAAAAATGTATGGATACATCTGGGACTCGAGCCCAGGACCTTCGGCTTTCCGGGCCAATTATTATTGTTCAAATTTATCAGTTTTAAAAATTTAGTTGACATGTATACTTACAATTGTTTGTAAAAGGAGGACAAATGCTTTGGTTACGTTAGGTCAGGTTAATGCAGAGGGTTCTTCTAGTATTTCCTTTTACTATGGAATCAACAACGACAAAGTGGCGCCTTATATATATTTATTGCTATCGGTCCAAATACTTCAGAGATCAACACATTCCTTAGATAACGAACCTTCTTATGTAGCTTTCATTTTCTTTGACATTCTCAAAAAACCAATTGACATTAATATTTTTTTTTTTTTTTTTAAATTTGAAGTAAATTAAATGAACTAATATTAAATATTATTGATCTCTACGATTATTTTACCATAAAAGAAAATACTTGCTGAACTTAATAATAGGTACTTGCTATTAGTAAAATTGATTTACTTTACTTTCAGAAAAAAAATAACATTCAAGCACTTCCAATTAAATCATTAAAGTCCCATCTGCACGGAGAAAAATGTTATTCTTAAATACGATCATTTTATTTGTAAAAACGGTTGAAAACGGGACTGAAGTTCTTACGAACAAATTAACAGTGTTTCAATGTTTATTGGCGGGAAAAAGTATGAATAATTTTTTGGTATACGTACGAAATTACGTGTACCAACAAATTATTCTTACATGTTCCCACCAATAAACATTGCAACCCTGTTAATTTGTTCGTATGAACTTCAGTCCCGTTTTTAACCGTTTTTACGAATAAAATGATCGTACTTTAGAATAACATTTTTCTCCGTGTGAGTTTAGGTTTTGGCCAGTTTTGGTTAACAAACGAGTTTCGATCGTAGTTATGGTTACCGCAAAAAAAACCTATACTTCAACTCAGCCGAAACCTGTGTCCGTGATGTATCGGATCTTTTTCGGCTTTAATCGGACATGTTTATGCCTCTAAAATAATTCGAAAATTTTAAAAGAAACTGTGAAGTATAGAAAATTTTAATTTGGGAGGTGGGTAGGGGTACTGCCATCCATGTTTGTAATTCGGCGTAGATATAGAGGGTTTTTAACTTTAACTTTCGGTTTCGGTTTCTGCTGAAATTAGAACAGAAACCGAAATTCGGTTTCAGCTAAAAATCTAGTTTGGGACGGTCCCTAAAAATCATGAAACATTTTTAATATGTAAAAAAAACCTCTACAATTTCCATTTTCCAGTACACACTACTTTGATTTGTTTTTTTGTATATCACAATCCAATTGTGACAATATTTTACGAGAGAATCATTTTCGATTCGCTTCATTGGTTTTCACAACATTGTAATTTGAAGACAAGTGAAAAAAGGAGGCATATGTTGTTTTTAGCGATAACTTCGAATAATCAAAACACTGTTAGAATAAAACTGTTGAACAGCCGAGAGCACCAATAACTTTTAGCTGTTTAAAGGATTAGATGAGTTCTATTGGATCTTCCGTTGAGACTTTAAAAAAAATAATGATATTGCCCCGAGTGTCCCTGCTTTGTGCAATACTTACACACGTATACATGGCAAAAAAGACACCAAGATCTGTTTGTTCTTGTTATACATATTACAATAAAAAATGCAGACACCTATATGTTATACCTAGTAC
The DNA here is from genome assembly GCA_951813805.1 of Limnephilus auricula. Classification (NCBI taxonomy): domain Eukaryota; kingdom Metazoa; phylum Arthropoda; class Insecta; order Trichoptera; family Limnephilidae; genus Limnephilus; species Limnephilus auricula. The sequence continues at coordinate 22,195,986 of OX638397.1, forward strand.
ATTGTTATGTTATAACTATTAAATTTACAGACAAAAATCATTCTCGCAATCAATCTCAAAACAAACACGTGGATGTCGCAAATTATTTGGTAATAAGAATAGAAGAACATATATTTTGAAAAACAATAACACTTGTTAATTTGCAAGAGGTTTGTTTTGGTGTAAAAACTAGGTATACTTTTTCCTATTTCACGTATTTTAGGACAAGGTCGCACATGATTTTAAGCTATTTAAAAAGAAACACGTTGATTTTTCAATTGCGGTCAGCATTTTCTTCTACAATCTATACGAAACTCAACAATAACAGCATTTGCAAAAACGCTTGACGCAGCTTGAATTCCAAGATTAATTCATATTTTACTATCGTTAATTAATGTTTTGCATATTTGCACGACTCACGGGTATATATAAAAAGGTTTTCGGTACTGTGGACTTATTATCAATTTGACAGTGGTCGTGGAGTGAACACATTTGTTCTAGTGATCTGTTTAAAGTTATTCAATCGTAAAAATGAAAATGAAATTTGTGCTTGTGAGTATTTTTAATTTTTTTAACAGTTTCGCGAAACGGATAGTAATATTTTATTTTGCACGTTTTGTAGTGAATATAATGTGATGATGTCTTTTTTTGTTACTCTGAACAAGTGATTTGAAAATTATAAACCTGAGTTACTGTTTAAAATATTGTTGTGTGTTAGTGAAATCTTCTTTTTGAGTAGCATTAAAAAATGTTTTATTCTCGAATAGTATTGGAAAATAAGTGATAATAATTTTTTTTTGACTTTCTTAAATATAAATTTTATCTTACAATACGCCCCACGATTTGTGAATCATGGGATGCGGTGAGCAGTACAATATGGTTCTATTCGTATTTGTGATTCAGTATTTGAACAATAATTTCTAACTGCCTTCTTTGGCTGGCTTCGAAATGAATAGACTATTTATGGTTCTCGGTATTTCCGAATACGATTTTTTTGTGTAATCATTTAAATTATAACCATCTATTTAAAAATACGAATGAAAGGGTTTAAAGTTTATTTATGAAACAGTTATTAGCAGTCATAAAAAATAATGCAAGTATTATCAAATAAACCAGTCCATTTTTTGTTGATATTTGTAATCAAAATATTTAAGTAATTAATTTCTTGTTTAGTTTATTTTTGTGCGTCTTGTTTCAAACTACAATCGACCCTAAATTCACGATGTAAAATGTAAAAGGAAGCAAGGCTAGTAGTCCAATTTAGAGATCTTATATCATCCCTAATGTATATAAACTAAGTTATTAGCTGGTAGGGGAAAGAAGAAAAGTGGAAGGAATCAATTTTTAATGATATCCCTGATGTCTTTGTGACCCTACACGCCCGAAAATAGTGCAATTCCGATATTAACACAACGCAGAAGATATAGGAAGGGAATCTTAGTTGGTTTGGAAATGTTAAGTGGATGGTTGGAATAAGGATGATATGAATTGTGTCTAGAGTAGTCATGTGAATGGAATATAAGTCGGAGACGTTCCAAAAAGATAATGCACAATCGAATTTAAATTATGTTTGCGTGTAGACGATGCAAGAAGCATATCAGAGAAATTAGCGTTTCTCTCCTCTTACCTTTGGGGAGAATAATATTATTAGCAAATTTGCTTCCGGGCGGAAGCAACTCGTGTTGTATTTCCGCTTAACCCGTCAGGCTAATTTGTTTTTGGAACAACTCTTATAGGTCATAGTATGCAATACGATATAAACAGTGCTAGAAAGGGAAAATTCACGCTGTAAATTCTGTGTATTGTTTTTCTTGTATTGTTTTTCTTGTATTGATTTTTTATCTATAAAATTTTTATATGTCAGTTTTTGACATTTCTTTTAACTACCATACTAGGCTGATGCCCGTGTTGTGGTAGTCATACATAATACATATAAGAACTAAAAAACATTATTTTATAGAAACAGATAATAAAAAATATGGTAATAAATAATAAAAAATGAGAAAGGAGAAGAAATAAATATTGAAGGATAAATAAAACTAAAAAAACAAATATAAAAAAAGTTAACCAAAAAGCAGTAAAATATAGACCCTTTTCAAACCAAAGTTTCGGGTCGGATTTTCGATAAAAAAATATGATATTTTTTGTAATAATTTTTACATGGAGCTACAAAAAATTGATGTGAACACAACGTTTAAATATTCCTATAAAATGCATATTTTATAGGATGTGTTTTTATTTTAGTTAGATGCAAACATAAAAATGTTTTTTGATTTATTTTTATGAAAGCGTATTTCGTATCACCATTCAAAAACAGCTTTTATTTTTTGGAAACATTAAGAAATATTCTATTTATTTATAAAGCAGAAATATTTTGACCTTCTGACAAAATATGGTTGAGGCCCGAGGTTGAGGGTTATTAGCTTCCACCTTTCCCAAAATAAAAATTAACACTTACATTTCATTTTTGTGATTAAAGAGCGATCATTAGGAATGTTGCACATGTGTGATTGATTCTCGTAGCAGCGCAAATCTTTTTTGTATTTCACTTTTGTAAAAATACAAAAAGAGGTCATATTTTTCAATTTTCAAAAGGAAAAAAGATTGAGAAAGAAGAGTGTTAAAACTTGAGCAAAGGGACTCGAACCCAGTGTAGACTTGAACACTTATTTCTAATGAAAAAGGTAGCTGCCGATAATATGGAAAAAAATAGTCGAAGATAATATTGTTAATTCTAAATATTTGAAATATGAGATGAAAAATATGACGGTTTTATAATAGGTGGCAATGGTTAAATTGGATAAAGCGCCGTCCCGATAAGACGAGAGGTTCTTGGTTCGAGTCCCAGTTGCGACCGTTATCTTTTTGTTTTCTGTGACTTGTTCATTTTCATATTTTAATTTAGATTATTATTGTTTTCTTCTTCTTCAATAAAAAAAATATAACTTTCACATTTGTTTTTGCAAAATTAATTCATTCGTAAAACTCATTTTATTTTGTGGATGTAATGCGATTTTCTGAGAAATTTGTGTTTTGTTACGGTGAACTGGTTTTATCAAATAAAAGCAGCTTCATAATAACCACGCCTTCATGGGAAATTAATTTGTAAAAATGTACGGAATACAAACTAACCATTATGATTTATTTACATGGAGTATGATTGAGAATTTCTAGGGAAACCCATGCGATTGTTTGATTAGTCACATTTTGGTCTGGTTTGCGGAAATATGACTGAATGACATCCAACACTGAAAAATCTTTGAAACTGATAAACCGATCTATTAAGATATGAATAAAATCTGATATCGCCGAATTACATGAAAACCTTTGCCAGACTGGCAAATTAAATTGATTCCGTTCAAGAAAGCGTTTTGATATTTGTACTAAATTTCACCAAAAGTAAGATCAATCTGACCTTAAGGCAAATTGTTACGCCCACATTTACCATCCACAAAGCACCTCTACTGCTTGATATCTTCAGTGGAGCGGAAAGAAACGAAGGTGGAAAAAGTGTAAGAGAGTGTTGAAGAAGATTTCGGTTATTTTGAATTGAAATTGTCCATACGAGTATAATTTTTTTGTTTGTTTTTGAATGGCCGTCTCTAAAAGCGAATATACTGAGAGTCTGCAAATTAATTAGGTTACCTATCAAAAGCTATATTAAATACTAATTTGCTTTCGAATTTTAGTTATTCACTCATTGTACTAACCATTCGAGCGATTGGTGATCAGTTTTTGATTTGGCCATTCGGTTTAGTTAATATCATTCATCAAAATATTAATATGCACGGAGAAAAATGTTATTCTAAAATACGATCATTTTATTCGTAAAAACGGTTAAAAACGGTACTGAAGTTCTTACGGACAAATTAACAGTGTTTCAATGTTTATTGGCCGGAAAATGTCGGAATACCGTTATCTTTTAGTTCTACAGTTCTTACGAAAAAATTAACAGTGTTTCAATGTTTATTGGCGAGAAAATGTCAGAATAAACATTGAAACCACATTAATTTGTTTATAATACCTTCAGTCCCGTTTTTAACCGTTTTTATGAATAAAATGATCGCATTTTAGAATAACATTTTTATCCGTATGGAAACATATAAACTGTTTACTGCAGTTTAAAGATTATGAATTTACCTATATTTCACCGTTTATCCTATATTTATAGGTTCATTAAATGTGGTCTAATTTTGGACCGAAATCAATCGCAGAAAAATAAAAGCAGTCCAAATTTGGACCTAAATCGCTCCAGTAGCTAAAGAACCTATTTTTTTGGTGTACGTGTGTAAAATATTAGTCGTACCTACCGGAAAAATAAATGCGTTATTTATAAATCTTATCTAAAGCCCGAATTACAATGATGAAATCTTGTTTAATATTTCAATGAAATAGCCGAAATTACAACAGCGACTCCGATAGCCCAGAGGTTGAGCTTGCTTTCTAATCAGCAGGTCACGGGCTCGGTTCCCGCCAGAATCAAAAATGTGATGTAATTTGTGTGATGATGATGATGATGTTGGCGTGACATTCTTACTAATATTCATTACAATAAATATAAGGTTAAATCACTTTGTACCTTAATGAGACGATGTATGAATTGCAAAAATTTCAAAGTGCAGAGACCGAGTATTTTTTTTTCTCTTTGCATACCCCTTAAATCATTTTACACAGAGTGAAGAGCCCCTCAAAAGAGATTGATGTGTTATACCTAAAACACAGGAAGAGCTTGATTACCTCCTCTGGTTTGGAGTCCCTAGATACCCCATTAAAAACACGTGGCTGTGAAGAAACAAGTCACCAGTTTTATAGATTTCTATAACATTGTTTTGCATCCTTATCTTTAAAAAAACATTAAAATATATCGAACTACGCCTATTAACAGTTTTGGACCTCTTTATCTCGACCGTTTTGCAATTCGTATGTTTTAAAATTTGTTTGTATGTACACTTCGTTTCCATTTCGAAATGTTGATCATTTTAAAGTTCTGTAAAGATACTCCTTCAGATGCGTGTTTATTTTTTATTTACGTTACCTACCTGATGAAAGTTTGGAAATCGAATTGTTTAATGAGATATTGATGTTTCTTTGGATAAATTGTATGATTCGTTATTTGAAATGAAAAGTTGAATAATACGTATTGTTTATAAATTATTACTTAGGTAGAAGCAAGGTTAGGTTAGATAAATGCAAATTTTTACATTAGCTCCACACTGGAAGCCCTGAGGAAAATAATTTCCTTCAGGGTTTCTTTCATCTTTGGGGAGGCTATGTGGAGGGTCTTTTTATGTAAATTATAGCGAGGAATTTCTTAGAAGGAAAAAGTTACGAGGAGTGTGTAATAACCTGAGGGTCAGTGGCTCATACTACACTTCGCGGTTCCGATTTGGCCTGCCACGTAGTATGTGGGCAGACGAATCCGATGCAAAGGCTCTAGACAAACCTCTCCCCAATAATCTGGGGTTCCTGCTAAGTAATCAAACGTAGCGAATTGCTTGGGGTGACCTATGGCAGAGGTTCTGGCTCACAGATCCGCCTCCGCTTGATGTAACTAATAAATGACATTTCTTGTAATAATTTGTAAGCGAGGTGAGTCAATTTTTCTGTGATTTCTGGTAGACAACCTAAACTAATTTTCTTATATCTTTTGTTGCAGGTATTTTTAGTCTGCGCACTTTTTTCGGTGACATGCGGAACAGACGTGGATCACAGCAAATGCACTCTGGACTACATACGCAAAATCGTCATGGAGAGCTGTATACGGCCACATCGTTATCGACGGCATACGCATCACAACGCGGGAACAGAAAACAACAATATCGATGAAGATGGTATGTATACAAAATGTGCATTATTATATACAAGCTTCTGCCCGCAACTTCGTCTTCGCAGGATTAGTACTTCTATTAGCATATTTTCATTTCCTAGGTCCCATCTATGTTTATACCAAAATTCTAAACCTATTTATTTAAAATATCTATAATTCTTTATTCGATTCAAAGTATTAGGCGAGTACTTCAAATAAATTAACGAATTGATTGTTTTGCAAAATGTCATTCTCAAATTTAGACATTTTATGTTAAACAATAGTTTTTATTTATAATTTATTGAATATAGCTAGCTTTATAGAGCCTATATGTTATTCTGATGTATGAGCTATATTATTGTAATGTTTCATTAAAATCCATTCAGCAGTTTTTGTGTGAAAGAGTAACAAACACACATACATCCATACAAACTTTCGCGTTTATAATATTAGTAAGATTTCTACTTGATTCATATTTTTCTTCTTTGCACGGTTGTATAGTTGTGATGGCTAGTAATTTTCCCCCATTCTATTGCATCTGGTGTTGCGATTTGCAGCTTCAGTGTTTACTAGGAAAATGGTCCAGTGGACAGTCTGCTGCAACATGCGCTGTGATTTCAAGTACACCAAATTACATTATTCAGAATCCTAAGCTTCCATTATTTGTGTGTCATGTACGCACGGTGGTTGAACCTGCACAGGATGCAGGTTACCGTTACGGTTTCTTTATAATACGCAAATAAGCTCGTGTTACCTGATCAACAGTGCTTCATATAGTGCTTCATAACTCCACACAGGAGGCCCTGAGGTAAAAAAAATCCTCGGGGCATATGTCATCTTTGGGGATGCTGTGTGGGGGCCTTTCCAGGGAAAGTAAAAAGAATAAGTTCTGGGAAGGAAAATGTATGATGGTGGGTAGGAATATGGGGTCAATGTATCCAGGAGTGGCAGACGATTAATAATAATATCAAGTGGGCTCTAATAATAATAATAATAATAATTGGATAATTTGTAGAGCGCCGTTTTTGTGAGAAATCACCTCAAGGTGTACATTTTATTATGAATTCTTAGGCTCTATCTAGATCTATTATTTACGAATAGATACAGGAAGATACTCTTAGTATCGCTAGATGGGAAGATACTCTAAGTATCGCCCTGGTGTAAGACCACTATTCAGAATTGAAACGTTGCTTGAAATGGCTTTAGCCGTGTTTAGTAACTAGATCTGAATAGCCAGGTACTTCCCCACCTTTCTCTTCCTCCTCTCCTTCCCTTCTTCACTTACCTTCAGCCTCATAATATACCTCAATTGAGGATAGCATAGTCTCACTGGCTCCAGACGGAAGCGGTTGGGACTCTTGTGAGGTATTCACTATAAAAATAAAAAAAAACATAACGCACGCGAAGGACACTATATTTAAAATATTTGCTACCCCATCACTTATTATATTATTACTTATAAGAAGATTACTGCTAATAATGGAGTTAATAAATTGAAGTTATTTTGGAAGACCTAAGAATTTAGGACTCTTGAGGACTGGAGAATTTGTATGGACTTACATGTAAAAATATCCCACAAATAAGTCAAAAAGTCTCCCTCAACCAGTCTCTACCGACTAGAATCAAACGCATCTACCTCCAAGACCTAGACAATCTCACCCCATGAACTGGGTACCCCGCTACGTCACCAAACGTCACTTGGAGCGACCTATGGCAATATCGAATATAAGATAGATTTAGCGGCATCTTTTTGAAAATATTAGGCAAAGAGTCGGCAATGCGCGGAACAAATGGAAACCTAGAATTTCCCAATATTCGGGAATATTGTACGTTGGAAGGGAAAGGTAGACGTAGGTTACCTGGTTTTTAAATTATGGTTACATTGGTAACCATCAGAGCTTATTACTAAATGCAATGCAATACAAAAAGTGATTGTATATAAAAGTGTAATGTACACTTATTGCATTTTTATAATATTTTGAAACGTATGCAAGAACCGAAACCAACGCCAGAGAATTCAAAATTCAACTTGCGATCCTGCCCTTGCAACTGTACAGAGCGGTTCCGATGAGAAAGATTGATAATTCTCAGTATCAATTTTTTTAAACTAATAACTCAATATCCACTTTATTTTACTAAAAATGTGTTTTAATATATACCTACATTTAACTGAGCAATAAACGCATGATGATTAATTTATTAATATCGTGTACTTCTATTTTTTGATGATAAGTATTTATGATTTTTTAATAATGTCTAAGCAAAATAAGCGTGTAAAAAATTCTGAACTATTTTAGTTTGGAAGACCGTAAATAAATAGACAAACTGAGGTATTTTCGTCACAAAACACATAATGGTTTTTTTTTATTTTATTTCAATTAAAATTAAAATTCTGAAAACTGGCTTTACTAGATAATGTATTGATTTATTTTACTGTATGATTATATGATTTGAAATGTGTTAATGAAAATTTAACAAATCTGCCAACGACCAACGGTATAACCTTACTATATTAAAAATGAACTCGGTTTTTTTTAAATTTAAAAACTAACTTTACCAGATTAAATAACAATCTTTCGAAAACCAATTAATTTTTTTGGTATAAAAGAGTCAATACGTCTATAATTTGATTTAAAATGGACTAATTTCCGGTATTCTCTGGTTGTACCCTCTTAAATGGTTGATATATACGTCAAGAAATTTATTGCGAAGGTGTTATTGTTAACAACAGTCGTAGGAATTTAAAAACATGGAGAGTTTGAGATTACTCTGAATTGTGTATAGCATGTGCATTGAGTTATATATAAATGACAATATGTATATTACCGATATAATTTAAAATAAACAAACAATTTATATTTTTTTCTGCAAAATAAGTCGATTGTCTTAAGATCTTTGAGATGTTAGATTAATGTTTCGTGACTTGTACTTAATGAACTTTATCATCATTCGTGATAATGCGAGGTTTTCCTATAAAATCTATTTATAAATATTTGTACTTTACAAATAGAAATGCATAATAAAGATGCGAAAATATGCAATCAGTCCCCAGGTAGGTATTTATTATTATTTTAACAACGATCTGAAACCATTTACCCATGCATTACATTGTAAAGCTATTATTAGGTATCAGACAGACAATTTAAAACCGAAATTTTGATTTCATGTAGAACAAAACTACATATACGTAATTGATACAAAGAAATTTTTCGTTGATATTAAACACATAATAAATCTCCTGAAAGTGTTGAAAATATTCTTAAAACACCCTGACAACCAAACGAGATTCTGATTTAAGTGTTAATTGGTTTAATATTCCTTTAGAATATGGTTTTATTATGATATTTATATGGCAGAATAATAGTTACTAGACTGTAATGGTCGGCGCAAACGAGCGACTTCTGTCACAGCGATAGTTGAAAAGATAATGAAGCGATACCAGAAAACCATGAAAACTCTTTATATGCTTGCACCTACAGTTATCTTGCTTTCATACCTTCTTTTAAATACAAGACAGTTGCACGTAAATATCTCAAATGTTTTATTTCTTTCTTTGTAGAGGCCGTAACCGTTCGCACTCGTCATCACCACGGACAAGGCGCTCAGTTCCACAACATTGAGTGGGACAAACTTCCCGTCAACAGCTCTTTGACCATCCGAAGGAAAGACACTAACAATAGAAGAAGGAGAGTCGTTGACCATCCACACTCTTACTACTTCTATTACTGCTGCAATCACATGGCCGAGTGCGAAGAAGTTGAATGTCCTATATGAATAGATCAAAGCAAAGTTCGTAAACTTAAAAAAATGAATAATTTAAAGTTTACGGTTCTTAATTATTGAAAGTAAGAAGAGAGCTTAAAACGTGTATTAAAAGAAATGATAAAATAATAACCAAGTCGATGAACTGAAATAAGTGAATTTTATAATAGTCTTTTACGGCTGGCGCCAAAGAGTTGTTAAACTGTTAAATGTTATGAAAGTTTTATAGTGGCGAAACGAATATCTTCATTTACCGTTAAAATATAAATACACAGACTTTGAAAATTGTGCATATTCATATTAGAAAAATTGTTTTTTGCTTGCTGTTGTATTTCATATCAGGCAGTGAGATTTTTACTCTTAATTTCATTTTACTGACGAAAATATTCTAACGCGGTATTTTCGCTTTAGGAAAATTCACTTTGCGAATATAACATCTTGGAGGGTTGGTGTATGCAAGTATACAAAATTGTGGTTTAATTTTGCTTACTTCAATATTAGTTCATATTGAATATTTAGCAAAAATTGTCTTTATACTTCAATTATGAATGACCTACTGTGATAGTTGTGATTATTGCTACATGATTTATTTTTACGTGTCTGCCATTAAATGAGCAAAATATTCTATTATATTTTATGGAGGAAATATTATGATATTATTATTTACTAATTAGTTGATGGTGACGAATAATCGATTTAGAGCAGGCGTTAGGTTTTATTTTTCATCACAGTACAGGCAAAGTACGGTTCCATCGATAAAAAAAACAGCTTTGAACATAGTCTTATACAAATAATGTCTTAAACGTTAAATCGATTTTATCCAGTTTTCTCTCCTATACCAAGCTGTCGTTTCTCATTAAGTTGTCATCTTATCTAATTTGCGGCAATCTTTGTTTCTTTCCTCCAATTACGGAGTCCAATAATATGTCATTGGACGTAGTTTGAATTCCCAACACAGATCCAATAATGGATCTTGGAGATTGTGGCATTAATGTTGACTATATATTTTCTTGCTTCTAATTTAAATTATTATTTTCTGTATCTCAACGGTAAACAAAACGTCTATATCTGTGATTGCCTTTTTTCATTTCGCAATCTTTGAGAGATTCTGAGTCATGTTCAATGAAAATGTGATTATCAGTAGTAGATATTTATTTCTTAACGCACGTGTTCGGAGGTGGTCAGATATCTTCTTGAATGAGATTGCGGCATGGTCTGTTTACAAAATATACAAAACAAGTTAGAGAACTGATAAAATTCATACCCCCTTTACTTGGCAACAGTTTGATAAGAGTTTTAGTTTTTTTTAACATGTAAATGTTATTGTTTTCAATAAGGTTTATTTTGTTTTCATCGATGGAACTTAACGTTGATCTGAACACCCGGAGAGTAGTATTATCACACCTATAGTATTATGAAATTCACACCTGAATTTCGATGATTATCAAAATTGATCTCACAATTTATCAAACTTAAGTTTATTTGATAAGACATTTACTAAGTCAAACCTAAAAACGTGTTTTAAATATGGCATGTAAAAATATTATCTTAGAATATTATCTTCTGAAAATATTATTATTATTTGTCATCAGTCCGCTGGTGCATGTTGAATATATTTTTTTGATGTTATGCAATGCTTAAATTTTGTAATAAGATCATAAGAAATTACTTTTTAAGATATTTTAAAAAAATGTACGTAGTTAGAAATATTTATTTAAAATAATTTGTAAACAAAGACTTCAAATGATATTATTATATTATAGTTAAATTAAGTTGAATATTTATAGATTTATTTAAAATAAAATTATTACATGGGTAAAAGAAATATTTGTTTATTTTTTTATTCCAGCAGGACTGGGAGGATAGTTCGATCCAGTCTGCTAATATTACATATACAACGGTAACACAGAGTGAATTAAAAATTCTAAAAGAACAGAAGAAATAAAATGAGATGACATATTATGTAGGTACTTAATGAAAACATAAAATGAAAATAAAATTCATCACATATACAAGTAAAATTACGTGTAAAAAAAAAATTACCTATTTCGATCGTCCATCAGGGAGGTTGCCGCATCATCTGCATCCATTGATCATTTATTGGGGAACTGAGTCATTCGGATTCAGCCACAGCAAATAACGTTGGTTGATTTCTGTGACCTATATAACTTACCTACTGATAAATTAATTCAGTGAAAAATTCTGTTCTCAAAATAGAAAATGTTTTGGTGGCTGGTGGCTATGAATTTCAGTAAATTATTGGTTGACTTTCGCCAAGCACGTGACCCAATTAGAAAAATATTACTACTCAGCATCCAAAATCACTACGGAATGGAATTTTTTTTTAGTGCTAAAGCAGCAAAAACCTTTGACCGGTGACCTCAAGACAATGCATTATTTTTTCAGTTAGACAAATATATCATTGTAACTCTGTCAAGAATAAAACGAGACACGATTGATGACTTACCGATATTAAGATAGAAGTTCAGCGTTTTATTTTTTAGTGGAATTTAAAGAATTAACATGTTTTTGTCTATGGGAAGAAATTTCTTCTATAGAAAGACAACCATTTAGAAACATTTCTCGAAATAACTTTAACTGTTTCGTATTGTTTCCGTGGTAGATATAAACATTCAGATTTTAAGTACCCTCAAACAACAACTCCACACTTAAAATAAATACATGTTCGTACTTTCCATTATTCGACATTTATTAAAAATTTCTTAATAACTTGCCTAAAGAATGAATTTCGAAATCAGCTGCTTTGTGTTCTAGAGCAATGACCTAGTCTCAGAGCTATAAATATAGTAAAACATGTGTGACCTTAATGTCACCAATGTATGACGATAACACAGTTAATATATCACTGAAGCCGGATTGAACATGTTTACTCAGTGATTTTAACAGATAACGCTCGTGATATTGGAAACACCGTAGTCTGTACTCCAAAAATTTTAGGTATTCTAACAATGAAATTTAATATGGCACGAAAATAATGGAATTTTACAATTATTACAGGTATAAGGAGATACCCGGCGGTGATTTTTTCCATACAAACGTATTCCCTATTTATCTCTCTGGATTTTAACCCTAGAGAAAATATTGTTTTTACATAAAATAGATATCAACTACTAGCGTGTCGGTACTTTTTGTGTTTTTGATAAATTACTTTTTATAGAAGTTATGACCTTCCAAAAATCAATAAAATTGACTGGTTTAAACGCCGTCAAAAGACGTTCAGTTTTCAAATTAGATGATGCTTTTTAAAAAAAAGGAAAACGTACAGACATAGAATAGTTTTTTCTTATGTAGTTGGAAAAAAAAAATTGAAAATCAGTCCACTTTTGGAGGAGAAAAGTGTAATACAAAACCTAGATTTTAGTTAGGTATTAGTAGCCCGAGGTGCATTGTCGCTTTCGCTCGGTATCCGGTGGAGTAAGAGCAACAGTGACAGCAACAATTTAGTAAAATCAATTTTTCAAATTTCTCCACCACCGGGTTTCATCTTAAGGTTTTTTTAGCACAAAGGTTAAAAAAAAAGGAGCGAACAGATTTTCAGAGCGAAAAGATCTAAAAATAATACATACATTTATCAAGGTTAAGCAGTGATTCGCAAAAGAAAATATAAACCACTAATTAAAAATAACAGTGTGTGCATATATTCCTGATAAACAGATAGGAAGGTATAGATAGATTATAAATAGAAATAAAAAAAAAATATATGTATGATAATCACATACAGTTTTATTTGGTTTAATAAAGATTTGTTTCGCAATATAAATTAAAGCTACTAGATCATAAAAATAAATATTTATATTTTTTTATAGTCCCAAGTGTTCCCATCTGGAGCCAGTGAGACTATGGCATCCCCAATTGGGGATGTTATGAGGCTGAAAGGAAGTGGGAAAGTGAAGGGGACGAGGAAGAGGAAGGTGGGGAAGTACCTGGCTATTCAGATCTAGTCACTAAACACGGCTAAAGTCATTTCAAGCAAAGTTTCAATTCTGAATGGTGGTCTTACACAAGGGCGATACTAAGAGTTTCTTCCACTCTGGAACGTGCGGCTAATATACTACATATTATTTTAAATAATTAATTGTGAAATAACACAAATCAATTACATAAAACTTATTATTATAATACAGTTTACTTTTTTTATAAGAATATCACATAAACATCCCAACTGCTCTCGTCTGCAGCCAACGAGACTAGGGCAATTAATTGGAATGTGTTGTTAAGCTGAAGGTAGTGGGGTGGGGAAGGAGATGGGGACGAGGAAGGTGGGAAAGTACATGGCTATTGAGATCTGGTCACCAAACACGGCTAAAGCCATTTCATGCAACGTTTCAATTCTGAGTTTTGAACATTGCCTGTCGAGGTTACATCGTCAATGTGGTTCATCACAAAAGGTTACATGTTAGTAATGTTAGTAGAGGAAAATGTAAAAGCTTGGAAGAGAATCGTTTACTACATGATAATTATATTCACTGTACTATTTTATACTGTTATAAATTAGGCTTTGAAAAATTATCCACAATACAGGTAGACTCCTAGCATAGAGGAAAATATACATTTTCATTCTCTTGTGATGTATTGTCTGGTAAAATAAATATATAAAAAAATAAATAGTTACAGGATTGAAAAATAATGAACGCCAGAGAAAGAAAGTATAGTTTGCTATTATTCCATAATTTCTTTCTCTGGCGTTTATTCGATTTTCAAAGGGTTTTATTTTAACGGTATTCTTATACTTTCTGGATTAATCGTTCTAAAGGAAAAAAAAATGTTTAATTTCAGACGTCGAATTAATTTTGTAAATTAATTTTTTATTTATTTATTTATTTATTTATATAATACAAACATACAATACATGATGATCCTTTGTCTGTCCAACTGGGAAGGATTCCCGTTTCAGGACAGCCAAATTGTGTTTTAGTACATATTCTATAAATTATTATATATATAAATTGATATAAAAAGTAACTTTTCGATCCTTATCTCTCTTAAGTGTAAATAACCCTTTGGAAGATAATATAATAAGAATTAACATAATATTATCAATGGTATAATTTTTTTTACTAACTTTTTAAACAATTACTAAAAGATAAAAATATTTTTTTTTTTTTGCATTAACATACACTTATTTAGTACATATTAGGTATGTGACTTTATGTTAGCATATGTTCGCTCTCGACTCTCCCCATGTCCAGAAGCCAATTGCTAATCCATTTACGCAAAGTGCTAGCACTTTTCAATTTCCATGTATCGGGAATGAGGTTGAACACTTTAGGCCCTAAGTAGGAGTATTGTCTTTGGGCATGTGATGTGTTTGTAGTGGGTGGAACTACTGGATTCCTTCTTGCATGACGGGTGTTGTGGTGATGATCAATGGATGAATAGTGCTGTCGATGTTTTTGTGTATGTAAAATAATTTTTCTTATATACAGTTGCCGTACATCAAGAACTCGTATTTTTATTTATTTTATTTTTTTTTTTTTTTTTACAAATACAGTTATTATACATTGTATATATATTTTTTTAATACATTTTTTTTAATATCGTGATTCACCTTTTTTTTGAGCAATGCTCGTGTAAAAAAGGTGGAGCAGCAAAAACAATTCAAATATATTTTTAAAATGTGAAATTTCTCTTTAAATAATAGATCACTGGGATACCTAAATGGTTTACAACATAATATTATGCTACATCGCTCTTGATGTGATTTCTCACAAAAACGGCGCTCTACAAATTATCCAATTATAATAATTATTATTATTACTAAAAATCTTGCTATGAGTTCTTCAGTTAAAATATTCATTTTTAAAGTTAGCTCCATACAGGAAAGATAAAAATCTCTCAAGGCCTATGACATCTATGAGGATTTTTTGTGGACGTTTTTTTGTTTTAAATGAAGGAGAGGAAGTTTAGGGAGGGAAAAGGATATGAGGAGTGGATACGAATGTATTAATCAATCCCACCCACTGCGGTGCAAGGCGATGGATCGAGAGATTCCGGCTGGACAGGTCAAAAGGTCCCCCTCAATCGGTCTCTCCCGATCTGGCCCACCACGCAGTAGGTGGACAAATATATCCGCCAAGATCCAGACCAACCTCAATCCATGAAACCGAGCATCCCTACTAAGTCAACAAACGTAGTGAACCAATTGGGGTGACCTTTGGCAAGGGTGTTGTTTATCTAAAAATGGTACGGGACTAAAAGTGTAAAAAAACATAAGTCACCTTATATCTTTTCGTTTACCTATGTATTTATTTTGAAAAATAACATATTTTTTACATCTGTATATAATAAACTTATAAACTAAAATCTAATTTTTCACAAAAATATAAAATTATAACAAACAACTAAGGGTTCAGTACCCATGGGCCTAAATATTTACGACTATATATTTAGGTAAATTTAATATTAAATAAAAATAAAATAAGATATAAGAGCACAAATAGAAAACCGTGTGTATTATTTGTGCCGTTTTTGTGAATTGAGATTATATCTACTAAGTTCATCTAATTGATATGTTGTAATGCTTTTATCCTTTTTTTTCCTTTTTAGATAATGAATGTATTATGATAAAGTATTTTTGTCACATTAACACTATTAATTAATTAATAACTAATAACGTATATTATTAATTAATTGTACTAATTGACATTTAATTAACCTGTCAAAATGTAATTCGTTGATTGCATGCAAATCAGTAAACTTTGAAACTATTTCATTTTTTGTGAGAAATGTTTCATCATTGAATGTCTCATTTTATGTACACAGTCGGAAAGATAAAGAATATGCCAGACAATAATCTGATATTTTGAACATAAACATTACAAAGTGCAAACAGTGTTCTTTAGTAGACTGATACTAACTTACCTAACTTTATCATTGTAAAATACTTTGCACTTTGAGCTTTACGCTTATTACAGGGTTACAACGAGATTCTTACTCTTTTACAAACATTAAAGTTATTATGAATAAAATATTTGAAACTGTCCTAGGTTTGCCATCTTTAAAAGCAATTGACCAGCGGCTGAGAACAAAAGTTAAAAATGCTTGCAACTATACAGGGAGGTTCCAATGAGAATGATCGATTATTCAATTAATTCATTTTATTTAGATTTATTTCATTTAAAACTTGCTTTAATATATACCTACATTCAAGTAAGCAATAAAAATGCTCAAAACGCACGATGATAAATTATTAAATATCATGGAATTCTTGTAAGTATTTATTGATCATAAGTATTTCTGATATTTCAATAATGTCTAAACAAAATAAGTGTGTAAAAAAAATTAGAAATATTTTAGTTTGTAAGACCTTAAATAATTAGAAAACTGTGGTATTTTTATCACAAAACACGTTATTAATTTAATTTTTAATGATTTAATATTACTAAAATTAAAATTTTCAAAACTCTGTTGACTAGATAATGTATCGATTTATATTTTTATATGATTATACGAATTGAAATTTAAGTTGTTTAATAGAATATATCGTTTGAAAATTGAAGAAATCTGCCAACGACCAACGGTATAAAATGATCTCGGTTTTTTCGAAATTTAAAAACTGACCCTACCATATAAAATAACAATCTTTCGAAAACCGATTAAGTTTTTATAGTATTTTATATATTAAAAATACACTTAGTTTTTCAAAATTTTAAAACAGGTTTACCAGATGAAATAACCATCTTTCAAAATCAATGTATGTTTTTTTTTTGTTAAAAAGAGTCAATATGTCTAGAATTTGATTTAAAAAGGACCAATTTCCGGTCTTCTCTGGTAATACCCTCTTAATAGAATTATGGTTTGAAAATTGAACAAATCAGCCAACGACCAACGGTATAACCTTAATATATTGAAAATGAACATAGTTTTTCAAAATTTTAAAACTGCGTGTACCAGATAAAATAACAATCTTTCAAAATCTTTTTTTTTTGTAAAAAAGAATTTGATTTAAAAGGGACTAATTTCCGGTATTCTCTGGTAACGAATACGAACCTTACTAATAAACATTCTTACAACTTTACACAACTAATAAATAACCGTGTACCCTGGAAAAATGATTGTTTATCAGTTGTGAGAAGTTTGACTAGGGGGGCTATGTTTGGCCTTGGCCCAGCAGTTGCTTATATAAAATTCTGCAGTTTTATCAAAATATTATAATCAAAATGGATCTCAACAAAATTCGTCTAATCTAAATATTAGCAATTATTGTACTTTGATCAGTGTAGTTGTAGTGTGTTTGTATGGCTTGTAGGCTCCGTGGGTTTTGGATGTATTCCAGTAGGCTTAAAGCTTACGACAGTTACCGTCAGATGTTGAGGAATTATAGGAAGAGAACCTAGGGAATATAGCCGTACAAACAGCGCTCTGCGCAGCAGATTTACTTCCTAGTTTGTTGAAGCCGATCGGCCAGACCCTAAAGCATAATTAATTATTGTAAATGCGTATTATTATAAATAAACAGTATTGTTCAAAGGACCTTATAGTTATTGAAGAAACCCAATACCAAGTCTGCCTGCGGATTAGGCATAAATTACATTTAGGTTGAAAGATATTCTTAGTTAATATAAATTTATTTTATTATTTATTTGTATTATTAACGCCTTTTGGCTATTACATAACATAACTTATAATATAACGCAAACACTATAACATGAGAAATTAGAGTTTAGTAAGACATTAATAAAGAGCCTAAGTAATTTACATATTTGAGATGGGCTGTGATGTAATGTCCACATCCTGTAACGTGGGGCCCAAGTCTTTCGTCCTGTAACGTTAGGCCCAAGTCCTCTGAGGGAGAGAGAACCCTGACAGTTTAATAGTTGGTTCTACAACAAGGTCTTTGATTTTTACATCCGATGTCAACCCTGACTTTGCCACGACTCTTCCGGGAATTGTAGTGATAGAAGCATGATGTAGTGTTTGTGAAAAAATATTACTAAACATCTCATTTTTTCAACCACTACTCTGATAATAATATTCATTTGGCTCAATAATGTGAAATGGCTTTATTATTGTTCATTTACTTTTACATGTTACACATACATTTAAAATTAAATGTTAAATGCCTGTTACACATACATTTAAAATTAAACAATAATTAAATATTATCGAAATATATTTATTTATATTAATATTCGCATATTTAATTAGGGCATTTATAAAACATGTTATACACATAATATTAGAAAGGTAATCATGAGATTAACCGCTGTTAAATCTGGATGATTTATCAGAAATATCTTGATAATTAATAACACGCGGTAATAAGCATGCGTTTATTAAAGAGTGTCGTAGTTACAATATGTGTATTGTCTAACTAAGAGCTAAGTGCAGAGAGCAAAATTTTGCTTAATAAAATATAGAACCCATAATGCTAACATTGATTTTTTTAAATATGCTTTTATAGCCTGTTTGTAACTATATTCCGCGCTCTTGATCTACTACTTCTGAGAAAGCATTTCCAACAGCATGTAATCTAGGTATAAGCGAGTATCGAAATCAGTCATTCCCAAAGTGGTCCAGGTGGACCCCCAGGGGTCCACGGGAGACTCGGTGGGGGTCTTCGTTGGCGTGATAAATGGTCTACGTTGGCGTAAATATGGAAGAAATGTAATAAATGAAAATGTAGCAGGGGTCCTCCGAAAGCAGTAAAATTTTAAATTGGTCTACGAGAAAAAAAAGTTTGTGAACCTGTGATCTAAATGTCTTAAATATAATAACTGAAATAACAATACATTTTTCGAGAAAATTTAAGGCAAAACACCACGTCGTATAACTTTTGAAATCGGGCCGCTAACAATAATGCCTATCGTTCACGTAGCTACTTACAAGCGACGCTACCGCTACCTGTCATACAATTTTACTAGTGAAGCGCTTAGCGGCGTTTTCAAACACTAACGCCCATCGTTCACGTCGCTACTTACAAGCGACGCTACCGCAACCTGTCATACTATTTTGCTAGTGTAGCGCCTAGCGGCGTTTTCAAACACTAATAATAGTACGAAAAATACAGACGAGCGGCGATCGCTTGAACGTAGCTCCATGGAAGAACGGCGTAATAATGGTATGGAAAATTCAGACGAGCGGCGATCGCGTCGCTTGAACGTAGCTCCATGGAAGAACGTCATAACATTCCTTATGAAGATGGCGATTAGGTTTAAATTCCCACTTGTAAGGTGCGTAAATTGATTTATTATCGGTTAAACCAATTAGCTTAGCAAAAAATTGTATGTTTTCCCCGCACTATTTAAACCACATTTTTGCACAAAGAAAGATTTAAAGAACATATCTATAAAAAATAATAAAAACACACTTCAAAATTCGCAGAACATCTCATGGTGAATAATCACACTCCACTTAACAACGAGGGGCCTCAACCATTACAATATAGAAATAATGGGTCTTAGATTAAATTTACTTGAACAATTAAAAAATAATAAACGAACGAATGATCCTAATTTAACACTAATTAATAAAGTACGGAAAATAATTTATTCTTCCCTTCTCAGAGTATTTACAAAACCTACACAATATAACGCATCCAAATAAATCATAGCAGTAACGTCATTATTATACAATTAAGACCCTGTTCAGAAGGAGCGAATCGTTACGCGCGTAAGCATACGCTAGGTGCCAATGCATTGCGTCCAGAAGCATCGCGTGTACGCGCGTACCTTGCGCGTGGTGAGCGCGAGTCGAGATACTACAAACTCCATGGTTGCGTCCAGTTCACGCGCGTATTGCGCGCGTAACGATTCGCTCCTTCTGAACAGGGTCTAAGAACACAATAATACCAAGTGCGGGGAAAACATACAATTATTTTCTCAGCAATTCGGCTTAACCGGTAATAAATCAATTTCCATTTAAAATCGTAAAGTTAGTCGGCTTATAGTGGTTCAACCACAATTTGAAAATGGTTTTGTAAGCCGAAACAGCTGTAACAATATATTCATTAAGTTCAATCCCAACAATCAAATAAGTTCAATCCCAAAACACATCATTACGCATTACCTCGTAGTATTTCGCCTAAAGTTTATTTAGGGAACGAACTTTTTGCTAACACTGTAGGTGTTTGTATCGTATGATTCATTTTACAACATACGAGTACAACGAACCAACTTATCTTCTTATTTTTATTGACTTACATATTTTTAGACGATAAAAAATGATGGCTTGCCGCAGACGAAAAAATGATGAAAATTGATAACAGATGAACAACCTATTTGACTTACAGCTAACATTTGGGTTAATCTTGTGGGTACTAACTACCAAAAAGATAAGAAATTTATCTCTAAAATAACGCACCGCCAAAATTTGTTCGGTAGTCATTCATCTGGATAACTTAGAACAATAATACTACAAAGGAGATTCAAAAGCGCATAGTGAGCGCAAATCGCTGTTACTTCCGCCTACAAAAGCAGATAAAATCCAGACTGTTGTCTAAAAACACCAAGATATTAGTGTACAAAGCTCTTATTAGACCAGTGCTCACGTACGCAGCTGAGACATGGGTACTTTATAAGAGGAATGAGCGAGCATTGGACATTTTTGATAGAAAAATTATGAGGCGTATCTTTGGACCGATTCTAGAAAATGGATTTTGGCGTAGACGTTACAACAATCGCAGTGGGAGGAATTGGGATTAATACGTACGTTACTCCTGGACGCACTGACTCCCAGAATCTAACCGATCCCCAATAACCTTTTCCTTTTTAGAACATTATCTCCCTAAAAAGATCTTCCACACAGAATCCCTTAATATGACAGGTTCTAAGGGAACTTGTTTTCCTCAGGGCTTCCTGCGTGGAGCTAATGTAAAAAAAAAAAACATTTTACGCATGATAATGAAAACATAATAGTTCTCATCCAGCCAAAAATACTATGACCATGCATTTCAATATACCACAAGTTGTATATGTTTAATAATATATTTATCGTTCTTGAGTTCAACAGTTCGGCTGTGGAACGATTTGCCAGCGTCTGTGTTTCCTCCCTCCTACAACATGAGTCCCCTAAAGACCCACGTTGTAAGAGGAAAAGTTCCTCCACGCAGCATCTTCATATATGACATAGACATGTAAATATAGTTAATGTAAAAAAATAAAAAAGACGATTTTTTTAAAGATGTTTATTGAGAAGATATGCGTCAAGTCACCCGACGTGTGACATCTGGCGTTTTTTCCGGTACCAACATAACAGATACATAACATCAATAAAATAGGTTCTGAGCTTTAGCTGTAAGTATAAATAATCTCATTACGTTTTAATGACCTACGAAGCCAATAGCAAATCCGTTTGTCAATTCCACTCTATCGCGTTCCAGTAAAAACGCTGAGCCATCCAATCGATGAAATAATAGTAATTCTTGCTGTCTGGGCACGCCCGGGCCCGGTGCAGTTAGAAGGAAAGCTTCTTAGGGGGGTTCCACAGAAAAAAGGGCCTACAGTCATACGAGCAGTTAAATAAATAAAAAAAATACACAATTTGATGCGGAAATATCCACTTCAGAGGTTAGAAGGTAATCCATGCAGGGTGTTAAGGTACGTATTAGAGATACTTTAACCAGTGACTCCTGACATTATTTGGAGCATTTTTTTTTTCAATTTTTTTTTTTCTTCAAAATTAAACAATTTTTTTTCACATGACCTTATTGGTCACTCAGCCGAATTACCGCCCCATTACTTACCCCGCTCCCAACTACCCAACACCTACTATTTTTTATGTTTTTGTAGAACAAAAAAAACATCAAATATATCACCGGAGAACAAATTTCCATTTACATTTTTTACTTCAAATAATTTTAGGAATCACTAGTTAAATTAAGTCAAGCACGTGCTTTAATACCCTGTATATATATATATAACAGGAAAGGATATTTTTTTTCTTTGAAACGAAAATCAACTAGTATTGGCGTGTATTCTTAGAAATAATATCGATTTTAAAAAATATCGGAATTTTAAATTCTGTAAACAAACGAAACGTAAAAAATGTTCTTTATTCAGGAGAGCGAATATAATATTTGTATTTTTTCAAAAATTATAACTCCTGTTTTTGTAGACCTATAATTATGATTTTTATTTTAAAATAACATTGATTAGATCTTTCCGAATACTTTTTACTTAAATTTCTTTAAAGACGTATTTAATTTATTTTTTATAGTTTTTCGTAAAAATACTCCTTTATTCACATGGTAAAAATCGATATTACTTTCAATTTTATATTTTAAATTAGAAATATTTCCACAAATAGATCGAAAGAGATAAAAAAACGTGAAAAATTATATATTTAATTCATTTTTGGATTTTTTTTCCTTATTTTTTCCCAATTTTTACATTTGATAAGTGCAAACCATGAAATAATATGAGCAATGGGAAATTTTATTTTTGTACTTAAAAAGCAACCAACAGTGGGCATATAAAGCAAAAAAGTAAGCTTATAATTAAAATTTGTCTAAACAGTTTGTTCAAAATGTTTCTATCGCTTAGTTTGTAAAAAAACATATGGTGATATATTTTTTTCTTGTTTGTTCCAGATCTCGGCAGGATTTATTCTCCAGCAATTGAAATTTCCGCTGTAGATGAATGTCCATAGTTTATACCTCAACACAATTATTTTTGTTCCTTATATTGTTATCTAATACAATCACGAGTTAATGATTTGAATTTTGTTCTCCTGTCAAAAATGAGATCTTACGAAATTGTTTATTCTTATCTATATATAATATTATATTTTTAAATCTTCAAAGCCGTCATTCACAGCAAAACTTGCTTCTAAGTAAGATGTTTGTTATTTTACAATATACAGACTACGATATTTAGTGTAATATTTTTTTTAAAGTGCCAACTGGTATGACGGTTAGAATGGAAGATACTTTCGAACATGCTTACGGATCTTTTGTATCTTCTTTCACATCCGTACATTCATCAGAGATATTCACGTTCAATAGGCAATCTCCGACCTACAAACCTACGTTGTTACACCAATAAAGATATTATATATTTTTTCCTTACTAGTCAGAAGTACACTGGAATACGCATCGCCTGTCTGGAATCCCAAATACACCCAATACGTCAATAATAAAGAGCGCATACATAATAAATGTAATAAGTATCTCGGTTAGAAATACAACAATAATTATATCTGCACTCTCCAGGCGAACGGTAGCTGACATGACATTTCTCCAAAAAATAATACACAACGAAATAGACTGCCCAGAACTTCAAGCCCAAATAAATTTTAACATTCCATTTAAAAGAACTCGCAACGCTAACCTTTTTTACCCAACTGGTAATAAAACAACGCGCCTATTCCCCCATTTCACGCATCCATCAAACATACAACTTAATTTAAACAAGCAAATACCGATATATTTTTTGATTCCCTCCCTCTATTTAAAAAAAAAATTCTAGCACATTGAATTCGCACACATCACCCACATCCATATACACACACAGGAACACTCACACACACCTCTCTCCTTCCACGATACACTAACTAACTTAATTTAGGTAAAATGTATAATATATCACACAAAAACATATGCAACAACTTTTATAACTTTGTAACTTTTCTTCTATGTAATTATGTGCTTTTTGTTTCTGCAAAATAAAATAAAATAAAAAAAAATATATGTGAAAATTTTTGGACGTAATATCCGAAAAAATATCTTTCATGTATTTAGTTCTATCTTTGTAATCTTATGAATGTGACTAGTGACTCAACTTGTTAACTCTGTGTTTTTGACATCTCGATTACCTTTTAAATGCTGGGTGGTTGTATTTCTTAGCAAATGTTCAAAAGTATCAGTATTGTGATTACGTTTCACTGTAAAGTCAACACTGACGTGATGTGTATAAATTATTAACACATTTTGAGTCAATCCTTACTTACTTTCAGACCCTTGTGCCCATCTCTTGGCAAGGTTCTCAATATATCTCCCCGCCGTTTTCTCCGACCATAAGTCAAATGAGAATCGTATTATTTCTCTACCATTTTAATGGGCCAAGTCTTGAGCGTTGAACTGCTTTATTGGGACTGGGTTTTAGTGCTTTCCAAATGTAATATCCTGGATCATTTCGTGTATTGAATAATTGATTTTCTTAGGTTATTGAGTGATTAAATTTAGAGCTTGATGATATGATGTTTGATAAATTAAAACTAATGATTCGTCTACGTAACCGGTCTTGTCTTGGTTTGGTTAAGGTAACCTCATCAATATTATGAATGATTACTTCTTCTACATACAGAACGAAAATTTTTGAAAACAGTCCATTTTTACAAGTTTGTTTTGGGTTTGACCCAATTCAATAACCGTATATTTAGCAAATCCAATTTGTCTGGAATCTTTAGAGCAAAGGAATTGTGTGAAAATATTGTCCTTGTTCTAGCGGTATTTCAATGGAAGATGCTCCGAGGAACTAGCATCATTGATTCCTTCGGCACCGGTGCACAGTCGGGAAACACGACAAACGCGTGCAACAAATTATACAAAGTTGACATTTGTCACATGATAACTTCTGATAGCTTCTAAATTAGAAGCTTTAGAAATGAGGAAATCATTATATACAAATTTGTCAAAATTCCTACTTAATAACCAAATTCCTTTATCCAATTAAAAAATACACCCTTTAGCCCTATTTTTAACTTGTTTCCTGCTTTCCATCCGAGCCCTCGACCAGTCCTTCTTTTGTCAATGATCCCAGCTCACGATATGATGTACTTGTTATATTGCTGTTCTGAGACGTTTAATAATTAGTAATATTATTATAAATATCTCTAATTATTGTAATTTTTGTTAAAATTTAATATGAACCAAACTTTTAATATCCCATTAAATACCATTAACGGTTGTTTGTACATTTACTTGTGATTAGATATATATTTTTGTCTCTCTCCCACTTACTTATTGATCATTCATTGTATCTCTTTCAAATAATTTCTCACCGTGTCTTAGTATTTACTTATTATTATAACCTAATAAAGCTTGATCGAAGCGAAACCGGTTGAAGTATAAAATAATAAATATTAGTGGTCAAATACTAAATGTTTGTTTTATTTGAAAATTAAATGCCTAACGATAATGTAATTGATTCTCAAGAAAAAAAACTAAATATTGTTTTTTACCATCATTGTGTGAGTTTTAATTAATTCGTAATATTACTGGCAATTGAAAAAGGTATGGTTTAAATCGAGGAAAATTATTAGGTGATAAAATACAGTAAGTACATTACGCGTTATTTACAAGAAAATATTTCACGAATAATTCATCACGACTTGTATAATTTTGAAACAATTTTAATTTATATCCCACATTTAAAAAAAGTGGATAAAGCCTCGGATTTATCCAGAAGATAAGTTACCGTCGGCGAAGCGAAGCTGTGGATAATCTTACTTGCAGATATAATGAGAGACGCATCTGAGACGGCTGCAATAAAAGCGGTTAGATTAACCAAGATTCTGCTTTGTCTCTACTTTTCTGAATATAAAAGAGCAGGATCACTTGAATTTCTCGCAGTTGGGAACTGAAATGGATATTTTTATTATTTCATGACTTAAAATATTCTGTTTGGTTTATTTGAATTTGCCGAGACAACTGGTTTCAATTATTTATTTTTATTTATAAAGAAAAATGCCTTTTAAAATAATCCACAATACAGTATGTAATTAATACGATTTGAGATTTTCTCGGCCAAAAATATTCTCGACTCTGTGCAAAAACGAGCGGTTCGTTCGAGAGATTCTCAACGGATTGCAAACTTTAGAGCACATGCGTCGGGTGGGAATGCTACCCTTACTCTACCGGTACTTCAATGGAATATGCTTTGAGGAACTAGCGTCATTGATCCCCTCGGCACTGGGGAAACACATTCGGGAAACATGCCAAACGCGCATCCTAAAAGTTTAAATTATCTTCATTTAAATTATCTTCTATCAAGCGAAGTTTTATTATTTCACCTTTTCATTAAATTCTTTCTACAAATTATTATGTTTAGCGTGGTAGCTATTTAGTTTTGCTAAGGCATTGTCAATCTTTAGAATATTTGATTTCTGTTGTGGTATTCACAATTTAAAAAATATGATTTACAAATCATTTTAAGCGAAACATTTATCACGAAATAACATGTAAATCACAATATATTGATCATAGTAGAAGCTTTTTGTCGAACCAAAAATGCCAAGTGACCCAAATACCATAAAAAAAACATTATGTTCCTCGATGAACTAAGAAAAAGAATTTCTTTCAAAAATGGTTTTAAAGCTATTTGAGTAAAAAATAGATGAAAGGCGTATTTTTATGATAAAAAGAAAGAAAAATGG
This sequence comes from Limnephilus auricula, assembly GCA_951813805.1. NCBI lineage: Eukaryota > Metazoa > Arthropoda > Insecta > Trichoptera > Limnephilidae > Limnephilus > Limnephilus auricula. The sequence goes on from OX638397.1 coordinate 22,222,867, forward strand.
ATAAAAAGATGAAGAAGGGAAAACGTAACTGAATGATAATGCAGAAATGTACAGTTAGATTACTAACGCTGCTGCAATTTTAAAATGTTTCAAGTTGCGGCGCTGACAGTTGACAGCTGACAGCTGACAGGTACATTCAAAGATTATCATTCGCTGAGATACAATTTCATGCATTTTTTTATGAGTAGGAAGAGGGAACCCGTTATGTGAGGAACTAAAATGTATAAGCTAGAGATTAATTCCATTTGAGTGTTTTTAAGGTTCTCATTAAAAATAAAGGTTTTTGGATTCTGAATAAAATAATAATTTCAAAACTGAGTTTTATTAAACAGTAAATATAATTTTAATGTCTCCTATGTCGTCTCCAAAGACAATCGTTATTTATAAGTACGAGGTGCAGTAATCTAGGGATGCTTAAAATAAAAGATTTTAGTTTTTTGAATTACAGTGACTGTTCATTGACGTATCGTTTTATTATTCGTATGGTTTTGTCTTTGGAGCTCTAGAATTATTCTAATTCTGCACATCTACCTTCGGTACATCTCGAAAACCAGATTATGTGAACCGAAGACCCCATAGACAACTAAAGCAATGTGAGAACTATTTATAGACTAATTTGTGATAAACTGATACCCGGCATGCGTTGCAATGCTAATTTAATAAATAATTTTTTTCTCCCTTCGTGTATTTCCCATTTGTCCCCATTTCCCTTCCCGCGTTTCCCCTCCCCTCTCACGCATTCCGCTTCCACCTTCTTTGCCTTCCCTTCTCCCTCGTCCCCCCTCCCGTGAATCCCCCCTCCTTAATTTCCCAACTAACCCTTCCGCATACCTCCCCTGACCTTGGTTCCCTGCCGCCTAGCTCTATAAAATACACCCATTTTTCCAACAACTAGCGTGACCTATTTAATTTTTTAATGCAAATTTCATAAGGCCAGAGCTCACCAATATATATACAGAAGTATTTACGCGCATGTTCACAACAATTCAAAAAAATGTATAGCAATCGGATGAAATTTTAATCGCAATCGTATGAATAGTATAGGAAATAATTTCATAACGCCAGAGCTCACTATCCTATAACCATCCCGGGTATGCGCACATCATAGTAGTTAAGTTTCATTGCAATCGGGTGAATGGTATGGCCGCGCATAAGGTACGAACAAACAAACAAACAAACAACCAAACAAACAAAAAACATACATTAATTTTTATATTGTAGAGTATAATAACATATGTTATATAGGGAAAAAAAACAGTGTAACACCTATTCTTGATTATTGACTCTACACTGTTAAATGTATGTGGATGTTTTCAAGCTTCGTATTACATCATGATCAAAATGATACAGTATGAACATATTATAACATTACCAGGTTAAATTCACTATGACCGAAAACCGCTGTTCGTGTAAAAAGTGATGTCAACAAAGTTTCAGGATTTAATTATTTGAAAATGCTTTATTACACATTCATCAATTTCAAAACATAATTTCAATTAGTTATGGAGAGCTGGTTATTAAAAAAAATTCTCATGCGATGTAAATATTAAAGGGGATTTTTTCCATTTATTGCAACAACGTTTTGGCCTTTCCCCATTTGGTAACATAATAGGCACATTTGTCGCGACCACGCGTCGTTATGAAAAGTTCTCTACAAACCCCCTCTTTCTCGTCCCCAACATCGCGCTCTAACGAGTAAAACGCCATCTTTTCATCCCCCAGAGATTTGCGGGAAGTAGAAGAAGAAATATTCCATTAAAAATAAACAGCCAGGCACGGGTGAATCCGGAACACCAGGTAGGTGGGTAGGTAGTTAAATTATTTTTTGTGCTAAAAGAAGGTTGGCACTCAACCTGCCTAATTGTTTTTGTATCTGCCTACTTTATAATTCCTATTTCCATCAATTTGAAATGGGTTCTTATAAAATATATGTTCTGTAGGTAACAAATTATAAAAAAATATTTATACCGTTATAAAAATGCACAAAACATTTTCCGTTATAATTCCCCTTCTTTTAAATTAGCCCCTCTTGTTACTAATGTGTTTAATAATTGCAATATGTTTTCGCCTAAATACACAATTAAAAATTCCATTGGATTAGTGAATCATTTGAAGGACTTAGTTCTCCCATCTAATTCTAAACTCATTTCACTTGATGTTATAAACGTATTTCCTAACATACCTGTGCTTGAATGCAAATCTTTAATAGATAACTTACTTAATAATTCCCATTTATCTATTGGCATTTCTAGTTATCTTTTTTGCCTTTTTAATTTGTGTTTAAATCAAAATTATTTTTAATTAAATGAGGTGGTGGAGCACCTACCAGCCCTGTATTAGCTGACATATTCATGGATAGTATCGAAAACAAGATATTTGAATATAAATCCCCTTTATTAAAAAAATGTTCTGTTGTGGAAACGATATGTCGATGATATTTGTTGCATTTGGACGGACTCAGACTGCCAATTAAATGCCTTCCTATCACTCCTTAATTCCTTTGCATTCAAAAATCCAGTTCAAGCTTAAGATAGGCATAAATTCCAACATAAATTTTCTACATCTCTCCTTATCCATTATTAACAACAAAATTATCTTCATAAACATTTTTAGAAAACGACAGTTGATATCGAATATATTAAGGACACTTAGTCATTGTGAACTGTCACCTATTCGTTTACGATCTGCAGTTGTCGAAGGGAACGATGAGAAGTTACCGATAGTTATCCTATCGATCGTTATAGAGCAAGCGTGCTAGGGCCTCTGGCATCTACAGATTAAATCGCGACGATTGATGACCGAATCGGAGAGGGATCCGTTGGCGCAGTGGATAGCGCGTTGGCCTGGATTGCCAGAGGTCCTGGGTTCGTGTCCCATATGTATCCGGAAATTTTTCTGTTTCGGATTTTCGATTGACTTTCGCTAATATTATCTTTATTTATTTAAAATATTATTTTAATTTATCTTAATACCAAATTAAATACTGTTTTTTTCACAGAATCTGTTGGAAGGACGTTAGAAAAATATTTAAATGCTGATATTTACAAAAATGTTAATTAACTAAAATCACCTTGTAAAAATCTCAAACCCTTCTCTTTTCCCCCAAACCATGGTATTCCAATTGTGGTTTCAAATTCCATCCAGCAAAGTTTGAGCTTAATCCTTACAAATGGCTTGAACTGGCATAGATTTGTAAGATGTTTTGAGGTATTCAAATTCTTTCGTACCTGAGTAACGAATCATGCTTAGAGTTGAATACTGGTTTGGGATATTTATTAGTCTAATGTATTGACATATTTTGGATGTATTCATTAACATAGGAAAGGTATAATGATAATCTAGGCCCAGGACTTTGTTTCTCCAATTTTTGGCGAAAATACGTTTATGTATAAAGAAGTTCTTCTTGCGTGATTATTATTATGCGTGGCAGCTAGTTTACCTTCTGAATGTATTATTATAAAATACATTTTAAAAAAAATTACATCGTTGATCTCAGTTTAAAACGATATTTGGCCGTTACATTGTGAGAAGTTTGGAAACGTTTTATTTTGGTAAATTTTTATCCAGGAAAATTTCATATTTCTGAATAAATTTATTTTTGGAAAATCATAAAATAGGTCATTGGTCATCAAATTACACATGGAGGAAGTTACACCTACTAGAATAAATTACAATGCAAAAAATATATTTCTTTAATATTAAATGAAACAAACTACTTTGTGTAAACCACTATAAAACCATGTTATAATATCAAAACATTATAACATTTGATTATAGTGGTTTATACAAAGTATTTTGTTTCATTTCATTAAAATGATGCCACGAAGTAATTTTGCAAAGATTGAAGAAATAATTCTTCTAACATGTTTAATTTTTGTTGTGCTAAATTAATTTTTTTCTTGAAAAAAAAAAGTTATATTCTTATTTAGAACCTTCTTCTTTCATTCTATGAAATTTATTTATTGTACACGTAAACACTCCAAATTAGAGCCAAAAAAAAAGATTTAATGACATGTCTAATTCCACCAAGGTGTAATTATATAGACGTCTAATTTCGTCAGTGTTTTATTCTATCAGTTAAATAATGGTACCTACTTGAATTTCATGCCCGTGAAATTTCGTCTGTATCCACTATTATCATGTTGACTTCAAGTCAGACAGCCAGGGAAAGCAATTGTCCGGAGGCGGCTTGTCAAAGCAACCGCTCGCCGCGCTATTTTGAAAAGGATAATAACATTACTGTGAAGATGGCATTCTTGGCACAACTAAGACATTGTCAATTAAATTTAATTAAACATTTAACTTTGCACAATCAAGGATTGAAATTATTAAAAAAAACATTGCCTTTCCTTACCCGAGTTTCCTCTAAATCTCATTGTAAAATTTAAAATTCAGTACAGTTCAAAGTAGTCCCGGCTTGACGCGTTACCTTCACTTCAAAACCTGCACCGTTTGTCTGAGATTAGGTTGAAAACTGTCAAAAGCAGGACTTCGGTAAGCTTAGCTTACATATCCACCATTATTGAAAAGTTAAACTTCGAATGCTGGTAGCAACGTGTCAGATTTGAAGTCGACCCAAGATAATAAAATTTACGTAAACATATAAGAACTTTTGAAAACAGAATTACCTACAAAGGTTACTTGTTTCTCTTTACGTTATATAAATGTATTATATAATTATACAAATATGGTATAAATGTAACCAAATATATTTTTACAAATAAACGTGTGCATATCACGTAAGAAAGTACCTAATTCAAAACATAATATTATTTTAGCCACTAAAATATAGAAAGCTTGTTGACATATTGCAAAACACTTTGCTAAATATATTAAATATATGTTAAGGGAGATAATTGAATTATTTTTTCCAGTAATTCCTGAAATTTTTTACTTTGGTTGTTTTGTAATGTTTGGTTTTTCAACTTAAAAGTAGATATTAGATGAGTAGGGTTGTGGATAGGGGTTGGGCGGTTACTTGGATGAGTGACTAGTGATGGGATGACTACGTTTTTTTTTATTAGGTTTTGAGAAAAAAAATTAGGACCAAACAATATCACAAAGTAAATGGAGATCAAACTTTCACGTCGAAATAATGTTCGTTCGAATCCAAATAATGTCAGAAATCACTGGAAAGTAAGTCAAGTAAGTACCTTAACCACTCGAGCGCATTTTGCCACATTATGGCAATATTTCCAAAACCTCGGATTGCTATGTGGCCAAAATGTGGAAAATTTTAATTTTTTTTAAAATTAAAACGACTGTATAATATATTGTACATTGAGGCGATTTCTCACAAAAACGGCGCTCTACAAATTATCCAATTATTATTATTCAAAATATGACAAAATAAATATTCTCAAGACTCTTTAAAAAATTTTAAGTTTTAAGATTTAATTATATTTTTTTTATAAATCCTATAAATATGTGATAATAAACAAAAGATAGGGGAATTGATTGGCAACATAGAACTATAATCAGTTTGTATGTCTCCATATTCAAAATCAATGGTATGATTTTTTTAATGTGGGCGGAAAAATTTCCTTTAGCAATCCGACTAAAAATATTTAAATTGCTCTGTCGCTCCAGTGGTTAAATTACTTGTATAATAAACTCTAACTTGTTTGTAGATAGGTAATCAAAAAACGACTATGATAATACTTCCAGTGAGAAATTTAAGTGAGTACTTTTTCTTTTTTTTTCTTCCAGAAATAGTTGTTAAACTCGTATACATTCAAATAATTTTTTTATTTCTTTTATTTTTTCTACACGGTTACTTTGAAAATGTAGTTGGTTTGCTATAACATTGTTTAACTTTTTTTGTTTTTTTTTATTATTTTTTTTTGTTTTATATTTTTCATTTGAACATCATGAAAACTTTTGTTCCTTTTCTAACGCCATTGATGGGCGCAACTATAATTATAAAGAAAGAGAATCATCATTAATTTCCAAAACTTTGTACACCGCAGTATTTTCAACAGCAGCTGAGAGTGGTAACAAAACACTTAACAAACTTGAAACGTGAATGCAATAGTGTAAAGTCGAGCACTAGCGGTTTGTATGAAACTTGTGCAATATAAAACGAACTAGTTATTAATTCTTCATTTTACTAGCAGTTTGTACGGGGTTCTGCTCGAGAGTCTCTTTTTAAACAATTGAGAAAAAGTGAATAAAACAGTAAATAAATAAAACACTTCCATCGTATTTTGAAAGTCTGTTAACTATTTCAAAGCTGCATAGAGTATGATGGAAATGATAACACGATGTTGTGAATTAAAAATAATTTCCATCGACCCGCAAAATTTAGATTAGCCCAGATAGCCCCGAAACATTTTTTTATGCTTTTTTAATATTTTTTTTATTTCATCATTAAAAAAAACACAATGAAATATAAAAATATTAAAAAAAAATCGTTTTATATTGTAAGAGGTATTCCAATTTTGGTACAGTAGGGTTGTAGGTATCTAACAAGTTTCAATTGCTTGTCAATGCTCCAAAAAATGACTTTTATGAAAGAAAGTGATGACAAATGCAACCTAGTAAACAAAATTTGCATACTACTAATAAGTAAAGGCCAATTCTGACCTCACTTATCTAAATTCTGGTGATGAAAATGTCGTTTGAATTTGATTTGTTTGAAGAATAATGGTTAACTGATGACGACATTCCATTGTCATGACCACTGGTTATCATCGAAATATTCCACAAATGCTTGAATCTTTGATTTGTTTGAAGAATAATGGTTAACTGATGACGACATTCTATTGTCATGACCACTGGTTATCATCGAAATATTCCACAAATGCTTGAATCTTTGATTTTTTTGAAGAATAATGGTTAACTGATGACGACATTCCATTGTCATGACCACTGGTTATCATCGAAATATTCCACAAATGCTTGAATCTTTGATTTGTTTGAAGAATAATGGTTAACTGATGACGACATTCCATTGTCATGACCACTGGTTATCATCGAAATATTCCACAAATGCTTGAATCTTTGATTTGTTTGAAGAATAATGGTTAACTGATGACGACATTCCATTGCCATGACCACTGGTTATCATCGAAATATTCCACAAATGCTTGAATCTTTGATTTGTTTGAAGAATAATGGTTAACTGATGACGACATTCCATTGCCATGACCACTGGTTATCATCGAAATATTCCACAAATGCTTTTTAAAATATGTCCCCGGAAAATTTTAAGTTCGTATCTCATTTTCTTCACCAAAATCTAGATCAGTGGGGTAAGAATTGGCCTCTACTGTGGCTATGTGCAAATTTGGCTTAATTGGTTCGTCATAGCTTCCTTCTAGAAAATACAATTTTTATTGCAGTGACAAGCAAAAAGAAAATATTTTAAAAAGAAAAAGAAAACATGTTAGACGCCCCAAAAAAAAGCATGTTAGACGCCCATAGCCCTACTGTACCAAAATTGGAACACTGCACTTTCATACACAAAAAGTATTGTTTAATTGAGTTACATATGATTTTTGTTACAATATGAAAAATGCAGTTTAAATGTTGATATAAATAATATTTATTCATAAACTTTTAAAGTATTGTAATGCACGTAGATTAAACGTTCTAAAATACATGTTTTTCGATTGTGTGACGTGCAAACTTTGATTTATTTTTTTAATCAAATAACGACAACAAGTATGCTGTTTGATATTTAAATCGTAAAGACTAATAGTAAATGTACAGTAATACAAGCCGTAGACACAGTTATTTTTAAACACTTTATGGCGACTTACAATTATTTTTTGTTCGGAACCAAAATTGGTACACGGAGAAAAATGTTATTCTAAATTACGATAATTTTATTCTATAAACGGTAAAAAACGGGACTGAAGTTCTTACGAACAAGTTAACAGGGTTTCAATGTTTATTGGCGGGAACATGTAAAAACAATCTGTTGGTATATGTCATTTCGTACGTATAGCAACAAATTATTCTTACATTTTCCCGCCAATAAACATTAAAACACTGTTTATTTGTTCATAAGAATATTCGTCCCGTTTTTACGAATAAAATGATCGTATTTTAGAATAAATTTTTTCTCCGTGTACGGTAGGGCTATGTGGGTTAAGCTCATAGTTATGTAGGTATGTCTAAGGACGAGTTGTTTTAAAGAATTTGAACAGTTCATATCAACAAGCTCCTATTCAAGTTCTGTGAAATATCTTTTCAAGTTCTGTGAAATAACTATTCAAGTTCTATGAAATATCTATTAAAGTTCCATTATTTTACTACTGTGGGCAAGTTGTTTCACTTAACTTGAATAGAACTTTCGATAGAAAATAGAACTTGAATTGAACTTTGATGAATTAACTGTTCATTTTCTGTGAAACATCCGGCCCTATATTTTTATTATACTATCTTTTTCAATGGTGTGCTCAAAGGAAAAACTTCGGTAAGAATTACTTGAGCCGGGAAGAATGACATCAAAAGCAATGCACCGACGCGCAATGTCTACCGCAAAAGGCAAAGGACGGAATAAAGGGTTCAAAGCATGACATGCAATGAAAATATATCACTTTGTGTATGCCACTTTTTATTTATTTCACAAAATTTATTAAAAAAATTGTGTCTTACTTTATATTTGCAAAATTGACATTCGAATATTAATAATTGCTTTCTTCACTATCTCGATTGGAAGATCGACTTGCTTTCCCCAAAAATAACGATAATTGCTCAGATTATTAGAAGAATTCCACTTTTCTGTTTACCCATTTGTATAAATTGCTGGAATTCCAGGAACCGAGAACCGATCCATTAGATCGGGTTCTATAAGCTGAAAAAAGCCAAAACATATTTTGGAATTAATTTTTCATTTACAATTGAAGAAAATATATTTTTTTATTTATTTTAAATGTCGAAAATAACTTTATCATTCAGGATTTCTTTCTGTCGTAAGAGATAATGGTCACATCAATATGAACATTTTTACTTTTTCCATTCTTCTCCCTAGTTCGATCAGTCTCACAAAATACATGAACCGGGGATGCCATAGGCACACAGTCTCCGGGGAATCGGGCCCTAGAGTTATTCACAACAAAATGATTTATTCCAAAAATCATGCTTGAAATACAATTATTTTTTTTACGAATACTGCACAAGAGTCCCAACTGCTTCCGTCTGGAGCCAGTGAGACTATGGTATCTCCAATTTGGGTATGTTTTAAGGCTGAATGTTGTAGGGTGGGGAAGGAGATAGGGTCGAGGAAGGTGTGGAAGTGCCTGGCTGTTCAGATCTGGTCACCAAACACGGTTTTTATTTATTTATTTTTTATTTAAAGAAACATTTAAATCAAATACTAATACATATATATAAAATAAAAAATAATACAAAAAACAGAGAAAAAGTCTCAATAAACTACTTTTAAGTAGTTTGTCAATGTTAAAGCCATTTAAAGCAACGTTTCAATTCTAAATGGTGATCTAACACCAAGGCGTTACTGGGAGTATCATCCACTCTGGAACGTGCCGGTTTCATAACGCTAGAGCTCATTATCCTATAACCATCCTGGGTATGCGCACATCATATTCCCAATGTGTCATCGGAATCGGATGGACAATATAGCCACGCATAAGATACGAACCAACAAAGATTTTTTTTTTAAATATAAAACATCACCCATGTTCGATTAATTCTGAGCCTTCCTCAGTATTTATACATTTTATATATTTTGCAAATTTTTATATACTTGGTAAAAACGTTAAATTTTTTTTATTTTAACACAATTATAAAATTGGTTCCGAATGAACAATCCTCAGATCTATACGTATTATTGTTATGTATTTTTTTTATACTTACTCAATAAAATGGTTTTCAAGGAAAGGACTTTTAATATTTTTAATAAATTTTGAGAACAGTATTCAATATTTTTTTCATAATATGACTACATTTATCACGAAATATACGGTTGATGCCCAATGAACCTTTAATATAATCGTTCACTGTGTTCAAGTCTGTGAGAGCATTATTGTTCTTACAAAGCAAATTTCCCTTGTGGATCAACATTGGTTTTGTTTTGGTTTTGTTTGTCAGTGGGCCTAGATGTCGGCTTTCATTTAAAAAAAAGAAAACAACAAGTTGATTAATTTATTTTTCAGAAGAGACGATGGGTAGTGTCATCTGCATATCGGAAATTTGAGGTTTTTCGGCCGCCAGTATTTATTTCACCTTTCCATCCACCAAGAGCCTTGCATTACGTATTCACCATATGATGCATCCATACACCAATGTTATTTATATAACGTATCATTGACGTACCAATTCCTTCACTAAGTGCTCTTGATTTTCGGGTGTTAATCTTGTTAGATGTGTGTCCTTCGGTGTACAGGTTTCTAATGATATAATACACTAACTACCATCATCTTAAGTACTTAAGTAAGTACTTCTCATGGAAGATGGTACTGTACGCAGTCAAATGCTTTGGAGCAGCCAATAGGGCAGAGCATAGCAGGCAAGTTAAACTCAGTAAGTTATTTAAGTATGTGTTTATGGGAAAATATATTAAATTTACCTCAGTGAGAACTCAACTATGCAGTGAAGGAAGAAAAAATTATATGCAGTCATTGAAAACTATGAGATTTTAACTCCAGTAGTCTTTTTTCCTCTTCATTTTTTTTATGCGCATACAAATAGGGTGATCGTTATTAATTTTACGGTAGTATACGATTTATGAAAAATGACTGATTATGATTTGGTGGTCTATTTTATTAAATAGCAGATCTTTCCTGACGAGTACGTTATTTCATGCATTCATGCAGAAATAACGTTTTTTTTTGTATTTAAACTCCTCCTCATCATGAACACTCCTTCTTCCGCTTGAAAATCAGCAGCAAAGCAGCACACCACTTTCTGTCATTCCGTTGGTTTATTGCGTTATGGTAAATGGACGTGAAACGATGATGGATTTCAACAGGGTGGACTTCTTGGTTGAGCAAACGAATGATTGAACGTAACTCTCATGCGGCGGGATACTTCTAAGGACCGTCCATCTCGAATAGATGCAAAGATCACACGTTACACTGAAGCACCTTCCGAGCCGGCTCACCACTCGTTCTGGAGAGGGGAAGTCTGCGCTACACACTAGAATTTTTAGAAATAACGTCCCAGTCACCGAAAATGAATAAAGGTCTTTAATTCTTGGAAAATCTGTATACTCTAATATATTTTGGCCTGTAAAAATACAATAAAACAGATTACACAAGCAGATTACTATTGTAAGCGTGTGTCTAATGGGTTCATGGGAATTTTTAATTAATAAATCATGACCTACCCTACCAATAATAATGCTACATTTATTGGTAGTGCTATGATTCACTGTGAAGTTGTTGCTGGCCTTTATAACAGGCTTGGATTAAAAATCATGGATTAATCATAGTTCTTGCAGTAGTATTTACTTATTTCAAATAATGAATGATGGAAAATAATTGATATATAATATGTAGTAATCTTTTTTATTGTTAAGATTTTTCCATTAAATGGTTGAAAATAGGACGTTGATTCATACAACAAGATGGCGAAACAATACATGGATATATTTAAATTGGCACAGTTATGCGCTTAACTTACATGAGAGTTTTTTTATGAAGTCATCACCAATAAAATTATATTACACTTGGAAAATATACGTGAGTTACAGAGATTAAACCTAAAGCTTTGATTTACAACAATTAAAACCCAAAAATCTTAATTTTGACTTGTTTGCGCCTTCTTTCTGTGGTTTTGGACAATGATTTGGACTGATTAATGGTTGTGGACATTATATTCCAACGATTTCTTACCGGATTTTACCACGGTTTCTTCATATCAATAAAAAAATAGTTACTTAATATATTTTCATTTTTAGCTTTATGAGTAAAACTTAGAATTGTGATATTTAACTAATGAAGACATTATTAGCTACCATCAATCGAAAATTTAGAACAGAAAAATCATAAAAAGTAACATCTAGGAATCGAATCCAGATGCTCTCCCCAGCAAGAGAATCTCCCTAGGATAAGGTCCTGGGTTCAATTCTTAGATATGACCGTATTTTTATGTTTCAAATTTTTGATTGAGAGTCTTTAATCAAAATATATTTTTTTAATTAAATAATTTTGCATCGCCTAAAATTATTTAATTAAAACTCGCTCAGATACAGTTGGGCGAGGCAACTCCAGAAATTGTGTGAGGAGAGGATGGGTCTGCCATGGACGAAGGCCAAACAATCAGCGCAAGACAGGGACGTATGGAAGAGCGTTGTCGATGCAGTGGGTCCCCGACCCGAATAGGACAAGGTGAAGAAGATGATGATGATGATGAATTAAATAATTTCACTAAGTAGCATTGATCACATATCTAGGTAATTGGTCAAAATATTAAAGAAATATGAATAAAATAAATTGATATTGACATCTTCTTGCCACAGCCGAGAAAACATCTTCGTGGAGTTACTTGATACATTTTCTATACTTCCGCGTAATTGTTATTTATAGGGTTTTCCGTGTTGCCCCAAGAGTTTTAAAAATAGTTCTTTATTTTTTCTCCTACAGTCACGTCTTCTTCCCCTTTCTTTCTCCGCGTGGGAATTGCCAGGTTAAAATACTCTTGAAGAATGAAATATAAACAAAAACAAGTTATTTAATCGTACAATCAAGGCGTACAGAAAAAAAATTTGAAGAGTTTGTAGGTATTTGGCAATAATTTCCATGAAACTTTTTGAAAATAATTTCCATGGTATTAGGCAATAATATTTTCTAACCTTTATTATAAAATATTGTTGCTCCTTTTTGTTGATTGGTTTTGTTTTAAATATGGATTAAAACTGTAGTGCACTGCCATGATTATTGTGAACACTGATTGGACCATTCAAAAATTGCCAGATTTATTTGCAATTTGATTTTATAGTCATAAATGTATGTTTTATTGACGCATGTAATACTTAAATTGTTGTCAGATTAAAATGAATGTGGTCTGGCCAACCCAACATCTACTTAATCATTTTTGTTTCTGTAGTCGAACCGAAGAGAAATTAGCCAGGGTAGAATCGAGATCTACAGACATGAGCACTATCTTTCAAAAAGAAGAATTTTTGTTGCTGATTTCGCCACTGTCGATTTGTGTATATATTGCAAATTGATGCCACCCTTCTGGAATTATCTGGTATCAAACTCAGCGTCTGCATTTGTAGGAGCCATCAAAACGTCAAGACACGGAAGCTTCTCAGCTTCCCTAAAGGTTTTCGGCTAGATAGAGGTGCCACTTTGGTGTCGTCCACTTTGGGAATAGTTTACGGCTGCCGTATAATGGCTTGAGACATTTCGTATCTACTGGTCCGGGTAGCTTGGTATAGTGAAGATTAGATGAGAGATGTCTTGATTATTCAGGTCTGGTTACCAAACGTGGTAAAGCCATTATAATGGTGTTTCAAGTCTCAGCGGAGACTACTAAAGTGATGATTATTGTACAAGGAAGGAGATTTGTAAGATCATTTAATACTAATAATAATTTATTCTTTTCAGAATGCGGACAGGTTAATATTACTATGATCTTATATATCCCATAGAGTACGTAGAAAGTAGTGATTCTCAATCTGTGCAGAATTTGAATAGTTTTACAGAATTTGAACATTTCGTCAAATTTAAAAGTTAATATTCAAGTTATCTTATTAAGCAAGTCATGTAAAACAACCGGCCCATGATGAAATAATAAAATAATCTGAACATATGGAACTTGAATTATTATAATTTTGATATTTTTTGATGAATCGTTTTACTGTTAAAACATACTAATCTTAATATGTTCCTATAGCGTATGTCTGGAGATCGATTAACAATAAGTTTATTGATTATTTTTAATTGTTAAACTAATGTTTAAGACAAGATTTTTTTATTGTGCATAGCAAAGGGTAACAATTATTATAAGCAATAATTATTAGCCTGAAACACTCATCCATATTGAAAAAAACCTCCCGAGAAAAGATATATGTCGCCGACGGGACTCGAACCCGCACACCTTCGATTGCCGGTAGAGATCGAAGGGGTGCGGGTTCGAGCCCCGTCGGCGACATGTATCTTTTCTCGGGAGGTTTTTTCAATATGGATGAGTGTTTCAGGCTAATAATTATTGCTTATAATAAGTTTATTTATTGCTTTAGTAGATACATTCATACAGCGAAGTTATGATAATAATTAGAAAATATTTTATTTACATTATTTTTTTTTGTAACAAGTTGAGCCAATGATAATATCCTCAGTGGAAACTCCGGTGCTGAGGATTTCATTTGCATGTAAAAATTTTGATTATTTGAATTATATGAAATTGTTGAAGGAATTACAGGTTATATTACAATATATTGTAGGTGGTGTTTTAATGCAGTTATGTGGCTTTTGCTTCAGTCCGTATTTATTGTTGGTATAATTTATATGCCAAATCTGCCTGTGTTTTCTATCCAGCTCTTTAAATTATGTAGATTTCTTGTTGACGTCAAAATCCAACACTTTAATATCATTCATTATATATAAAACTTCAATAGAAAGTATAGCATAAAATGTTTGCGCGGGGTTCGCATCCGCTCTTCCGACACTACTTGTATTCTCGCCCCACGACCACGAGCCCTGAATACATAATTCAAAGGCCGCACCGAGGCGAAGCAAAACAGATTATGAAAAGGATCTTTGACGCAAGTCAGGATCTTCCAGTGAAAATTACAATCAAATTCCCAATGAATCCACAGGATATAAAATGGAGTTCTAATACGATCGAAATCAGGTAAATAAAGATATTTTATATTCCTGCCAGATATAGCAGGAGCAATTGCGTTTATTATTCATATCTATAAAGTGAATGTTGATAATGGTATTACTGTTTATTATTGCATTATGAACTAAAGATGGAAATTTATGAAATATATTTTTGCAGGGAAATTTTGTCTGAGGTAAAAATGTGGGAGCTTGGAACGTGCTTTAATTAATTATATCATGGCCTGTGTGGTCATGGGGTAAGGCTCTCGCCTCCCAATCCAAATGTCGCAGGTTCGAACCCGGCGTGCGCAAATAAATTTTATTTGATTAATTTGTGTTATTTCACAATAAATTTAATTTAAAAAATATGTAGTATATTTGCGACCCGTCCCAGAGTGGAAGATGCTCTCAGTATCGCTCAGGTGTAAAAACACCATTAACAACTGAAACGATGCTTGAAATGGCTTTAGTCGTATTTTTTGACCAACTCTGAATAGCCAGGTACTTCCCCACCTGCCTCTTCCCCATAGCCTTCCCCTCACCATTAACTTCAGCCTCACAACATACCCCTATTCGGAAAGCCATTGTAACGGACAGCATATGGATGTGCCGTCGCCCATTTCTACAATGAATCTTATTGATAAGATTTTTATGACTGTACACGTGTCATATTGCTTTTGCAGGGTTGAATTACTCTCACGACAAACCGTGGGACCTTATCAGTTAAATTTGCGGACTATAATGCATGTATTGTTTAATCCAGAATCCCATGCATTCCTTTTTGGATAAGAAATAACTAACCTATTAACACGTGTAGCATTGTATACTTTTTAGGCTAATAAATAGAGATGTAACTGACTAAATCAGTTAGTTGTCCTGTGACATTCGTGAAGTCTGTGTTTCATTTTGTAAAGCCTTACCCAAGGTACCCTGAAGAGGAAGCCGGCATTTTTAGTCAATGCTACTGGCGTGAGCGTCCAGTACATTTATGGTCCTTCGAGCCGGATGTATCCTCAGAAATTGAGAAACATGACACCGTCACTGCGCTCCTGGAAAGGTGATGAAGCACCTGCTTCCAGGAGAGGATTAGTGCCGGCGCACGAAGACAGCGGCAACTCTAGTTGGAAAACAGTGCGGGAGGAGAGTTGGCGCTTACAACGTCAACAGGAAGAGTTAAGGCCTTTACAAAGCCGAGAAGAAGAGTGTACATCGTCACTGCGCTCCTGAAAAGGCGACAAAGCACCTGCTTCCAGGAGAGGATTAGTGACGGCACCCAAGGAAAGCGGAAACTCATGCTTTACTTGGGAAACCGTAAGAGCATTGCGGGAGGAGAATTGGCGCTTACAACGTCAACTTGAAGAGGATCGGCGCCTGCAGCGCCTACTAGAAGAGGATACTGCACAGTGTTTGGATGCACTGGTTGCAGCTTTCCAAGGTGGCAGGATGTCCGCCCTCACAATGTTGGCTGAGGAAAAACTGCAGACATCGTTCTCGCCTCAGCAGATATGCCAGAGGAATTCACAGCTGTGATGGAAGTTCCACAGTTACCGTCGACTTCTCGGCAGATGCTTCATAAAAATGAAGAAAATGAAAATGCACAAAGTGCAACTCGTGGGCGTGGCTGGAAGACCACCCTCACAATGTTGGCTGAGGATAAACTGCAGACTTCGTTCTCGCCTCAGCATATTAAGCCAGATGGATCTACGGCTGTGATGGATGTTCTACAGTTACCGTCGATCTCTGGGCAGCTTCATGAAAATGAAGAATATTTTGAAAATGATTTGTCGCTATATAAAGTAAGCGAAAGGAAACGACTCACAAAGGAAGGAGTCGACAACCAGCCATGTAAAATGGCACCGATGGAAAGTGAAATAACTGATGCCAGACTATCTTCTGGAGGCTCATGGAACCCCGGAAATAACGATCACGGAAACGATTCAAGAATTGTGATAAATGTGATATCTGCGAAAAATGTGAAATTTATAAATCTACCGAGTGATATTAATCCGCAAATTAATGTAGGTGAAATCAAAACACCGGCGGCACAAGAAGTTCATTCACAAATAATGTTAATCGAACGAGATAATGATGACACCTTTGTTACACAAGAAAGCATTGAAGTGAATATTTATGAAAAAGTAAATATTTATATTAAGCCCCTAACGGCGCTCGCAAGGTCAAGCCATGGAAAAATAAACAATAATGAGATTGCGCATGCGACAGTTGTACCTATAATAAGTGTTGAAAATGTTGAGGAAGGAATCGTCAAATATAAACAATGGACAGAGTCAACTTGGTACCTAGATACGGGACAAAGAATCTCTGTTGCAGCGAACAGAAAAGAAATGTTTCTCCAGGAAGAAATGAAAACAGAAAACCAGAAAAAGTTATTTCTGTCGGGGGAGGACCTCCTGGAAGAACCATTTATATGCAATATGATGAAATCGAAGATTATTGGCACGCGATATGGAAGAAGTGAATTTCTCGACGCTACTGTATCTAATACAGTAGCTAAAATAATGCAAAAAATGGCACGAGAGTGGAAATCATTTAAGAAAAAGGTTGTTTCATTGCATTGCTTCATCCTCTGAGTTGAGGAATTAAAACGCACAAGGCGTAATAAGAATAAGAATTGAAATAAATATTGAAATAAAAAGATAACAGATAACGTTTAGATAAACTTCCGACAAAGAGCCACACGAGAGGCACAATAAAAACATGAACTTGAAACACTAATGAAAGATTTGTTGTTTTAAGAAATATTATAAACAAAAAGCTCACATGTAAACAATTGACATGTGATCACAGAACTCGGTAATACGAGTAGGTCAGTGTGCCACAAGGCCGCCCGTTAAGTAATGAAAGATTCATTCATTAATGCAATCTCCTGGAATATTTATGAAGATTAATTTAACGATTGGTTTATGGTGTGAAAAAGAAACGGATTTCAGTCGACATATTTGTGACAACGCAGCAGTACTTCACAACGACAGAAACTTCAACGATTACCTACGCACCGAGGATACCTGCTGTGAAAATTATCGTGTTCAACCCCTAATGAAACCTTACTGTCCGAGGAAACTATTTGGTGAAAAAATACTTTTCCACGTTGGGGATGTAACGGACAGCATATGGATTTGCCGTCGCCCATTTCTACAATGAATCTTATTGATAAGATTTTTATGACTGTACACGTGTCATATTGCTTTTGCAGGGTTGAATCACTCTCACGACAAACCGTGGGACCTTATCAGTTAAATTTGCGGACTATAATGCATGTATTGTTTAATCCAGAATCCCATGCATTCCTTTTTGGATAAGAAATAACTAACCTATTAACACGTGTAGCATTGTATACTTTTTAGGCTAATAAATAGAGATGTAACTGACTAAATCAGTTAGTTGTCCTGTGACATTCGTGAAGTCTGTGTTTCATTTTGTAAAGCCTTACCCAAGGTACCCTGAAGAGGAAGCCGGCATTTTTATAGTCAATGCTACTGGCGTGAGCGTCCAGTACAGCCATGATCTAACTGGTTTCAGACGGGAGCAGTTGGGACTCTTGTGCGGTATTCATGTAAAAAAAAATCTGTGTTTGGTTTTTGGACCACGTTGATATTACAATAATTGAGGGTGGGTAGAGGTTAATCATAATGTTACATTATTTGCAAATTCAATTTTATTGGAATAACTTTTAAGGTTAAATCCCATCACTGTAATATAACATTGGAGAAGAGGATAATAGTAATAAATCTAAAAAATATATAAACAAAACAAGAAACAGCAAAATAAAAAGCTATCGACACAGGTGTGTCCCGGTTAGGCAAGAAATCCTAGGTTCGAGTACCAGTTGCGACCGTTACCTTTTTATTTTTTTGTCACATGTCATGTTCTATTTCGTGTTTCGTTTAGATTTATTATTTTTATTATCTTCTTCAATGTTTTTTATAAATGTTTACCATCAAATCTATGATTTTCATAATGGTGATTCTTGGTACTGCAATTTTATAAATACAAAAAAAAAAAATAATTAATGCTATTAAAAATTTTTTTTAAATACATATGTAATTAATCAGTCATTTTATATTAAACGAAAATCTTCTCCTTCCCTTCTCCACTTCTTCAGCCTCGCAACATACGCCATAGTCTCAGTGGCTACAGACGGGAGCAGTTGGAACTCTTGTGCGGTATTAATTTATTTAAATTAGTCTTTATGCATTTACTAAAATAGTGGTCTGAATTTTTTTTTGTTTTCAATAATCGCAAATTCATTTTGTGACATTTTAATAAAAATTAAATTATACTACTATGCATACTCCATTTATTTAATTTAATATGTTTCGAAATCAATGGTTTCTTCATCAGAATTAACAGAAAATACTTTTGACTCATTAAGTGGTGAATGTAAAGAGATGTGTTTTCATTTGAATTGAATAATTATTTTTATTCAATTAAAATGATTAAATTAAGTGATTTTACAATAACCAACGAAGACATAATATCACAACAGGTATATATTAGTATTAGAAAAATCATTGAAATTCATTTCCCTATGATCATAATATCATCGCATGAACCCTGCGTACTGTTTACATACTTAATAGACGCTATTAAGTACACATTGCTGAAGCTTATCCTAATAATCAATAGAATTAATTTAAGTATTATATCACTAGCAGCCACTTATCAAACAACAATTATCAACGCGTTTACGATTCATCGAATTGAATATTCCAATAAACCCAACACGTTAAAAAAATATATCATTTTGTAAACATGTAAATCTAGTTGGATTCGAAAATGTTTTTTTTTTCATTAGCTCCACACAGAAGACCCTGAAGAACAAACATATCGCAGGGCCTATGTCATCTTTAGTGATACTGGGTGAATGGTCTTTTTAAGGAAAGGAAGGAAAGTTCTGTGAAGGAGAAATGTATGAAGGATGGGTAGATACGAGGGGTGGGATCTGGAACACTTTTCAGGGGTGTCAACATATGAATCCGACCCTTTCACCGCGGTGGAAGACAATGGGACGAAAGAGTTTGACTAGGAAGGTCTAGGTTAGGTCTTCCTCAACCAGTATCTAATGATCCCAAATCCCGTCATGCCGTAGCGAACCACGTGGGGTCACCTATAGTAGGGGTGTTTGTTATCCAATAAATGGTTCCCAAGGCGGCAGTATCCATACCCGCCTCAGAAATTGATAAATTATAATATCGTGCTTTTTGGTAACAAGTTGAGATAATTATCTCAATTGCAGAGCATTTCATTAATATATACTATAAATGAAACTGTCGCATAATAAATTATTCAATAAGTTTAATTCATTATCTCGTACATACTTTTATGTTATACCGAAACTTGGCTTGACCCAACTCAAGTATTTGTTTCACTAGTCTTGATCGTGTCTTTCTCGGATATTCACGACTTCTTTCACCCATTCGCACGTCATAATAAAATTCACATCGAATTTATTTATTATAATAACTTACGTGCTGAAACTAGACTTCTTCAATTATCAAATAAAAGAGTGTTAATTGATTTGCTTTTTTTTTTTCAAAATTATAAAATCTTTAATTGACAGCAATAATTTGTTGGAACTAATTTACATTAGTATACCTACCAGACAAACTCGCAGTAAAGCTACTTTTAATTGCAATAATAACTTCATCATAAATTACTCTGTTTATTCACAAATTCCTAGAATTCATAGCCTGGCGAATAAACATTGCGTACTTATAGATACAGAGTGGGGCAGAGTAACTTGTAGACCGCCAGCCAGAACATGACCGTGTGGCGCAATATTTAAATGGGTACGGAATGCAACTTTGTATGGTGATGATTGACCGAAAAGTATGCCTCTAATAATAATGATGGTATAATGCTCTATACCTCACAAATAAATTACTTTCTAAAATATTCTGTTTTATTGATTCATAACACACACATAATTAATATTCTTAATATATGAATAAACATTTTTTTTATTTTTTACTTATTATTTTTGATGCAAATATTGAATTAATTATATTGAATCATCGTTTTAGTAATTAGCTAATTTTCACTAAATTTTATTATATACATAAGTGTTGTTTTCTTTCAATTACTACAACTGCATTTATCTTTTACTTAATTACTCTAATTAACGTGTAAAATTTTCATGTAAAAGCCCATTAAGGCGTAAATAAATAATAAATTTAAAAAAAAAAAAAATCTTATCTTTATTGGCGGTGTCTTAGACAATGGTCGCAAGAATGAAGTAATAAATCAGACACTGAATCAAAGATCCATGACTCGACAATGGGTATCCCAAGTGAGACAAGCCGAGCAAATTTATATGGAAGTGTTAATTAATAAAATACAACAAAATATAATTCAAAATAACTAATAAAGGTAAAACATCAATAATGGCTTGTCTACCCATTGCCAGTGAAGTATTTATTCAAGTGGTTAATGGTAACCAGAGTGTCTAATAGAATTAATATGTAATGATGGCACCGCACCGTGTGACCAGAGCTCCTATATATTAGCGAGTATTTATTGGTACCATTAACTGACTGAAAGAGGATTCATTTTATTTTGGACGAGTAGCACCATCCACCGTAGCACTTCTACGAGTATTCTTGAACATATTATGGGGGGACCAACTTATCAACTTCAACGGATC
Organism: Limnephilus auricula; assembly: GCA_951813805.1. NCBI lineage: Eukaryota > Metazoa > Arthropoda > Insecta > Trichoptera > Limnephilidae > Limnephilus > Limnephilus auricula. Next base: position 22,244,275 of record OX638397.1, read on the forward strand.
AAATTATTAACTTATAAGGGATCAACATATGGGGGATGCATGTTTGGGCAGCGCTTGCATGACAGTCCTTTAGTTACACTGATTACTCGATTGAATAGTGGCACCGTGTGGTCAAGCCATAAGGGAGGGACACGCTGTAATGTTTAAAACAAACGCATATACATTTTGAAACATCTCAATCGCATCCATCAGGTTAACAACTGAGACGACACTGGACAATGGGTTAACTGTAAATTTTCTTGCTTTTATAGATAAAATAATTTCTGGCGAATAGCTCACGGAGTAAGCATTTAGAAATAGTATTATGCTAACAAAATCCAACGTTACCAAGTGTATCTTAACCTTTTTAAGTTAAATGTGTTTCACAATAATCTCCTAATGATGATCTCGTTGTAATTTTTGTTCATTTCCAGAATTTTAGTTGCTTTTTGTTATAGTACAATCTCCATTTAGAATAAGAATCTAAAACAAGTCAAATAAAATGAAGTGACTGGTTTTGTTTCATTAAAATTGTTTACATTATTTTTTGTGAGGATTACTTTATTTTATGAAAACGTGTGAAAATAGATCGAAAAATGTAAAAAATCATTTTTTATCATGATCAGCATTCTCATTTTCGCATTTACACCATGCGGGATTTTTATTACCAGGCCAGAATTGAAATGGGATAATTAAATAAAATCCTCAGTTTTTACGGAAAACATAATAAGTCTTTATTTTAGGTACATTTGCAATTATGACACGGTTCAATAATAGCAAGACAGAATGAACAATAACTGCATGGGTTCCCTCCAAAAGAAAACTTAATTGTTCCCTTAACCGCTTTTATAACAATTTACCAAAAGGGTTACAACGAGTATATTCACTCTAGGTTAGCTGAAATTCGAATTTCCGAAAAATGATTTACAACTCGTCTCTTTGGATCAGTCTGGCCAGAGATTTTACCGAAGATTCGTGGTTAGAACCGGGAAGCAACTCAACTCTCTAGAATTAACATATGACCTTATATCGATCATCCCAGCTGTGACATTCCTTCCAGAGATCACATCTGTAAAGAGCTTCGGAATGAAAATTAACTTCGCTCTAATGAGCAAGAGACGAAGCAATGCGGGAATGGGAAAGTATTCGAAATCGAAGAACTAATCAAAATACTTTGATTTATTTTGTGTTATTATGTCGTGTTGTACTAAACTCCTTCTTTAGCCAACGTTTTGGAAATTAGATTATACCTAGTGTCCATCTTTACCCTTCTGCCCTGATGACGGACACTATAATGCTATCTGAAATCTGTTAGCGGACGAAAGAAGTAGTGAACAAGTGAACACAATGTAACCTCTCTTCCCGGTGTCACTATTATATAATTATATACCTACGTTTATATATTATTTTAAATTATTCATTTTCGGTATCTTATTCATAAACTACACTACACATTATTTCATGTCTATTTTAAGTAAAAGTCATTTATTTATAATAATATTATTATAATTATTCGCACGATTATAAAAAAACTTCATATTATTCTTAAAGTATATTTTCTGACCTTCTGACAGTTTATGCTCGAGACCTGATGGGTTAAAAGGTGATATTGTTCAGCTAAGTCAAAATATTACATGTGCCACGTGACGTGGGTCGTCACACATATACACATATACACGCACTTTGACGGATCCTAGAAATAAAAAATATTTTAAGGAAGGTCGGCAAATGCAATTAATTTATTAATCTGTAAAAATAATTTCAATATTGAATCACTATTTTAGCATTATAAGTATTAGCTATTCCCCCTAGGTGCCCAATTTCCTAAGTCAACTCAACCATTAAAACAAACGTGCTATTAACGAAAATATCATAATGATTGGCTAAAACATCAATATTTATATGAAATTACCTTTCGTTTTAACCAAATTTGTACATTTAATAATTTTGGCATTGATTAGATCTACGATAATAATTCTAATGATTCACAAATACCTATATTATTTTGCTACTACATGAATATTACTACGAGTTATTATTCGTTTAAATTTGATAAAAGGTTTAAACTTTAACATTAGAAGAAGTTATGGAAATAATTTAATACATTTTTATCTCATTTTTGTCAAGACTATAAGTCCCACAGCAAAGGGATCTACTTATACTGCCCAATATGGTAATTCAAAAACGTAAGAAAAATATTTTTTTCGGACTTATATACTTCCAAATGTCTAAAAAACACAATTTTTTTACAAATTTTTTTATGGGGTTTTAGGGTTCAAAATGTGAAAATTTAGGGGTTTGACCAACAAGTATAAATTGGTTTTGAAACTGAGTAGGTATTTATTTGAAGCAAATTTTTACAAAATGTAAATTAACGGCCTTAATGGGATTAAATGTAGATTACGATCGGCGGCCGCCACGGTCCAGGGGCAAGGCTTCTGACTAGAGCTCCGGAGATCGCGGGATCAAATCCCGACGTGCGCAGTTAAATTTTATTTGATTGATTTGTGTTTTCACAAATTAACTATTTAAAAAAGAATATAAGGAATATTTGCGGAACGTTTCAGAGTATTCTCGTATCGTCCTGGTGTAAGACCACCATTCAGTATTGAAACGTAGCTTGAAACAGCTTTAGCCGCTTTTAGTGACTAGATCTGACTAGCCAGGTTCTTCCCCACCTCTTTCCCCTCCCAACTTACCTTCAGCCTCACAACATACCCCAATTGGGGATGTCATAGTATCACTGGCTCCAGACAGAAAATTAATAATGTTAAGTCAAAAACTACTTACTTAAAATACCTTTAGATTTGTATGTCAATAAATTCTCATTATCAAGGTGGCTCTTTTTTTCCCGGGCGGCGGTACCCATAACCGCCTCTCAAAATCAAAGCTCTACTCTTCCATCAAAATCAATTCTTTTCGCAAAGGCTTTTTATCCGTAATACAACATTATGAAACATATTTTTAATAGTAGCTTTTACAGTAGAAAATGTTTATTAACTTAGACAGACTTGTTCTAGCCTCGCTAATAGGAAAACCAAACATTAATCAAAATTTAACCAGCAAATGCGCTTAAACGGTACTCATGGCGAAAAAACTTATATAAACCTAAACTATAGGAATTTTAAAGCAATATTATTTTAGCCTACAATTATGTTTTTCTTATATTTTATAGTTTTGGGTTACTATGCTGTGTGAGTGTGAGTTTTTATGCTGTAATAGGTACTAATAAAAATATTTGGATAATTTTTTTGGAATAAATCACCTCAAAGGCACATTAACAATATACCTATGTTTTTATTAGTTTCGATGAATTTTCTTATAAAATAACTAATAGTTTTTTATAATATTTTGTAATTTAAATAGACATAAACATATATATTTGTCCTCTCCTAAACACAAGCAACTGCTTTATTAGGAGAGTGATACAAGTGTTATGTTTATATTAAGTTGTAAATATTGTTACTCTAAATATGTTTAAATAAATAAAAAAAAAATAAAAAAATAAAATTAAAAAAACAAACAAAAAAAACAAATAAAAAAAACAAATAAAAAAAACACGTATGGCTAAAAGTTTGGATCCACGGATTCGTCGATCAATAATACAAAATCAACCAGTACAATGCGTTTGACCAATGAATGTGATGCTGGGTTAAAATGTGCACATATTATTATCTATTTATATTATTTACATGCAAAATATATACAGGACCTCAAAATGTAAGTACACTCAAATTTAATGTGAGAACTTCATTGGAAAATTCAATCGATTAGTTAAAAACGAATGATTTAATTACATCAAAAGTAACTCATAATGTAGTTTACTTTGACGGAAACTATATTCCCAACAATCCTTCCGTTGACATATTCAGTGTTACCATAAGTGACTAGCTTATGCGTAGGATTTCCATTGAAGCCAGAGTTAAATAGCCTCTCAGAGCATGGAGTAGTGTACAGAGTCCACAGATACGATAACGGTACTAAACTGTTGAATCTGTAGAAATTGCAAGTGCGCTCTACAGTTGATCCTGGCGTAGAGACGTGGTGAAAAATTAGACAATCACTTTGACAGTTTTCTCTATCTGAAACGAAGAACAATTACATTATTTTTAACAGTAGATAAATGGGAACTAATAATTCTGCTGGTATTTCATTGCTGCTATCGATTAAGAAGCGTCATTAATTCCTTGGGTGATACTCATCGGTACGCAGCTGATGCTCCATCAGGTACGGGGGTTCCATCGAAGCCAGAGTTAAGTTGGCCTCTCAGAAACTGGGTACTGTACAGGGCCCGCAGATACTTTATTAGTGTGCAACTGCTAACCCTGTACAAATCGAAAGTGCGCCCCACGGTTGAATTTGACAGCCATCTCTGGTCAGGAGCCCCAATGTACCTGAAAAAATCCCTCGACTCTGTGCAGAAACGGGCGGTCCGCTTGATAGATTCTCCCGTCTTAACAAACGGATTGTAATCATTAGACCACAGGCTTCGGGTGGGAATCCTATCCTTGTTCTACTGGTTTTTCATTGGAAGATGGAACTAGCATCGTTGATCCAAACGCGCGCCCAACATATGTACGCGGTTGACACTTGTCACATGAGAACGGGTCGCTTTTCAGACTCGTTCTTGTTTTCAACAGCTCGGCTGTGGAACGATTTGCCGGCCTCTGTGTTTCCCTTTGTTGACCCACGTTTACTCCTTCCTCTCCTCAAAAAGACCCTCCACACAGCATCTTCAAATATGACATAGGCTCCGAGGAAAATTAATCTCCTCAGGGCCTCCTGTGTGGAGTTAATGTAAAAATAAAAAGTTTGTAGATTTGTCGAACATAAATATGGTCAAAAGTCTGACAAGTTTCAAATTTGAATTATTATTAGAAAATGGCATTTTTGTGCTGAACAGTTCAGCTATGGAACGACTTGTCGACTTTTGTGTCTCTTCCCTCCCACAACAATTATCTGTTTTTTGTTAGTTTTCAATTTGTTTCTTTGTGTTATAAAGCGGAGATGGTTTAAGTATAGTTCCGTGAGTACTCAGGCCAAAGACACATTCATTATCAGCTGAGAATCGAACCAGCATCAGCATCGAAACAGCCCATATTCAAAGTATTTTTTGCAGAACCACCGATCTCTACTCGATACATAAATAATAAATATATGATAATCTCAAGAAAGATTTTCATTACTCTAAATCGCAATTCCCCCAAAATATTTAGAGTGCCAAGTATTTTATCACTTTTCATTTCAACCCTCGGCAAAGCTTCTTAGCTAAAATGAAAATAAACCCTTTAAAAACATCTCATCTTACCAGTAGTTACGGACGTGATAAAAAGTAAGAATAACCGCCGACATTTTTCTTACGAAGAAATTCTGAGAGGCCAGTTCAAATCCCATTTTTATTTCTCAAATTTTTTTAAATAGACTATACCGACGGATCTGGGAGTGAATTTTGATAAGCTTGGTAAATTGATGAAACATCAGGTTATAAAATGAAATAAATGTGCTCTTAATTAAACTAAATAATAATCATCTGTATTTAATAAACCTATTTAAATATCAGATACTTGCACATAATATAAAAAACAGATTATTTCATAGCTAACCAATTTTTTTATTTTGTGAAAGCAAAATATCTTTCTTTCATCAAAATAGTTTTTTATTTTAACAGTTCGTTCCTTTTTTTAAAGATTTTTTTTAAGATCTTATTTGTTAAGAATTACACGGGACTATTTTAGCAATATATAAAAATTTAAATATATCTAAGTAAATAGTTTTCAGATTTGAAGTATTGATCATTTTTAATATATATACAGTTGGCGTAAGAAAGAATAAAATACTTTGGGTTAATAAAAGTATATACTTTTCATTTAGAAATAGCTGTTAATAATGGGGTTAATGAATACAGAAATATATTTGAAGTAAAACTTCTTTACGCACGCTTGACTTGGAGAGTAAGCTGGCAAATGCGTGACGAGCGAGGCGAACGGAAGTTGAGAGAGAGATATAAGTTAGTGAAGATAGAAAGAGAGAGAGAGTAACATGGAACTATGATTCTATGGAAGCGGCATAGTGTTTTTCACGTATGTAAAACAGCCGAAACCAATGTAGCTCGCTGTGGCTCGCCCAGCTAGTAGGGGGATAGCAGCGGGGTATTGTGGCCAGCGTGCGGGGGAGGGCGGCCGTTTAGAGATAGATAGATCTTTGGAGAGTAACGTTTCGTATATGACTGTAAGGGCAAGAGAGAGAGGGGCGAGCACACATTTTCTTCCTCTCTTTCTCTCATAGCCAGTTACTTTTCGTACATCTAAGACACAGTGTAGGCATATTGTCTGTATCACACTGTAGGAGCAAGAGAGAGCAGTGCGTGCGCACAAGTTTTACTTCAGTCCTTTGGTCTAAAGCACACTCGTAATTTTTTTAATAATATATAACTTTAATAACTACGTCATTCCTATGTCTACCTACGTTAAATTGTCGTGAAAACAAGCTTATGTGCCCAAGCGGTTTACAGTATTAAAAAATACATTTTGTTAATAATTATTTTTATTCAAATTTTTCGAAGCTTCCAACAGTGTTTGTGCATCACTCTTAATATATTTGAAAGATCTTCATATATTTGAAAGATGGTAATATATGAGGAAAAGGGTTTTAAAACGAACCAAACAAAATATATGTTATTTCTTAGTAAATATCTCACTATGAGAGAGAGCAAAGTTTGTTTATTGCGTTTCATAAACTTTAAAGCTTTATTTGAGTTGATACCACAATAATCACCTTAACACCGAACTTTGTGAAATATGATTCGTTTTATTACCAAAGTCACCACTTTTATGGCAGGAGAGTTCGAAAATAGCATCACTGAATCTTTTGGCGGTTGTGTAAAGTCAAATTCAACTTTCTAGATAAATGACTATATTTTTAAAATTATATCACTTGAAAAACTATAAAACTTTGCAAAACAAAGTAACTCTAACCGAGTTTATGTTATACTTATGTAATTAAGATAGTTGGTTTGTCGAATTGTGTTGATCATATCCATATACCTAAATATATAAATAAATACGAAGTGTATTCTGGTATTATGTTAACAAAGCTGTTTTGCCTACCTCTGCAGGGAAATCGCCTGATTGCATTATACTCCGTTACCGTGCTGATCTCTCTCTCTACCTATCTTCTTGTTTCCGGGAAGAATAGATACATACTTTGTCATTCTTGGAGACACTGCCCCCCTAAATTCCTACCCACCCCTCATAACTTTTCGTTTACAGATCTTCCTCTCCTTCCTTTCCTTAAAAAAAGATCCTCCACACATTTTTCACCTCCACTTCATGATGACATAGGCTTTGAAGGAAATTATTTTCCTCAGAGCCTTCTGTGTGTGTGGGGTTAATGTAAAAAATGTAAAAAAAACTTATCCACGATCTATAATTCTGGCAACATATTTTTATGCCATTTGGTTTTCCTTAATTCTTGAAATTGCAGTAATTCCTACTTTAGATCCTTGCCATTTGTCCAAAGTACCAACTGCAGTTTTCGGCCTTTCAGAGTCATGAAAATTTCCCTCTAAGCGTACTCGTATATTTCTATTAGATCGATTCTAGTAAATGGATCATTAGTTTCAAATATTATGCATATGTTGTAATATAATGTCATCTTTAAATTTGATATCGTGTGTTCGATTCCCAAGCAGCACAAATAACATATATATATATACGCCGCCCTTCCCCGCACGCTGGTTACAATACCCCGCTGCTATCCCCCTACTAGCTGGGCGAGCCACAGCGAGGTTTCGGCTGTTTTACATACGTGCAAAACACTACTCAGCTTCCATAGAATCTTAGTTCCATGTTACTCTCTCTCTCTCTTTTTATCTTCACTAACTTATATATATATATTTAAATGTGCTATTGTGATGTTGATTAGAAGTTCTATAACTTTAAAAGTCACAAACGTGAGATAAATATGTATTTTTTAATGTTCGTAAGATTAAATAAATATAGAAAATGAGATCTGAGGATGAAAAACTCTCAAGTGCTCTTACGTACCTATTCCAAGCTTCAACCTACCATAGTTATTTCATCATTTAATCAAACCCTTTGTAGTTCTAGTTGAGAGTTTCTTAAAAGCCCAAAAGGGGCTTTAACGAATCTTTTTAGGGATCTTTTCCAGCCGTTAGCCTCCGAGTGATGGCCAATAATTCCTTTAAGATCCCATTACTTAACGTACCTGGCTTTATGGCCTTAAGATCTTTACTTGCTTTTTAAACCATGCGGTTTAGGCTTATGATTTTAAAGGTTCATAAGTTCACCGGGAGTGATCTCGGGATACGTACAGGTTATTTTATAAGTCTTTGGATTTGTCATGTTATGTTCAGTCAAATTAAATAGAGCGGTGTGAATATTTAATGGTAAGCATTTCACATACTCCGTAAAAGGCCTCTTTTATAGGTAATGTTTTTTTTTTATTACAGAAAAACAGTTTTTTTTCATGTTAACATTAAGCTCATACATCAAAAGAACATATAGGCTATAATTTATAAAGCTCACCATATATTTTCAATGTATTGTAAATAATAATAATTGTTTAATAGAAAATGTCAAAATTTAAAATGATATTTTGCAAAACAATGATTGTTAAATTAAAATTCTATTTTAAAAAATATTTCAATTGGTGAATTTATTTGAAGTACTCGCCTAATACTTTGAACCTAATCAAGAATTATAGATATTTTAAATACATAGGTTAAGAATTTTGGTATAAACGTAGATGGGACCTAGGTAAACAAAATAGTAGTAATACTACTACTAGGTAGTACTAATACTATACGCAGACAAAGTCGCGGGCAGAAGCTAGTATATAATAAAAACATATATAAGTATATAAAATAATAGAATACGAAAGTCAATCGAAAATCCGAAAAAACGGATACATCTGGGACCCAGATGTATCCGTATCTTTTTCTGATTTTTCTGTCTCGGATTTTCAATTGACTTTCGCTAATATTATCTTCATTAATTAAAATATTTTAATTTGTGGTTTAACTCATTAAGTTAAAAAAGTAAAAATAAAAATAATAGAATACGTCTAAAAAATGCTCTAGGAGTCAGTCAATACAGAAAATCTGATTCCAATAGTATTGTTTTTAAAAATAGCGCAAATTTAGGTGTCAAGCAACATTTTTTCAAATCATATGGCAGCATATTAAGAGATGCTTTACCAGAGAATACCGGAAAATTGTCATTTTTAAATCAAATTCTTGACGTATTGACTCTTTTTCATAAAAAACATAAAATGATTTTTAAAGATTGTTATTTTATCTGCTACATGCAGTTTTAAATATTTGAAAAACTAAATGTATTTATAATATACTAAGGTTATATCGTTGATCGTTGGCAGATTTGTTCAATTTTCAAACTATAGATTCTACAACACAAATTTTCAATCATATAATCATACAACAAAATAAATCATTATATAATCTAGTCAACACAGTTTTCACGATTTAAATTTTAGATAAATTAAAATCTTTAAAAAATAAATCCGATAACGTGCTCTGTGAAAAAAATACGTCAGTTTTTCTATATATTTAAGGTCTTACAAACAAAAAAACTTCAGATTTTTTTTACACACTTATTTTGTTTAGACATTATTAAAAAATAATAAATTATTTAGATCAAAAATTAATTTTAAGAAGTATATAATTTTCATTCATTTACCATCTCCCGTTTGATCATTTTTATGGCAGTTCGAGACATAAATTCTCGCGATCCATTAGCCGCTAAGATGCGGCAGTGCAAGGTCCTGTGTTCGCGCCGCTCTTCATGACAACATTTTGCATTAATTTGAAAACTAATACCGTTTAGCTTCATGGTTGTAAAAACATCCGCGCGCAGCGGTGTTAAACATGGAATAATGGATTGCTGGATATTACCTCTTAATTGAAATGAGAATATGCATGGTTCCTGTCGGGATGTCATTTATATACAAACCCCCGTAGGTGTATCATTCTTTGGATGATTTATGGAATTCCGACAGGCTGACATTAATTTTTGATATTTATCTATCTTCATTTTCGTATTAAATCTACCTTACCACAGCTTCAACAACTTATTATTTTTCCAAATGTTTGATTTTATTATCAGTTGAATAACCAATTATCATGTAACGTTGGTTACATTTAAATTTTAAAAAAAAGTTAACATGTTTGCAATTCGCTTTGGGAAGAACAATGAACATACCAAGAGGTGCGAAATATAATCGAAATATTTGATTACTACACCAATCACATCCCAACAGTCAGATAATTTTAAAACTTTTCCTATAATACTGCCATTAATTTCCCGTTTAAGTGCATGATTGGACAAAATATTACCAGCCCAGAATCCATATACACACACTAATAAATTATTTGATTAAATGTTCATATCCAGTGTGCCGTAATATTCATATCCATGTTCATATCCTTTTCCCAGAACACCATCCTCCCGTCAGAAATTCGCAATTTCCGGTCTACGGGCTACTTCCTGTCTGACACTTGATTCTTGAATGTTTCAGTCAAAAATTAATCACGCCTAACGCCTTAAATTTGAATTTTGACTGGCTTAGATTGAACTTCCCTATGAATAATAATTGGAACATTTTTTTAAATGATTGTCATCAACATGAGAGTACCTTATCGAAACACTAGATAAACTGACCATTTTTAATCCCTCAGGCTTATTTGTTCGCTTTTGATAGGTCTCATAGATATCGTTCTGTCTCCCTTACTATCATGGGGAGAAATATGATCGAATTACTGTTAGAAAGAGAAAAAACCATGCTTCTTTATGTTCAAATTTAAAAATTCACCAAAAAGACATTATTTTCATTATATTAAAACCAAGAATAAGGCAGATTTTTTGTTAATAATTACAAATAACTGAAAAAAAAAATTCCAAAGTTTCAAAGATATCTGATATACCTTTTTATAACTAAAATAATTTTTCAGTTTTGTTGGTTATTTTGGCCTTAAATCCAAAACTAATGTATGAAAACGGCCGCGAAGCCGTTCCTCTTAACAGCTTTCTTCCGAAGATACATTTGAAAAAGAAGAAACATTTGGAAAATATGTTTTTTTTTTATGTTCGCATGATTAGAACAGAAAATGAGATCTGAATAAGAAAAACCCCGACAAATTGTCAATTAGTGCTCTTAAGAACCTACCTACTCCATTCTGGAGATTTTTTTGTGGTTACCTTTTAGATTCATATACAAAACGTGGCATTTTCTCTTAGCAATAAAAACAATTAAAATATAAACCTTTAGGAAAAAAACCTATAAATATGGGTTAAAATTTGAAATCTAGGTGGGTTTATTGGCTTTATACCGCAGTAAACAGTTCATATGTTTGCATACTAATATTTTAAGAAATTCTATCAATTAAATCTAATGGTTTTGAGTCTCGTCGAAATATAATATCATAGTTAATTTTGTACACACAAAAACTTTTTCGAGAAAACTAGGTTTGAAGCTTGAGTTTTTGGTTTTATGTATGGATATAGAATAAAAGAGCTGTTCGAAATGTAAGTTCCCCTTGAAAAAGTGTGTATTTTTTGTGTGTGGACAGTGGACATAGTAAATAAAAATTTAATTAATATAAATGCATTACAGCTTAAAAAAACCCAAAAATGGACATTAAACAAACCAATCCTCAGCGAGTGATATGTTAGGTTTATAATATATTAAATACTAGCTTCTGCCCGCGACTTTGTATGCGTATAGGATTAGTACTGTGATGATCTCGCCTTAAAGCAAAGGAATTAATATTTCTCTTTATTTCCTTTAATAAAAACGGAATAGTGATGACATCTAGTGAGAATTCAAAAATTTAACTAAAGGAAGACAGGGTAGATCTTCTGTCTCTGCTTGCTGTGAAGACGAATCCGGAGACGACATAAAAAATTGCGCTGGTTAGGCACCTCCCTGTTTGTGCAATTTATCTCCTTTTAGAATATTGATTTACGGAAATTCACATCACAAACATGTACCTACGTGTCAGAGAGAAATGTTAACTTGAGATGACAATGAATCAGGCATTAATGACCGGGCGCAAGAAAAAATACGAAACACGCACCGTACGATAGATCGCCCATGAGTTAGTGGCCAGTGGCTACCACGTGTGGACGAATTCCTGAAACAGATTCCCAGTGGCGTCGCCGAGGTTACGTTTGGTTGAAATTAAGGAGGGCAAAACGAATATTTAATCCCAGAAAAGACCAACGGCCGGTAAATATTTAGAGGTAATTGTGAGAATAGCAGTTGTCAATTCGGTATCGCGTAAATAGCACACACGGACAGTAGAAAAAAATATAATTAATTAACAAAACAGGTACAGATTATGGAAGCGGCCAAAATGGGCTAGACTAGCGGGGGTGACACGCCTCTGGAGAAAAATTTGAAATCTTAACTCGAATTTCAGCGAGGGCAATTAAGCAGTGATGAATGCAACTTTTGGAAGCATCGAATTCATGACAAGAAGGGGATTAGTGATAAAGTATTGCTAGAACTGCCAGTGTGTCGAGGGGGGGAACTGGTTCCACGAAGCTGAATGCGCCTAGAAGACCACCGGGTCAAGTAGAGGAGGGGTGGAGCCAGGACAGGCGGTTTCGGGGGGTAGTGGTGAGATGGTCGAGGAAGGGCATTTTAATTACTAACAAAGACAGTCGGTTTTCGGGAGTTGATCGAGACGGGAAGGTCGCTTAGTAATAAGTTAAATAGCGAAGTGCATTTGAATTGCTATTAAAGACAGTCGGTTTCGGGGAGTTATAGAAAACGGTCGGTTTCGGAAAGTTATAGAAAGGAGTTATAGAAAAGATTCTTAGAGCTAGTTATGGAAAGGTCGCCCAAATAAGTTTAAATAGGGAAGTGAATTTTAATTATTATAGAAGACAGTCGATTTTCGAGGGAAGGACGGGAAGGTCGCTTAGTAATAAGTTAAATAGCGAAGTGCATTTTAATTACTAATAAAGAGTCGGTTTCGGAGTATTATAGAAGACAGTCGATTTTCGGGGATAGTTATAGAAAAGTCGCGCAAATAATTTTAAATAAGGAAGGAAGCATGCACCAAACTGCATGAAATATATATCGCTTGTGAATGTGCAAAAAGGTGATCGGATAACACAGAGATGGGCGTTAGGTAAGGGAATGCTTTAATGGACTAACAATAAAATCACTTAATTATTAATCAACACCTTGCCATTTGGGCCTTGAAATTTGAAAATTGAATTGGATTTTGTGCATCTTGAAGCAAAACTATTTTCCTGCGTAAATTGACCTATTAAGGAGGCAGTAAGCAATATTTATCCCAAATTATATTTATAAAATAATTATAACCTTGCAAAGATTTAAATTTTCACACTCAAATGAAAAGGTTAATTGTATATTATTACTGGTAAGACGTAAGGTCCTGGGTTCGAGTCCCTGTTGCGACCGTTATCTTTAATTATTTTCTGTGTCTTGTTCCTTTTCATACTCAAGGAAAAATTAGACTATTATTGTTATCTGCTTCTTCAATGTATTAATTTAAACATATTAACAGTTGCATGTGAATGCTAATTATCCCAAATAATTATATGTTCCCATAAATATAAGGACTTTTACTATTCGGTATAGTGTTCAAGTTTAATCACAATGGAACAATTAAAAAAAAAAACAAATTACCCTTCTTGCCAGCGCAATCTAATTTAAGGACATTATCTTCTCGTTTTACATCTCTACCGTTGACGTTTAGATTCATAACATTTAGGTATATTCAAATTGCACTTTTAGATAGCCTAGTGCTTGTTCTTTCAATATCGGTACGTTTGACAAAAGGGCGCACACGAGGGATTATACGGTAATAAATATTTTCCCCACAGTATTATTAAAGATCTACTTATATTTTCTTAAGTTATTATGTTTTACGCAGCGAGCGTCGGTTTTGCATTGATATTTGATTTATTTGAATACCGTCTAAACAAACTTTACTTCAAAAAAACCAGCAGTGTCAGGTGATTGTCGAGAGAATAACTTCGCTGAGCTTCCCTATCCGGCGATATGGGTTGTTTCCACGTACGTCACTCATTAGGCGAAATGGACGAAATCCACGTGGGCTCTACCTATCTCTTGATCGGCGAAAACGAAGGAAACGGATCATTGACTCGACTCTGTAATATCGGTGACCTTGCGCTGATGGACTTGAACCCTGAACCTAGAAATGGCCCTGTATCAGCTGTGTCGGTTGGTTGACCCCGAGTCCCACCTTACCCAGGCACTTGACATTGTCCGGAGAACAAAGGACGTGATCCCACTATGTCCCTGGTATGGCTTCTGTTTCGACAGTATTAGCGGTGAGAGAGCAATCAAGCAGAACATCTGTAGGAGGAGTCTGAGGTCATTGACAGATTTTCTATTCCCGCTAGTCTCCAGACGAAGGGGACAAGAACGTGATGGGCTCCGTTATCTTATGTTGACGCGTGAGGGATGACCCTTGTATTCGTTTGGACGAAGGGAACAATGGCTTGTATTGTTTCGATGATTTCCGACGAACGGATTTGGCAGGTGTGATTGACGAAAGTCTGGGAGCTGACAGTTTGCTGTAAAGGATGCTGAGGAGACGGCGAAGAGTTCGGCCCCTGAGCCTGCTAATTTTATTTCTTCGAAACCAGTGGGATGCACGCGGGGATTCCTGACCCCTGACTTATCCGCAAGTATTCACTTCGGTATAATGTTCATGGCTGCGGTTAGCTGGGCGGACCCTTAACCTTCAGCATGCTGGCCATCATCAACATATCATCATCATCAGGCTCGGGCCGAAGGGCACGACCTGAACCGGAAGTCATCTGAGCACCTTCTGAGCACCTTCTGAGAGCTCTTAGACATACTTCAATCACACTCGGCGGAACGGAGCGTCATTTTTATGTCTAGTGACATGGAATGACCTTTCATCATGAACCTTCAACCTATCATCTTAATTATCATACCATCTTTACCTTGCGAAGATTTGGTAGAGATATTCTCCCATTACCGCATTGTACTATGGAGATTTCAACATATTAATCATCACACCACCTTTACCTGGCGACTTGGTAGAGATCACTCCCATTACCGCCGAATATCTACAATGGATCCTTCACCGCTGAATTAAACAACATATATCAATCAACCTACAAAAATCACACACATTCTCTTCCCGACAGGGGCGAAACATGTCATTTTCATCAGTAGCGAGGCAACATTTAAATCTTCCTGGAGGCGTTGGGATTGGGTTTAGTTCGACAGGTTAATCCTTCATCGAGCTAATTGGGAATTGGAGACGACCAATCGTAGCAAGCACATGTTTGCCCCTATTCCTACCCATTATACCTACCTGTAAGTAGATTGCATACAACTAACAACCAATAGGAACTTAGAATAACTAATTGAAATTATTGTATGAATGATGTTTTGATATACTCTAACAAAAAGGTTTATAACTCCGAGTTTAGGTAAAACGGCACAGAGAGTTAGGTATATCGTAGGTAGACTAATCGTCAATAGCATGGGGAAGGGTAAATATATAGATCAGTAAATAGTAAGATAGACTGGGAAGTTAATTGATTAGCCAGATAGATAGAATATCGTCATTGTTGAAGATCTGACAGATTGCAACACACCACAGCTAAGAACCAAAAGTTACCACAAATCCGTTTAATCTACCTGAATTAGCGCTATAAAGGCGAAACAAAAATAATCACAACGTGTCTAGTTAATTCAAAAGTAATTAAACAACAATTTATCAGTACGTACTTGCCTACGTACTGACAGCTCCAGCAGTAACTTAAGGTTTTCAAAACTTAAAGTTATACAAAAAAAAAATGATCACCCTTATATAGGTGTGAGTGAACAAGAGTGTTCAAAAAGGGGGGAACCATTACAGTACTTAGAGTAATCTTTTTTCTTTTTCCTAGGTCCCATCTACGTGTATTTCAAAATTCTTTACCTATTTATTTAAAATATCTATAATTCTTGATTCGATTCAAAGTACTCGTCTAAGTATTAGGCGAGTACTTCAAATAAATTCACTAATTTAAATATTTTCTACAATGGAATTTTGATTTAACAATCATTGTCTTGCAAAATGTCATTCTCAAATTTTGAAATTTTCTATTAAACCATAATTATTATTTACAATACATTGAAAATAAATAGCTAGCTTTATAAATTATAGCCTATTTGTTTTTCTGATGTATGAGCTGTATTATTGTAAAGTTTCATTAAAATCCATCTAGTAAATTTTGCGTGAAATAGTAACAAACATGCATACATCCATACAAACTTTCGCGTTTATAATATTAGTAAGATTCAATTAATCATTTTTTCAATTCAGTTTGACAGCTGAATTCATAGTATCATTGCTGTCCGGATTAGGATTGCGGTTTTGCCTGTTGCCATCTCTAGCAAACCCGTGTATACTTCCGCTTTTCAAATATTACAACCAACTCAGCCCCACAACGTCACTCTCGTCACCCCTTTCAAAGTTCTCATTTCGGGAGGATCAGCCCCAAACGCACTCTCTCGTTAATCATCGAGATTTGATGGTCATAAATAAGGGTGGGACGATGCAGCGCGCAGCGGGTCGAATACCGCTAACTTGGTTTTAGCACTTAATTACAGTTAACGAAATAATCTCTTTGTGGGGATATAAACTGTAGGTACTACATGGTACCGGTATTTACAGGCTTACTGTGTAGAACCCGCAGTTAGTATTCAAGTACACTTGTGTTTATCCTATAGAGATCGCATATACATCTTACTGTTAAGTTATTACGGAGATACTTTTGTTTTAAAGCCACGCGATAACTGGAAAAAATCATGAATTAATCGCGCAACCCGTTTGATTGATTGCATAATAACAATATCTTGAATAGAGCAGACATCAATAGAGTTTTTTGTATTGATGGAAGGTATCTATTCCTTTATCACCCTTGCATTGTCAGAATTTTTTACCCAGTGGACAATTTTTGTTTTTACGTGCAAGTTGGTTTTGTGCTCAAAAGCACAGCTGTAGATTGTAGATTGTAGAACGATCTCCTTTTTTGTGCTTTTTCTTTAACGGAATTGGTCTCATCCAGACCCTAGTTCAATTTTCTTTTCTCTTAAAAAACTTAAACCTTAAAAGAGTCTAAGCGAAACCTCAGCTCCCCTCTGAGAAAATTATTATTATAAATTAAGTTTTGATAAAAGAGATAGAAAAATATTATCGTATTGTGTATATAAATTGTACCTACATTATCATCTATGAATTTTTTCTTTTTTCTTTTTAGTAAAACGTTATACATATATTAGGTATACATTATTTATGAAATGTTTTGACTGCCCAACTAGGAGGAATACCGTTCTAGGACAGTCAAATTAGGATGATACATGGAGCATGTTTTGTACAAACAAAAAAAAAACGGAGGAAATAAAAAGAAGAAAAACAATAATAAATTAAAAAAAGATAAATAAAAATAAGAATAAGAAAAAATTGAAGTTTAAAACATAATAAATATTGTTTATTACAGATATTAAAATAATATAAAACATAATACTAATAGGTATTTATGCTTTTTTTTATAGAGAATACCTCACAAGAGTCCCAACTGCTCCCGTCTGGAGCCAGTGAGACTATGGCATCCCCAATTGGGGTATGTTGGAAGGAAGGGAAGGATATAGGGAAGAGGAAGGTAGGAAAGTACCTGGCTATTCAGATCTAGTCACTAAACACGGCTAAAGCCATTATTAAGCAACGTTTCAATTCTGAATGACGGTCTTACACCAGGGCGATACTGACAGTATCTTCCACTCTGGAACGTGCCCCAAATATAGTATTCAAACCATCAAAGCACGCCGGGTTCGAACCCGCGACCTTCCAATTGGGAGTCAAGTGTCTTACCACTGGATCATGGACGGTCGTCGAACAGGATTAAAACAAATTATAACAGACAAACATCAAAAACAAACTAATGTTTGCATTGTATATTATAGTCCTACATACTCGTACACGTGTAGTATAAAATAAGAAGAAAATAAAAATAAAATAAAAGAGAAGAGAAAGAATAAAATAACCACTTAGAACATAAAGATAACAATTGTTTGTTTAAATAATACTGGTAATAAAATAAAATGTTTATCTACTTAAAAACAAAGGATTAAAACAATAAAATTAAGCATATTTTTTAATTTATTTATTTATTAAATTTGAATATAATTACATCTAATACAATATAAGATATGGTTAGTCCCACAAAACTGTGATAGATTAGCTTGTCTGTAGGTTCTACCAGTTAATATTTATAGATTAAAACAATACATTGCATCTTAATGATTATTTTATTATTAACTTCATATCTGTACAAACATTATGTGTATCGGTCCAAGACTAACGAGACAGACAAGGTACTTTACGTGTGTTAGTAGGTTGGTTGGTTGGTTGGTTGGGTGGTTGGGTGGTACGAAGAAAGAGTAGGGGTGTATATTTACGATGAGTCGGTAAGATGAATGGATACAATCCCTCCCAGCTATTTACAGGAGACGGCAAAAAACAGGCAAGATCGGGATTATCCCTGAGAACTTACGACTGAAAGAATCCTCTTTCAGGATTACTAGAAACAGCACTTTTAACCGAAAAATCTTCAAATAGGGTTTTGAATGATATAAAATATATCATACCTAATGGTGCTTTACTTTAGTTAAATTATATGCGAGTATCTACTCATATGGTAATTTACCATGATCTCCATTAAATTTTTTTGAAATTTAATTTAAATTAAATTCAATAATGTTTATTATTAAGTTCTGCAAGTGTTTTAGTTTTTATTATTGTGACAGCTGATTAGAAATTAATAAACGCACGAACGACTCTAATTTAACATTAATTAATAAAGTAAGGAAAATAATATATTCACCTCTTCTAAGTATTTTCACAAAACCTAAACAATATTCATAGCAGTAACGTCATTATTAAATAATTAAGAACATATTTACAAATTTCAAAACACCCATGGGGGAGAATCTATTACTTTCCCAAGAATTCGGTTTAACCGAAAATAAATCAATTTACTCACTTTCAAATTGACATTTTAAATCGTATAAATATCGTCGCCTAATTATGAAACACCTCAGTTTGAAAATGGCCTTGTAATTCAAAAAAATTAAATGGAGTTCTACGAATTAAACACAAAAGCAATAAATAAATTTACCATTATGTCTAAATTTTTGCATCTTGATAGCTAAAGCATTGTATCTTGATGGCTATAGATGATATATGTTTTAATTCTAAGGACGTTAATATTTGATATTTTTACATGAAACTCTAAATTATTTTATTAATTAATAAGATTAATATTAGCGAAACTCAATCGAAAATCTGAAATAGAAAAATCAGAAAGGGATACGGATAAATCTGGGACTCGAACCCAGGACCTTCGGCTTTCCGGGCAGATGCTCTGACCACTGAGATAATGTATCCCTTTACGATTCGGTCATATTTAACTGTTTCATTCTTCGTCTGAGAACTATCAACATTATCTTCATTTTCTTAACGCATATTTTTATTGGCGGCTATCTTTATGTATGATTGCAAGATTCAACTCTAACTAAATGCCATCTAGATAGTGTCAGGATAAATTTTAAAACTTTTTATTAATATGCGACATCTATTGACTTTTTCTGCAAGTCTAGGATGAAATATTTTTATTTTTATTTTTAACCTAATGAGTTAAAATTCAAATTATAATATTTTTATTCATGAAGATAATATTAGCGAAAGTCAATCGAAAATCCGCAACAGTAAAATCAGAAAAAGATACGGATACATCTGGGACTCGAACCCAGGACCGGACTGGCAATCCGGGCCAACGCGCTATCCACTGCGCCAACGTATCCCTATCCGATTCTGTCATTTTTAACTGTATCATACTTCGACTGAGAACCACCAACATTATTTACATTTTCTTAACGCGTATTCTTATTGGATGCTATCTTTATGTATGATTGCAAGATTCAACTCGAACTAAATGCCATCTAGATAGTGTCAGGATAATTTTTAAAACTTTTAATTAATACGCGACATCTAATGACTTTTTCTGCAAGTCTAGGATGAAATATTTTTATTTTTATTTTTAACTTAATGAGTTTAACCTCAAATTACAAAAAAAAAGAAACGGACACATCGAGTCCCAGATTTATCCGTATCTTTTTCTGATTTTTCTCGTTTGGATTTTCGATTGACTTTCGCTAATATTTTCTTCAATAATTAAAATATTATAATTTGAGGTTTAACTCATTAAGTTAAAAATAAAAAAAAAATAAAAAAATAGAGCTTTAAATAAAAACTTTATAAAGTTAGATAACGAACCACATTTTTATATTCTCTCAAGTATAATTTACGGATAACGCCGGATAGTAAGACTAAAAGTAGAAATTTTATTATATTTTTATCATAAAGAGACGACAGTGTAACATCACGATTTCAATATTTAAATACGAATAGTATATCGTTACACCCTATATTCCCAAAGCAGAATACATATTATGTAGAATGCAAACATAGAAATAAGCTCACCCTATGTGCTAAGTCCAGTATTAAGTTTAGGCAGAGATGTCACGTAATACTAGTGTCAGGACAAACGTAATAAGATGCCTAGAATTCATAGCATCTTCTCCCATTCTCCGTGTAAAGTTTGCGGACGCACGAAGGTCGCTGAACGGACGCGTCTTGCGTTAAGTTAGGTGGACCCTTGTTAAAACTCTCACATCTGTTGCAAATAAGTTGAACTGACGCAAACAAAAATCTTGCCAATCTATTGTTCCCGTCGCGCATCGTGCTCGTGCGTACTTTTGGTTATCGACGCAATAGTTGCTATTGGGTAAATGTTATGTTAAGGATACTCGTAGATTGAAAGTTATTGTGAAGTTTGAGCTTTCAAAATATTGATACACTTCATTTCTTAAGTCAACGGATTCACAAGGTTTTAGAGAATCGGCTGACGCTTACTGTTTTCTGTGTATTTTTGTATCATGTACTCAATTCTTCTAAAGACATCGTAATAATATGACTTATGTGTTGGTTCAGCTTCGCCTACGCGACCTTTACTAGAAAATTTTTGAACATACCTATCGCTATAATATTAATTACTAATGGTTGCCTGTGAAAAATCACGGAATGTTACTTCACTTTCCAAGATCAAAAATGTGAAATTATTTTAAGCAGAATTAAAAAAATATATATTTTTCATCGTAATACTCTTACATTCTACTCTTTCACCTGTTAAAGACCCATACATAACTTTCTTTCTCTGTTTAATTTTACTTAGCACATTCAATATTTACACACAAACTATGTATGTGTAATAAATCAATCTGAACTATATAATATAATAATTTGAAAAATATATATTCTAATCAAATCTTTGTACTATTGTACCGCCCGTTAAAAAATATATACTTTCGCTTTCCCAAACAAGCTCATTCTTCATCTTCGTTGCACACGGATATTTTTTTTATTCTAAAATTCGATCATTTTATTCGTGAAAACGGAACTGAAGTTCTTACGAACAAATAAACAGTGTTTCAATATTTATTGGCCGGAAAATGTAAGAATAATTTGTTGGTATACGTACGAAATTATGTATACCAACAAATTATTCTTACATGTTCCCGCCAATAAACATTGAAACCCTGTTAATTTGTTCGTAAGAACTTCAGTCCCGTTTTTACGAATGAAATGATCGTATTTTATTTATTATTTATTATCGTATTTTCCAAGATCAAAAATGTGAAATTATTTTAAGCAGAATTAAAAAAAAAAAAATTATTTTTCATCGTAATACTCTTACATTCTACTCTTTAACTTGTTAAACACACATCCATATCTTTCTTTCTCTATTTAATTTAATTGGCACATTCAATATTTACCCACAAACTATGTATGTATGTAATAAATCAATCGGAACTATATAATATAATAATTTAAAAAATATATATTCTAATCGAATCTTTGTACTATCATACCGCCCGTTAAAAAAAAATACTTTTGCTTTCCTAAAAAAGCTCATTCTTTCTCTTCCTTGCACTGTCTAAGCAACCCATTGTCTAAGGTAGGCTGTTGGGGTCGGCTCTTCTCGTTCGCAGGTTATAATAGCTTTTTCGGTTCTTAGTATCGCTTTCATCCAGGCCGTTTCTCTGTAGAATTTTGGAGCATTGAGTCATCCAGGAGTTAGATACGTTTTTAGATTTTCACGGCCAAAAGCATTTTCGTTGTTTGTTTTTGGGGTGTTATGCCGTGTTGTGCTACCTCCTTCTTTAGCCGACGTTTCTGTTTAGCCGATGTTTCAACGTTTCACATCGACGGATCTGCCGGATCTGCCCTGATGATGGACACTGCAACGCTGTCCGAAACGTCGGCTAAAGAAGGAGGTAGCTCAACACGGCATAACACCCCAAAAACAAACAACGAAAACATCCAGGAGTTCTTTCGTCTTCCTCTTGATGACATTGCCTGCTTCACTGTGTGGTCTGGTTGTCTCCATCTTAGGTGCCCATACCATCTCAACTGTCGTAGCTCCAGCTCACCGTTTATGTCCGTGACACCCAGCCTTCCACGAACTCTTAAACTTTTTAAGCTCGATTTTAGAGAATATTATATATTATTTTTAAAATATGTACCAGGATAAAATAATGGTATTTTCCAATTGTGTCTTCTGCTCACAAACTGTATAAAAAATTATCTAAATAAACTATAAACAGTTTTAATCTCAAGTGATCCCCCAGGTTTTTTTTATTTTTTAAACTTAAGCCAATTGAATTGGCTTGTCAGCAGGAGGTTATAATTTACTAAAATATACAATACATATACATACCTGCTTTTTTAGATTTTAAATAACATTAAGTTATATTGTGCCTGCTTTTTTAGCAAGAAAAAATATTAAAACAATCGTTTTAAATAAAATAAAATTTTAAAACTACGTCATAGGTAGTTAGATATTTTATCGGTTTTATGAATTACTATTACATTATTTTTAATGATACATACCCAGAATATAATATAATGTTCAGTGTGCAACATTTTCAAAATTGAAAATGATATACAGCAGTTCTAATTGCTGAAAATTATATTTAAGTTAGTGACTAAATACCAATCAATGTGTTTGTTAGGTTCAAATAATGTGCAACGCGGTCGAAAAAAAACTTTTTATAAGCTCTTTATAATAAGTAAATACCATTAAATGTCAATTTCAAATGATTAAAGATCCCTTAAATCTCTTTTCGTGGGTATTACGTAAAAAAAACCTTTTCCAAAAAGCTCCGACGTTAAATGTCAAAAAATATTGGAATTCCGCATTGTGGCCGGTGACAAAAAGGACGGAGTGATCGGAATTTTGATTCAGGCTGCCATGAAAATGAATTTAAAGGGATCACCGTACCCACCGTCGACGTGAATATATTTATGAAGTGGCTCACCCTCTTGAAGTGCGAGGCAGTCAAAATTCTCGATTGGATATTGTCAATAATATTCCCGGCGAAAATGTGTTTTCTGTGAGAGATTTTCTCGATGACAACGAAAGATTTTTAACGCGGTGTTTGAGTTTGATAAAATGTTTCCAAATAATAATGCGATTTTGAAATTTGCTGGAAGCAAATAATAATGTTGGTACCAATACGTACATACGTTGGGTATAAAAGCAGAAACGCCACTCTAAAAAGATGACGAAATTTAGTTACAAATGGCAATATATGCGCATTGTCCGTAACTACAAGATGGTTTTTGAGATCCCTAGAAAAATTAACTGCAAATCATGGAAAAATCGAAATGAAAATAGGGTTTCGATAAAAAAAATCACCACTCTTCATAGCGATTAACAAGCAAAATCACCACTCTCCAATTAAGCCAATCAAAATCCTGAATTCAAAACAAATTCCACTTAACCCAAGAACACATTATTAAACATTTTTTTATTTTAATAATTCACTTTAGAATATACTTTTTTAAGTTATTACTAAAAAATCACCTAAAATAAAATTAAAATTAAAAAAGAGAAATATTCTTTCATATTCCTCATACATATTCTCTTCATATTCTTTTTTAATATTCATTCGGTCTACATGCCCAAACCATCTAAGCGTCCCTTTCCCAATTTTACTTATTACATTATATACCTACATAGAAAAATAACAGTAGTGTTATTTTTTTATCTGTTTCGTTTCCTCTTCTGTGATTTTTAATTGATTATAACTTTTTTTCACCTTCTTTGTCACTAGTTCTCTGCTTCTAACCCCAAACCAACATGCAGATTTACACAGTGTTTAGGAACTAATAATTTGAAAATCTCTCAAAGAAGTGGTATATACTACTCTCAGTATTACCCTGGTAAAAGACCACCATTGCTTGAAATGGCTTTAACATTATTTGGCGACAACATCTGAAAAGTCAAGATCACTTCCAAAACATCCTTTCCACCATCTCCTTCCCTTAACCACTCTCTTCGGCTTCACAGCATATCCCGATTGATAGTTGAGAGCAGAATCTACTCTTGTGCGGTAATCCTCCAATTCGTCTTCCGCTAAAAATAGATAATTTAATTTCAATTGCTAAGAACTAAGTTTTTAATTATTTTCAAATGTTTCTTCAAACTTCGCAAAATCACTTTGTGGCGTCATTTTGAATTAAATTAAAACAAATAACTTTGTTTAAACCACTAATAACTTTCAAATGTCTTTAAAATGTAAAAAAAAATTGGTTGTTTGATGTTAGAACTTTCCTTGTTAGTGATCGGAATAAACCTCGCTATCAACCTCGGCAAATTTAGAATTTTAAAACCGACGTTTATTTCGTATGCTCTAGTTTCTACGAATTTGAGAAAAGTGCCTGTCCGCGTGTTCGTGCGTGATGGCCACCTAAAGGAATTATAAAGCATTGTCTCATCGATAACGAGTCTATCTGCTGAGTTTCGGCTTGATCAGATGTTGGAAAGTTGGTTAATTTCCTCCACCGAAATTCCGCATCAAACAAATAACAGTGAAGTTCAAATAGATGGTTATTTAAAAAAAAGATGTAGATAAAAGAGTTCACATCCAATTTAAGAATTCACTCGTACCTGGGCTTTCTGGGATGATTTTTAGAATTAGTTACTTGGCTTTCTTGGATGATTTGTCAGAATTGATCCAAAGTCATTTTAGCCCAATTACGAATGAGCTTCTTAAACTGAGATCTTCCGCCAAGAAAAACCTGCTATTTATGTATATTATGAGCATTTGTTTATTAGAAAGAGAAATTTCCATTTCTTCAAGGGTGCTCACGGGAAACTGCTTAAGGGACGCGGATGCTCGGGATCTTTCTTTCAGGCGATTCGCCAAGCTCATTCTCGCCGGGACTGCCCGGTAATTGTGGGACTAAATTCCCCTTGATATCTTTCTTTTTAAATATTTTATTTTGTTTTAATCATATGTACACAAGTAAATATGGTTAATTTATTTATTATTTCACTCTACGTAAGATGCTTGAGGTGATTTCTCACAAAAACGGCGCTCTACAAATTATCCAATTATTATTATTATTATGCTGAACCATGTAAGTATGCTTACATTTATCATTCTTTCTTCTAACTTTGCATATTCACTTTGTGGCATCATCTTAATCTTAATATATAAAATAAAGTCGGCTTAGTTACACCATTTATAACTCAAGAACGGCTGGAACAATTTTCATGATCTTTGATTGATTGGATTTTTCTCCGTCCCGATTAAATGAATAACTATTAAAACATCGAAAAAAATCACGGAAAAAATAATTATGAAGAAAATTAATTTTATCATATATTTTGTATGGAACGGCTTTTCAAATAATGTGCGTTGGTCGACATAATTTGAATCAATTCGAACTGTCAATGGTGAAGTGTGCCGAACATTTCGTGCTTAGTCAACAGCTCAATTTCATTTTTTTTACTTAGAGTAGGTACCTATTTATTTTAACTTAATAAAAACTTAATTTATTTCAGATTATAAATTAAACACAACATTCACTGATTCTGAGGCGGTACGGAGTTTGCCGGGCCAGCTAGTTATTTATAAAATTAAACAAGTAACTGTGTTTTCACCACCAAATTCATAAAAATCTACATGTTTTGAAACCGATTGTTTCTTCTTCAGGATTATAATATGAATAAAAATAACAAAAGAAACTAACAAGTGAAGACTAATAGAACCATAGACAATAATATATAAAAATTTTAAATATCATTTTAAAATATGTAGATTTTTATGAATAATATTTGGTGGTGAAAACTCAGTTATTTCTTTCATTTTATTTATCTTTCTTACTAACAATCGTGTATGCAAGCGTTGGAGGATCTAGATTCGTTTTATAAATAAATGTAGCTTCCTTTTTACTAAAAAAAAATTCGGACGTTTTAAAGAGGTTAAATTCGGATGACTAACGAGGTTAAAAAATCAGTTTTCTCTCACAGCCGTTGAAAAAGTGTTGATGTTAGTGGTGGTATTATCGTCCTTGAACTGAAATTCGTTCATAAATCTTCAATGTCCTACTTATGCGTGCTCATTGTTACCAACCCATGCGCATTAATTATTACACCATTAAGAATTCATTATATTTTGCAGCCGGCGCTCTTTGATAAGGAATACTTGGAGACTCCGAAAGCGATTAAAGGCTTACTTCACGAGAAGTATATTTTAAGACTCTATAAGGAGTAAACATGATAACAGTCTGTAATACAGTTATTACATGTGTTTCGTTTGATCTGGGGGTGGTCGGGGCGTGGGGAGGCTCCAGTCGTTGGTGTCTGGAATTAATTCTACGTCTTAACGAACAGCGGGACTTACGGGTGCAAACAGTGGGGCACAAATGAATTTGTTTTCAGCAGGGGATGTTGATAGGCCCAGGAAATGAGGCAAGACAGAAAAGAGGAAATGTAATTGTATTGCCCACTACAAATTAAGATGAGACGATCCTCTAGCGTTGTGAATCTTACACTGTTTTAAATATATTTAGATACAGACTACAGACCTCAAAGCTAGGTTTTAGTGGATATTTTGACCATGGAAATGGAACTTCGAAGAATCTAGTATAGTGAAAAAAGAATAACTGATCGGAATAAACACAAACGAAGAACGGAATTGTTCAGAAATGGATATCTGTTTTTTTTTATGAACACCACACAAGAGTCCTATCTACCATCAACTGCCTGGAGCCAGTAAGACTATGGCATCCCCGTATGGAATATGTTGTAAGGCTGAAGGTAAAGGGTCGGGAAAAAAGAAGGAAGAGGAAGGTGGGGAAGGTATAGTCACAAAACAGGGCTAAAGATTTTTCAAGCAAAGTTTCAATTCTGCACGGAGAAAAATGTTATTCTAAACTACGATCATTCTATTCGTAAAAACGGTTAAAAACGGGACTGAAGTTCTTACGAACAAATTAACAGGGTTTCAATGTTTATTCTTACATTATCCCACCAATGAACATTGAAACATTGTTAATTTGTTCGTAAGAACTTCAGTCCCGTTTTTAACCATTTTCACGAATAAAATGATCGTATTTTAGAATAAAATTTTTCTCCGTGTAATTGATAGTTTTACACCAATGGAATCTTTTTGTGACATCTTACAAGAGCGTCCCTATCTGCACAGTTTGAAGACAATGGAACTATATCACCACCCAGTTATTGGGCATCGTTATGAAGCGGGTTCAATAAGGGGCTGTGGGAAGGGATTTATTAATGCGAGTCTTGAATGGGCCCGGATCACATGAAGGTAGAAAACATATTATCGCAAGAAAGTTTTTGATAGCTTTCCAACTTCCTACACCGTGGAAATGGATTTTAGCGCGGTAGGCAGTCTTCCTATGACGTAAATGATGAAGATTCAATATTCGGGATGCAGATAGTTGATGAAAAATATCAGCATAATATAGTCTATGGGGCAAAAAAATTTGGAAACCTCCGGTCTAGATGAATATGAATGAATATTATTTGGAGAAATGTGTTTTTTAATTACCAGCCAATACAAAAATCTATCTCGTCTTTTCATTTGTACATATTTTTTTATTGTTCAATCCAATTCACTACAAATAAAACCTTTTTCTTAAACACGGGAAGCATCTTTGGGACTTCTGTGTGAAATGTCGTTTAAACGAATAGATGGACAGGAAGTTCCGGAAGGAAAAGGGTATTAAGGGTGGGTAGAAATCTAAGGATCAATATGCTCAGAAGGGTCAAAGGTTCTCACTCAACCGGGGTCGACCCAGACAAACCCCAGCCCATGAACCCAGAAAATCCTGATAAGTCACCAACGTGGCGAACTACTTTGGGGTGACCAATGGAAGAGGTGTTGATTTTCCAATAAATGGTTCCCGAGGCGACGGTACCCATTATCGCTTCCCATATTGTATTACAACAATCATGCAAAACGCAGATATAATAAATATTAGGTACATATTGCTTGTTTATTATACATTTATTTATTTTAATCATTTATTATTTTTCTTATGAAACTATACTATTTTATTCAACTATAATAAAATTCTTACATTTATGTTGCTTCTATTGCAGTTTGCATTAATCTTCCCAGAATTTATTTATTCCCATTAAAATAATTACGTTATTATTACCTTCATATACAAAAAATTCCGCGTCACAATATTCGTCCAAGGTAAACTCCGAAAATACTTAACCGATATTGATTAAATTTGGCTTAATGTGTGTAATTTTGTCCAACTTAATAGATATGATAGTTTTTATCTCGATTATTGACCTCATTATTATGATTATTGAATTAAAAGTTTGTTATGTGAAAATGATTTGAAAGTATTTGTAAGTTCCATAATTTTCTGACAGATGACGGTGTGAGTTAATTTATTGACATTTTTTTATCTAGGTTAGGTAACCATCCAGTACATGGAGTTGTCTTTCGTTAGCCACAGCAAAGCGTGGGTGGGTCAGCTAGTTCTATATAAAATAAACAGCCCATATAATTTTTCCGTAAAATTTAATCAAACATTGTTTTATATTGCGTACTTTCTTTTTTTGTTATTAATATAACTTAGAATTCACAGCGAATATTATTCGTTTATCCTTTAAAATTATCGCTAATTTTATATTTTTATGTTATATACACCAATGTAAACGAAACCAAAACAATTAGTTTAGTTTTAAACTATGCATAAGCTTCCAGCAAAAAAAAAATTACATTTGAAAAGGGGATAATCCAGTGGATAACCATGAATTTCATAAAATAATAATTTACGGATTTTGAAGTACTTACCCAGTAAAATATTATAATAATGATTCAGTGTATATCAAATGGTGAGCATTATCGGTTAAATGTGTGTTCATTTGTTATAATTACTTTATTATAATGTTTATTTTTATAAGGAATACGTCAGAGAGCCAGTGAGAGACTACGACATCCCGAATTACTGAGAGACTACGGCTCCCGTCTGGAGCCAATGAGACTATGGTATCTTCAATGTGGGCATGTTGTGAGGCTAAAGGTATTGGGGAGGGGAAGGAGATGAGCAAGATAAGTTGGGGAAGGACCTGGCTTTTCAGATCTGGTCACCAAATACGGCTATAGCCTTTTTAAGCAACGTTTCAATTCTGAACGGTGGTCCTACACAAGGGTGATACTGAGAGTATCTTCGACTCTGGAACGTACCGCAAAATTATTTTTAATTAATTAATTGTGAAATATCACAAATTAATCAAATTAAATTTATTTGCGCAAGCTACCGATACCTTCGGATTGCTAGTCGAGAGCCTTACCCCTCGACCACAGAGGCCGGCAATTGTGGAAGCCGTTGTTTGTATATTAATAACCATTAAGCGAAATAAACATTTCATAATAGCCTTCAGCACCAAGCGCCACTCCTGAGTGAGCGCTGGGCCCGAGCTCATTCAAGACCACGCAGAAATTGATTACTTATTTATAAATAAATGAAACAAATAACTTTGTATCAACCACTATTATACAATCACAATTACCTACATGTTTCGAAACCAATGGTTTCTTCGTCAGGGTAGTAATAACATTAAAAAATAAAAGAAACTTTAACTTCATTTAAAACTAAATTTATTCACAAGTCACTTAGTATTTAAGGCTAAGTGATGTCAATGAAGTAAATTAATCTTGTTAAATAAAGTACAACCTTCCACTCCGGCCTAAGCCAGTCCTTATTTGAAATTCTTCACGTAGGCAATTCCGCCTTTATATCAAAGCATGAAAGGCTTCACCATCAGGCTTTTTAATTTCTATTTGATCCTCGATACCCAATAACCTTTATTTTGGAAATTCTGACCGAAGTCAATGAAAACTTTCAAATATTTCGAAGAAAGCTATTACAAATAACAACATTTTAAGGAGCTACCAAAATGTAGGTTTATGGCAATACAAACAGTATAGCCGGAGAAGTTTGAAATTGAAAGGTTATTTCTGTTGTTAGCGAAGTTAAGTTATTTATTATTCTCTTGAGGAGTCTTTCGAAATAACATGTGCTTACGTTTTATGTGGGACATAAAAAGATCTGGTTGAGTTATTACCTGAATTTAAATTATTATTTTTTTTTTATAAGAAAAACCCTCTTTTTAACATTTTGAGGTTATTTCCATCAATGTAATATATCATTGAAGAAGAAGACAACAATAATAATCAAAATTAAAATATAAGACGTGAGAGAAATATAAGTATAAATATAGGTCCCGGAAAGACGTGAATCTATGTTTTATTATTTTTCTGTGTCCTGTTCATTTTCATATTTTAATTTAGATTATTATTGTTGTATTCTTCTTCAATGATATTTTATGACTTACGCTTTGTTAAATTATTGGAATTTAATCACCTTCTCCAAAAGCTGGGTTCTGATCAAAGCTCCCGTCATTTTATCTTCTTACAATTGCACTTTTTGGATTGGGGATACATCTCTCTTTCAGGAATTCCTGTCCTGGGCTATGCCCATCAGCGGCATCCTTTACTCGCACGGCCTCTGGATTGTTTTCCCAACTTTGCTTGAGCTGACCCACTGGACGTCTTCCCTCTGAAATTAGTTCTGAAAAATCTTATTTTTCTCATCTCGATATAGGACTACTCCTATCACATGAATAGCTTATATTTTTTATTTTTGTTGTACAATTTTGTCAATAAATAAATAAATTGCATTCAGTATTTTATGTGAAAATTGGTTTTCTTGCATTTTTATTTCAGCATGCCCATCAAATCCAGCTTACTGAAAGATACATTTTGCAAAACCACATGTTGAGTAGCTTCAACATTTATGGTTGCTACATTACAATACAAGCAATACAATACAAGTCTCGATCGTAACCGTAGGTATGTAGTTGTACTGGTTTAATGTTGTTAAATCTCTGAATATTTTCACACCACGTATTACTTAATTGCATTTATAAAAACCCGAACTACCAACTAGGTAGGTGCATCAACAACTTAATTCAATTACTTGTAGCACTTGGCCAAACCGCAGAAGTCCCAACTTGCATACATTTACATATTATTATCTTGTAGATGTGGTTCTGAACGGTGGTGGTATTCATCGTGTAGTAGAGACCACAGAAGCATTTCAGTCACGTTCACAAAGACAATAACGCGCTATCTTCCGGCAGAACAGGCAGTTCACTACAGAAGTTG
Organism: Limnephilus auricula; assembly: GCA_951813805.1. NCBI lineage: Eukaryota > Metazoa > Arthropoda > Insecta > Trichoptera > Limnephilidae > Limnephilus > Limnephilus auricula. The sequence continues at coordinate 22,275,940 of OX638397.1, forward strand.
TCAAAACATTTCTTTAAAATCTTACGTAAATATCTTGGGGGAATTTTTGGATATGGTGTCCAGTCAATATTCTTTTGTAGCCCATGAAAACACTCAGTTGGCACAATCGGTACATATATTTGTGCATCCTTATAAGCATCTATATATTTGTTTCTGTTGAGAAAAGAACATCTTTTGCGATGCACTATTTTGGAATGACGCTTTTTTCCTGAAAGCTATATATAGGTAAATCATTTTAATAAGAATTCTGCTTCTGTATTGGTACACTGAATAGATCAAAATATAATTTTATTTAATAATTATGTTATTTTGGTTATTTATATCGAAGAATGATTTTTAAAAACACTGTCGATTTGAATCAGGAGTCTAAATTATTAATCCAAACAAGTTCGAAAAACTTTTTAGAAACCTTCGATTCTAAGACTAAAAATGATTTGCCTTTAACCAAGGCTTGCAGAAAATTGTAAAATAATTTTCTATGAACCTTGGCCTTTACCTGATTTTATTTGAAATTGTGACTACGAGTATGTTACGGAATCTCTGATTACCGCAGAATTGTTCTATGGCTAGGAAATCTAACATTCAGACATCTTCAGAATCAGCTTTGGAATCCAATTCAAACATCGCTGGATGGTATTTAAAGCCATTAACAGAATGCTCAACCGTACATAGCGAAATTGTGCATCACTGATATCAAAATACCAAATGATACCAACATTTTGTAATCAACGACTTCATCAGTAATTGGAATTAAATAATTATAGTAGTACAATTTATAACGCTTTCATAGTAGCTACTTTCAACAATAGTAATTATTATTTTTTATTTTTTTTTTTCATTATTTTTTAACTACTTTCATAGTTAAAAAATAATGGCATGGCGCTCACTTAGTGTATGATATCTCAAAAATTGAATTATAATGAATTGTCGCATCTGTTTAATTTAAACTTTTAAAAACCATATTTCATTTTTATATACGACTCGTACGGATTTAAAATGGTTTTTTCGATCTCAAGTTCGATCAATAGTTTCTTATGTTAGCCGTCTGAATAGAAAATCTTGAAAATTTGTATGAACATTTTTGAATTTGGAATACGAGACCCGGAAAACATCAAAAACATCGAAAAAATTATAGAAAATTAAAAATAGGTTTTAAAATCAGTAACTGTAAGAAAATATATCATTGTACTAGCTGATATCCGGCATGCGTTGAATGCAACTTAAATGAGGAAATTGATTTTCCCTGCGTGTCCTTCCCATACGTCCCCTCCCTTTTCCGCCTCCTCTTGCCATCCCACGTCTCCTTCCCCTTCCGCCACCCTTCTCCCATCTACTAAACTCCATAAAATACACCCTTTTTTAAAACAACTCGCTTGTGACCAATATATTTTTTTTGCAACTCTATAGCTCATCAATATAGAAATAACTTATATAGAAACCTTCACGGGCATGTTCACAATAATTGAACAAATTTTCATCTCAATAGTATAGGAAATAATTTCATAACGCCAGAGCTATTACTTCACTAACCTATAACCATCGAGGGCATATGCACATCATATCCCCAAAGTTTCATCGCAATCGTTCAAGTCGTGCTTAAATTATGGCGTGACCAAGGGAAACAGGGATTCATTTTTATATACTCGTTATAGATAAATAAAATGTACAGGAACATAATGTTTCTTGAGTTGGAATGAGTAATGGAGGCGACAAATTCAAAACATGTTTTCGAAAGTTTCTAAAAGCGAAAGAGCTATATGAGTATTGAATGGTTAAAAAATGTTTTCGTGGAAGGTGTATGCATACATATTTTTGTTTTTGTGCATTATTAATGGATTAAGTGCAAATATTTTACTAAAATTTAGTTAAAAATATAAACTTCTGTTTAATCTGTGAGTTCTTGCTTATTTGGACAACACAAAACTATCCCTTTTTTTCATTTTCAAGGGCTTCTCTTCACATAGGTCACATAATAGAGCAGAGTTTTTTTAATTGTGAATCTAACCAACGTACAATAGTAATGCTATTCTTTGCATTAGTCAGAAGTACACTGGAATATGCGTCGCCAATATGGAATCCGCAGTATAAAGTATACATTGATAGCATCGAACACATTTAAAACCGATTTATAAAATATCTTACCTTCAAATTCAACAATAACTTTGAATTTACATTTCAAACGTTGCAACAAAGGCGGGAAATAGCTGATTTAACATTTATACACAGAATTTTAAATAATAATATCGACTGTACCGAACTACTATCCTTAATTAATTTCAATATGCACATACTGCACTGTTCCACACGCTTAATTGCAAAACAAATGCAGCAACTAATTCTCCAATTAACCGTACTCTTCATACATTCAATAATATTTGCCTAAATTCTAACATTGACATTTTCTCCGATTTACTGCACAAATTTAAAAAGAGCATCATGTCAATGATATAAACATGTCATTGATATAAACTATTCAATGCGCATACACTTCTCACACCTAAAAACATACCCACACATACACTCACATACATATACACTACGCACATCACCCGCTAATTACAAATAAGACATTCAAAGAAACATATCATAGGTACCCATAATAAAATATCATTTAATATCTGTAAACTGTCTCATCACTGTAACCAATGTACTGTTTGTTTCTGTAATATAAAATAAAAAATAAATTAATAAAATAGTAATTTTTTCTGTACGTATGAGTTAAATTATTTAATTTAACTCGTACGTAAGTTGAACATCAAAATATCTCTTGTGAATTGAGCTTATAGAAAACACTTTGATAATTGCGCTCTTCTCAAAGTGATCTTTAAAAATACCTGATTTTCTAATAGTTTTACAAACGTGAACTGATGAACTTTTGAGAGTTTCTGTCTATTTAAATCACAAATTCTAAGTAACTTATTCATAGGTTATAATTTAATCAATCGCTGCCCTAGTGCTTGTATGTTCAATAGACCATTTTGCAAGTTTTACAGGGGACTTTTTTTTTTGTTTTTTATAGGCAAATTCTAAATAATTCTGACTTTAGTAATTTCGTTTTATACATGTCTTTTGAATACGGTATAAAACGAAATTACTAAAGTCGAGAATTATTTGGAATTTGCCTGTAACAAACAAACAAAAACGTCCCCTGTAAAATTTGCAAAATGGTCTATTGAACATAAAAGCACTAGGGCAGCGCAATGTGAAAAGATAAATGTTTTCTGTTTTAAAATCCTGATTGCCACTTAATGAAAACGAACGGAAACAAATGAAGGAATAATTATTTTTTGTCTTGTGGTGATGACAACAAAAATTCTAATAGGATTTTTTTAGTGAACCCATTTAACCCTAGAAATATAACCTACGCCCCAGAGGCGCCCGTGAAAATAAAATATCGCAGCATCATTTCATTCACTTGCATTTCTCAGCCAACTCCGTCGTTGCGTCTGTCACCCTCTCGCGGGACGACCGTGTTGACGCGGTAGACACACTGGTTCGCTATTATTACGAGGGTATGCGCTCGAGAGGAACATGGTTTTCTTTTATGTAACTTTTAGTGATGATTGTGATTATTTTTATTTATAATTATTATTGGATTGTAATTATTTTTTTGTTCAGCTAACATTATGATAAGGGATAAGATAATATGCGAGAAAACATTACCTAAGTTTATGTTGTATCTTAAACATAAAGTTCCTCAAAAAGAAGGCAGTTGATTTGTTATTATATTTTCAGAGGTATTTTTATGAGAATACAGAACAAGAGTACCAACTACTCCCCTAATGGCATCGCTAATTGGGGAATGTTGTGAGGCTGAAGGAAGTGGCGAGAGGAATGAAATAAGAAAAAAAGGAAGGTGGAGAAGTACCTGGCTATTCAGATCTGGTCACCAGATATGGCTAAAGCCAATTCAAGCAAAGTTTAAATTCTGAATAGTGGTCTTACACCAGGGCGAATCTTAGAGTATCTTTAATTCTGAAATTTGCCTAACTTGTGTTATTTGGGAAATACCACAAATTTATCAAATAAAATTTATTTGCGCTTGCCGGGATATGAATCCACGACCTTCGACTTAACCCTTTGACCACAGAGGCCATCTTATTGTGCGCTTTTTTAAAATTCCTAGAACTAAATAAAGTAGTCAGAAAATTGCCTTTAATTTACAAAACTAGAACTTCATTATTTTAAAATTAAAATAAATTAATTTGACAACAATAGATAAAAATACACTTTAAATACGTGCGCCTCTGAAGCGTAAAATGTACTTTGCAATATGGTGTTAAATCTTTTTTGGGTTAAATCTGGTAAAATATTTTTTCAATCTCTTTTAGCCGCCTGAAAGGCATTGTTCCTGAAAACTATTTCGTGCACAGTTCACGCATATTTTTTGCGTGATTTGATTTATATTTTTCACATTTTCCGTGATAAAAAACTCGAATACTACTCAAGTTTTCTATTTAGTGTGTCGGATTTTGTTTTTTTCAGTTTGCATAGAGATAGATCAATGGTGTTAGACCAGCAGCGCAAAAAAATTCTTGAGATTGTTATTCTAATATCCCTTACAATAATATCATGAAATAATGAATTAAATATGTGTTATGTAACAAAATCGATTGAAAAAATATGTTTTTTCTTCCTCATTCAGGCAACAGTTAAGACACAAGATTGAAAATACCGCAATTTGAATGTTAAAATAAAAAGGTACAACTAGTTTTCTTTTACCTTATGTCAAATTGCATTATAATAGTTATTGATTCCACAGAATTTAAAATTCAATTTTCGATACCTCAAGACCTGTCGATATGGAATGCAGGTTGTTATCTGTAGTGTATTGGACTAGAGGTTAAACAAGTTAGCCACAGATGGCAGGAGTTATTTAGCTTCGACTGGTTTCCGCCAAATAGCAGGATTGTAGAGTTATCTATAGGATAAGATATGGTGGTGCGCACAGAGCTGCGCGCTAGAATTTACCTACCAGTCCCCTAGTATAGTCGCAAAGCTCAGAGTTATTATTATCGTAAATGAACAGTGTGTAAAAGAACCAAGTAATATTAAGAAGTTCCCAACTGTGTTTGAACGTGGATAAAGCAAACAAAACAGTATCTTTTCCTGAAAAGGGACGACATAATGCACCGTGGGTTGATTTTCATTCTAGGTGTAACACTTAACAATCAGAGATATCAATTTGAATATTATTTTCAGCAAACACAATATTTCGGTTCTCATCTAGTCGAGAGTCTAGAATGTCTAGACTCCAGACGATTGCGAAGTTTTTCAATTTATTTTTTAACAAACGTATAGCTACGTGATACTTCAAATCAAGAGCCATGCCTCGAGACTAGAACGTCTTATTAATATTGATACTACCATTTTTATACACTGAAGTATACTGAACCCCCATTTAAATATAACTTAGTAGACGTTTGGGTACGATTGCGAATTTAAAAACTATCTTGCAGTTCTTAGATGGGTAGCAGACAAATGCGCATTCAGTCTTCAAGGTTCGTAATTCCTCACTAATTCGTCAATAATTGCCCAATCAATTTTTTTCCACTCACAGCAATGGAAGCAGGGGAAATTGCAATAAAATTAGGTTATTCGTGACCCGGGAATGTTTGTCTTTCTTTAAAAAGAAGCTTAATTCTGTTTTAAATGACGTCGAAAAATATCCACATTTTCTAAGAAGCATTTAACTAACCTAGTCTTCCCAAAGCTTCTCTGCTTAAGCAAGTCTTTGCTGCTTCTCAGGAAGTGTCAAAAGCCTATATTAGCGACTTCATTAAAAATATTTTAAGTAGATTTTATTTATAAAAAATTGTAAAATTGTTCAAGAACGAAATGAAATTACGAATAATCTTCACGCACTGAGAGAGAAGAGAGAAAGAAAGTGCGCGCGCACTGCTTTCTCTTGCTCCTACAACAACTCTTGACAAAAATAATAATTATTATATTGAGAATATAAAATAGAATAAGATACCGAAAATAAAAAAAAATAATAATATTTTTATTGAGAGTTATTGTTATTAATTTCAATGATAAAATAAATGTTGCAAATAGTTAACTTCATAAAGTAAATAGGTACTTAATTGAACATTTTTTTTGCTGTGATAAAATTATTTATTCTTTTGGATTGTTGCGGTATTCTCAATTCTAATTGCGCCTACTGTACTTAAAGGGCCTTTCAGACTATGTATTAAAAGTTTATTAAGAAAACAATAAATAAAATCTTTTTTATTGTTTTCTAACACAGTTTTATTGGCTTATCCACCCTTCTGTACAGACTACCTATTTCAATTTAGATAAGCAGTCTGTATTTTTTTTGTTTTAATTAGCTCTACACAGGAGGCCCTGAGGAAAAGATCCGTCAGGGCATATGTCATCTTTGAACATGCTGTGTGGAGGGTCTTTTAAGGGAAAGGAAGGAGAGGAAGTCCTGGGAAGGAAAAAGGTTTGAGGAGTGGGTAAGAATCTGGGGATCAATATATCCAGGAGTGACGGACGTGTGAAGCCATCCCTCCCACTGCGGTGCAAAGCGCTGGGTCGAGACAGTCCGGCTGGAGAGATCAAAAGGTTTTCCACAGTCTCTCCCGATCCGACCTGGTGGGCAAACGCATCTGCCGCCAATTCCCGGACAAACCTAGCCCCTTGAACCCAGGCACCCCTGCTAAGTCACCAAACGTTGCGAGCCACTTGGGGTGACCTGTGGCAGAGGTGTTGGTTGTCCAATAAATGGTTCCCGGAGCGGCGGTACCCATACCCGCCTTCCAAATTGAATACGCTATAGTTCACAAATCACATGGTCATTCTGTTCATCAACCCACCAACGGCAAAGTAGGAACCGAACTTCTTTTCTTGGTCAAGAATCTAGGCCAGAGATCGCGGGTTCAAAACTAGCATGTATTAAATGCAAGGTTTTTTACACTTTGAGAAATACAATATAAACACCAAATATTTGTTTACTTTATGGAAAAAGTTAACAGATTATTTCAATAAATATAAAATGTTCAGTCAAAAATGCGGAGACGAATAGTGATCCACAATTCGGTCATTCATTGTATTTTTAGAACAAACTCGTCTAACTTCGAATGCATTCAGTCAACTTTTCTTAGTCAATTAAATGCCTCACAAAGCACGAAAAAAAAACAAAACAAACCTGGAACCTCGGAAATACTAATATTTCATCTTCTCTCAAGGCCACAATATTTTTATACTATCTCTACAAATTTTTAGTTATTATTACTCGAAGCTCTGCTCAAATGAAGTATGAAATATGCCAGGAAGAAACGAATAGTCCTAGCGGCCACACTTTCTCTGTGTTCTGGCACATTAATTTTATTTATAGGCTCTGAAGGCTATTTGTTTCGTTAGAGTAATACGGCTCTAGTTTCGGGGTCGTAAATCGTCAACGCGTGGTTCCTTAATGGGCGTTGAAAATCATTGATCCTTCGACCTAAAGACACTATTTTTCCACTCCTACAATTTTGCTACAACAACTAGTAAATTGGAATGTTTTGCAATAATTTTTATAAATGTTAATTAAATTTTACGCAACATTGCGTAAACCAAATAAATAATTAACTAACTAACTAAGCAACACGCCGTTTCTCAACATCACATTTAACATTTTCTTTCACATATTTTAACGAATTTTATCAAAAATATTTTTATTATTTTATGTACTATAAATTGTAGAAATCTAAAAAAAAATTATAACCGACATTCGACCTTACTGTTTTTTTAAATATCAACATTGACGATGAATTATGACATCAACATGAACACAGAATGCTTTATGGAACTAACACAGTTTTGATGAATTAAACTTAATTTTTTATAATTATATTTTTCACGGTGTAATCCACTTTTATTTAATCAAAAACATTTTATTTTGCTAGGATTTAATGAACTCATATCATATTTCAGCAACTAATCTCTCAAAGTTTTTTGGCATCCTGAAAAAAACTTATATTGTTTTTGAACTAAAATTGTAGCCAGAAATATGTATAAAAAATATAAATTATACGTAATTGTTAATTATAATTAATTGAAAGTGATACCTAAATGATTTTTATTATTATTGAATAATGGCTTTCGTTTAGAATACAGTTTACAATTTATTGATATGGTTCAAACGTATCATAATTGACTTTTACTCACGTTTACACAATTGATTTAATTTAATTCAAATTTGAATACCTTTGTTGGGACAATCACAATTTTATTATTATATAAGTATAGTTAATTAAAATAATAATACGTGTTGTGTTTTTCTTTGTAAGTAAATCCAAACAATTTCCACAAATCTCACCGCAAAACGATTGTATGCATTTTTTTTTCAGCTTTATAACAATTTTTTTACATTGCAAAAATTCATGTTCACTTTTTCATTTCTGTCCTATTATAGAAACATGAAAAAAAAAGTGAAATAAATTAATTGTTTATGTTCACTTTTTCATTTCTGTCCTATTATAGAAACATGAATGAAAAATGGTAAATAAATTAATTGTTTATGTTCACTTTTTCATTTCTGTCCTATTATAGAAACATGAATGAAAAATGGCAAATAAATTAATTGTTTATGTTCACTTTTTCATTTCTGTCCTTTTATAGAAACATGCATAAAAAATGGGAAATAAATTAAAACGTTCTACGTTGCTACGTTCACTGATATAGATTTTCTCAAAGATCAACAACCGGTGATTCTGGTTATATTGTATAATCTAAAGTGGTTTTTATAATTAATAAATAGATTTAAAAAAATTATAAAACCAACACTTCAAACCCTTATCACATCACACCCTTACCTACGCCATTCTTACTCGTTTTCGTGCCGCGCCATTTCTTGCATGGTGGGTGGACTTATACTAAAAAATGTATCTACTGTACAAATAATGTATATGTTAGATTGTATTCTGGTTCAAATTATTGAAAGAAGCCCGGACTCTTCAAAGCTTTAAATTTATATGGAGTCCTTTACATAATTATTAAAAACATCGACGAAAAGCAGTAAACTATATTATGAACCTATTTACATCTACTATGCACACAAAGCATCGATTGAAATATTACATAAAATTTTATTGAACCCAACATTTCGAGATGCAATTTTTTTTGGTTTTATATATTGGATTCCATTTAAATACAGAATTGAATTTTGAATTACCGAACAATAAATTGGTAAAATTTTATACGAAACACGAGTGTTGCTTCCATGAATTCCATGCTTATTAATACATGGATCTTAGACATTGAATTGTATGTCCGGTTCAGGCCTTAAAATTTAATGGCCATGTGTATATATTATTCACACACAAAGCCTCCTTGTCTCACCTCACCTTGAATAGAAAACTTCTTTCAGATTAATGAACACGATCACGTACCTAGGCCACTTACCTAGGCCACAGTAGCGTGCCGTAAATAGTTTATAGATTTTTTTTTTTTTCAGAATCACACTTCACGTATTAAAATTTGCAAAACGTTATCTTTTCCCAGAAAGAGCCCTATCCAAAGTGTTCACAGACGAATTATATCAATACATCTAAGACACCCTTTTTTAAAAGTTTTTTTTTATTTATGAGAGAAAGAAAATAACATTTTCACTTACTGAACTAGAATTTAGAATTAAACATACTTTGTACATTTCATTACCTTAAATTACATTACATACTTTTTAAAATTTCATTACCTAAAATTACATTACACTACAGTACATTTACATTACATTATATTACCATAGGATATTATTCACTTTCACTATTTTGTTTTTCGTGAATAAAAGTGAATAATTGTTTTTTTTTAATTTACACACACTTTTTTCGTTTTTAATATCAACTGGAAGGTAATTATATAAATTACCCCCCTCGTAACTTATGAAAATATAACTTCCCAATAATAAATAACAAAAATAATTTTTCTAAATTACTAACCAACACAACGTTACCCCGCAGGGGTAGGCAGAGAGGACGGACCGCCAAAGAACTCGGTTTTAGCATACACTCCTTGCCTCACTCACATTCATACATCTTTTCATACTTACTCTTCTATTATTCTGACTTGACATGGCCCGACTCAAGTTTCTGATACACTTGATCGTGCGATATCTTCCTCGGGTGTCCGTGACTTTTTCTACCATTCAAATTTGCGTCATATATTCTCTTTACACTCCTTCCTTCATTTATTCGCTATACACGCCATTGGGGACAGAAATCGGTCCCGCAAAGCGAAAGGAAATGGATAAGAGAGGAATTGTCGACTTACCGCTTTTCTTCCTTCGCTTTTCAATTTTCCGCTGGTTCTCACTTCAAATTTAGAGCTCACTAGTACACGATTGAACTTTCTTTCCATAAGATTCCGACATGGTCGAATTACAGCTCATTCAACACTGAGATGTTGACAGGAAGAGGTGTTAATTTGAACTAACAAATACTGTGACAATTTTATTGCTTTCAGTCGACAATAAGGGTAAGGAAATAAAAGGATTTTGTGGGTAGAATTTATTTTGGCAAAAGGTACATAAGGATGAATGCAAGGCATCAACAACGCCCAAACCATCTAAGCGTACCTTTCTTAATCTTACTTATTAGGCTCACATTAGCGTTGCATTCTTTTCGGATCTCCACATTCCTCACACATGGTTTTACCACACATATACCTCAGGGATTTCATTTCTACAGCATTAGTATAATTTTTCTATTAAACGAAAAAAAGTGAAGTGACTATAACCTTTATAATACCTTGACTAAATATGTTTTGAGTTTCGTTTGAAGTGATAAATACAGTTAACAAGAATAAACCATCGATAAGCGACTATAATCTCTAGTTTCAATCTCTGGGTTTGAGGGCGGCTTAAAAAAAAACGTTGATAAAAATTCCGGATGTTTTTAAAATCGGCGAATTTATTTGGTATTGAATGAATCAGAGCGAATATTTTGATAACGTGATATTCATTTGTCTAGGCCAGAAGGGTTAAATTAAATAATCTCAAAAGAAATCTTAATTGTCACATAGTTAAATAACAAAATGTAATCGTATTATATTAGACTTAATACAAGATAAGGAAATATCCCGTTATTTAATGGTTGTTTTATGTGTTATTCAACCCAAGGACACAATTATTTCAAACATCAAACAAGTTTCTCAAACGCAACAGAGTTAATACTGTTATTCGTCTTCGGAAAATTCTTAGAAAGCTTTTCCAAAAGCAGAAACGGAAAAGCAAGTAACTTGTCATTAGGACCTCGTTAATAGTATACCTAACTTAATTACGAAAGCCTTACTTTATATTATGTAATTATGCTGCCATGAAACTGTGACTGGTTAACATGACCGACCCAAAAAGCCAACGTTATGTGATTTTTTGGTTATTCTGATAATATATTTTTATTATTTATAGTTGAGTTAACAAGGCCAAGAAAGGATATTTTTATTTATGGTTGAGAAATATGCCGTCTGTAGTTGCCCTCAGATACATAAATGTAAATTTTAAAATATTTTTAGAGGTTTGTTGGATTGTGATATAAGACGCAATCTTATTTACAAGCATTACGAAAAACGTATTACGTTTGAATATTTTACAATAATCCTCACTATGTCTTAGTTTTATTTCCTAAAATTAAGCAACATTTTAAAATTATTGTAAAATAAATAATACATAATTTAAGGAGTAACGCGAGAGCAGTGAAATTTGTTGAAAAGTATTTTACGAAACCGCCTTCAGGTTTTTTCCATGTAGTAAAATTTAGCCATTTGACCCGGTTGGCCCATAGACAACTAAACTAATCATAGACTACAAGACTACTTATGATATATTATAAAAGAGAAACTTAGATGATTTGAGCATGTAGGACGGTTTAACGAAGAAAGAAATGTTAGGAGAACACATAAGTGAATTGTAGAAGAAGCTGGATATACCCGAGAAAGACATGGCACGAGCAATTGAATCAAATACTTGAGTCATGTCAGGTCAAAAGTCAAAATAACAGGAGACGTACGTAAGAGACGATTTATGAAAATGAATGAGAAAAGCTGATGAAAATATGTTGTAAATTTATTTTCTAAATGATTTTTAATTCTTTTTCTAAATTAAATTTTAGCCTAAATAAAAAAAATGAATCAGTTATTTCGTGAATAAATGAAAAGGTAGCCGGTCCGGAAACGGATCGGGCACTGACATTAAACGTGCGCTAATGGTGCGTCTCTCTTTGTCAAATTTGTGCTCCCATTTGTGTGAGTTACGGCGGTTCAGGGCGCTGAAGCTGTCGTTAATTATTTTCGAAACAATGCGACATATTATTTGTGACGGATGAGAGAAAGAGGTTGCTCGCCAATAGTCGTTTATTGACAACTGCATTTTATGTTAAGTAGCGGGTAAATAAAAAAAATTCTAGGTGATCAAATAAAAAATTCTCTCTGAAATCAAGCATTGAAAACGTTGCTTGCAATCAAGCTTGAAAGCCGTGTTTTGTGTACAGTCTAAATACCTCCCCACCTTCTTCTTCTCCATCTCCTTATCTTCAGCTACATACCTATCGACCAAAGATCATTGATAAAACAACGAAGACGGTTTCCGTGGTCAGGGGGTAAGGCTGTCAACTGGGAAACCGAGGGGCGCCGGTTTGAATGCCGGCCTTCGCGATTTCATTTTATTTGATTTTTTTCTATAATATCATATTAATTGTTTTAAAATAATACGTAGGATATTTGCGGCACGCTTCAGAGTGGAAGTTACTCTTAGTATCGCCCTGATGTAAGACCACCATTCCTTGAGTTGAAACTTTGCTTGAAATGGCTGTAGCCGATTTTGGTGACCAGATCTCAATATATAGGTACTTCCACACCTTTCTCTTTCCCTTCTCCTTTCCATCTCTACTACCTTTAGTCTCACAACATACCCCAATTGGGGATTCTATAGTCTCACTAGCTCCAGACGGGAACAGTTGGGACTCTTGTTCGGTATTTACGCAATAGAGCAAGAACTTGATTTATTAAATAGAAATTTTGAAGTGGAATAACTTTCAAGGATAAACAGAAAAATACCATGCTTGGGGCACTGCCAAAGGACTTTATACCATAAAGCTAAGAACTATATTTGTGAACATTTTATATAAGTTTATGTATTTTCTTACCTCAAATTTTTTCTTCTTTTTTCTTTTACCTTTGTAATGGCACTACTCCCCAATTCAAACACGAGAAATGTTTTCTTTATTGAATTGGGTAGATTCGTTAACAAACTATTTTATTGTGTTGTAATTAGCTTTTAAGACCCATGATTTTCTTTTGTAAATATATGTACCTAAGTATTTAAAAAAAAAAAAAACTTAGCTTTTACCTTATTTTTGTTTATATTTGAAAGTTATTCCATAATCGATATTCCATTTGAAAAATTTCTTGATATCAAACAAAATCTTAGCATTCTCACAATGTAGTTTTTGTGGTAAAAAAATGCAAGGGTTGAAAAATTAATTAGGATTCTGAACTGAAAAGTAAACATGTGACAGCTGAGTTTGTAGAAGAACCGAATATGGAGTTTATTTATTTTTGGGAAAGTTGACAGCAAATCTGACATTATACAATAATAAGATATTTAATTATGCCAATTATGAACTTAACACTAATGATAGTGAATGATAATGTGTGACATTGTATGGTTGTTATCTCAATTAATTGTTTTCAGTTTTCTAATAAACCAGTGGATTTATTTTTATTAAAATTTAATTTAAATTAAATTTAATAATGTTATTATTAAGTTCTGCAAGTATTATAGATTTATATTTTCGTTAGAGCTGTTTCGACTTACAAGGCCTTATATATACATTGGTTTAACCCTTAACCTGTAATAGATCAATTATGGTAGATTCAGACTGGGTCGACGTACGTATGCATCGCTACGCCTAGCAATATCTGGGCTACTTAGCAAACACAGATTTTCAATGAAAATTTATGTTTTAGAATCACATTGGCCACACGCATCGCGACGTGCAATGTCTGTGGCCATTTTCATAGAAAATGTATGGGTTGCTAAGCATTGTTTGGCGTAGCGATGCGTACGTACGTCGTCCAGTCTGAATCTACCTTTATGCACGTCTTATACCAGCACGATAATGGGAGTGTCTTCCACTCGGTAAGGTGAGATCAATTTTAAGCTTGCTTTCTGAGTTCAACCATAAAAAAATCACGAACTGATACATCGCAGGTATTATTAAACTCTGTATTTTGATTTCGACTTAGTAAAAACTATGCTATTATTTTATCTATATAAAAGCAAATTTATCAAATACACCTTATATTATTTTAAATGTCGTGAAATAACACAAATTAATCCTATAAAATGTACCAGCGCATGCCAGAATTTAAACCCGTGACCTTCTGGTTGCTAGTCGAGAGGCCGGCTAAGACCTGCATCATCTCAAAAAAAAAATTTTTGTTTCATTGCTTGACATAATCTTTACAATACATTTTTTCATGGAGCGGTCATTACTTGCGACGTTCACAGAATCATGATTATTTCACGTTTTTTTGTCGTCTGCGCAAACTTCCGCGTCAAAAACAGTCTGTCATTGAAAAGTTTCTCGAATTTAATTTAACGTATACTAATTTATCATTTTATTTTAATAAACGCCGGGCCTTTTCGCAACGCGAGAAACCCACAATTTTTTCAGTGATGGATGGTTTTGACCTGAAGTATTCCGAAATTGGAAGCTTTATAATAAATGATAACTAAAAAAAAAAAAAACTAACTAACCATCACGCTGTTTCGCCGCAGGGGTAGGCAGAGATGACGGACCGCCAAACGACTCGGTCTTGGCACACACTCTTTGCCTCATTCATATTCATACATCGTCTCATACATACTCTTCTATTTTTCTGGCTCTTGACATGGCCCGACTCAAGTATCTGATTCACTCGATCGAGCCATGTCTTCCTCGGACGTCCATAATACATTTAGATTTATAATAAATTATAACACACATAAATATAACTAAACACCACGCATACATTGTACCAATTTAGTTTATTTTAATATACTCTATTTGGGTGCATAGCATCCATCATCAGGTACTTGCTTCCTCACTTGATGATAGCGCTTATAAATCATTAGACTCCTAGATTATGCCATTATCTAAGGTCTTGGGATGGTTACCTGTGATATTATAATAAAGTTTCATCGATAGAACACGATCTGCTCGGTGCAGTGTTGTGATGTCGTTAGGTGGGAGTGAAAAGGTTCCACGTGGTGTTTTTGAGAAAATTGAGTTTATATTACCAAGGAATTTTTTTTTGGATTAAACTATTTTGAAAATAAAAATCATCACCATCTGATTATGAACCGATTTTAAAAAGTAATAAGGTTCTAACTGCGCCAAAATTTAGATTACGTTTGGGTTGAATTAAGTTATGTCAATATTTGAATAAGTAATTATAAGATACGTTTAAGTTCTAAGTATACTTTAATACCATATAATAATACAATATAAAAGTATAAAACCATTTTCTTTATACCTTGATATTGGCTACATTCGCTTCAACTTAATTTTTCTAATTCTAGAATTCGCCACAAGATGACGCTACTTTCGTTGGACATTTCGTTACGTTTCTCCGTGGACGGGCCCCAGGCTAACGTAAATACTGCGCTTTCACAAAATTTCCCTTTCAAAGTAGTTCACTTTCTTCTGAAATACCTACCAGCTCGTAGTGGATTGAAGCTGACGACACGGTATCGCTTCCAAGTAAATAAGCACACACTTAACACAACAATTTCACATCGACGGATCTGCCCTGATGATGGACACTGCAACGCTGTCCGAAACGTCGGCTAAAGAAGGAAGTAGCACAACACGGCATAACAACCTAAAAACAAACAATAACAAAAAGTAATTATAAGCTCAATATTTAAAAAACAGCTTTTACAACTGGAGCGTTGTAATATTTATTTTAAGGTTTCTTTTTTTTGTGTAGTGATTTGGGCCTTGAGTCGTTGCAATATATACAGGGTGTTAAGGTACGTACTTGAGTTACTTTAACCAGTGATTCCTTACATTATTTGGAGTAAAAAATGTAAATGAAATTTTGGTCTCCGGTGACATTTTTGATGTTTTTTTTTTTTTTTTTTTCTACAAAAACATAAAAATTAGTAGGTGTTCGGTAGTTGGGGGAGGGGTAAGTGGTGGGGAGGAAACTCGGCTGCGTGACCAATAAGGTTATGTGAAATAAATTTCTTTTTGTTTCATTTTGAAGAAAAAAATTTATGAAAAAAATAAAAATTCTCATAAAAAAAGTCACCGGAGACCAAAATTTCATTTACATTTTTTACTCCAAATAATGTCAGGAATCACTGGTTAAAGTAACTCAAGTACGTACCTTAACACCCTGTATACTTTTAACGTAGGAACATGTGGTTAATAAGTAATTACATGTAAAAGTTTTTTTGCATTTCTTCTGTCGATTTATTAAATTATCCATTTTATAAATACTTGAAAATCAAGAGGGGCATTAAAAATGTGGGTATTTAAGTGACTTTGCGATAGACAGTTCCTCCGTGTCCCATTTTTAGCACTTTACCGTGATCGGTGGGTATCATTAACAGGATTATTTTAGAATTAAAACTTAAAACCGTGCCCAGAATTTGAGAAATCTTTCAAAACGGATCACGGAGGACCTAAGATTATAGAACTAACAAGGATATGAAGTACTGCATTCAGTGAACATTATATTAAAAGGTTTCTAGAAAACATTCTAACTACCTATGTTTTAAAGGCAAAAGTTTAAAAAATTTTCATAACCATATAACTGAGATAAACAATTAATTTAAATATTAACAATTTTGATTACTTTAATTACCAACGTCCTTTTTTTATAGAGAATACCTCACAAGAGTCCCAAATGCTCCCGTCTGGAGCCAGTGAGACTATGGCATCCCCAATTGGGGTATGTTGTGAGGCTGAAGGAAAGTGGGGAAGGGAAGGAGATAGGGAAGAGGAAGGTGGGAAAGTACCTGGCAATTCAGATCTAGTCACTAAACACGGCTAAAGCCATTATTAAGCAACGTTTCAATTCTGAATGGTGGTCTTACACCAGGGCGGTACTGACAGTATCTTCCACTTTGGAGCGTGCCGCAAATATAGTATATATTATTTTTATTAATAAATTCTGAAATAACACAAATTAATCAAAAAAAAATTATTTGCGCACGCCGGGTTCGAACCCGCGACCTTCCGATTGGGAGTCAAGTGTCTTACCACTCGACCACGGACGGTCGTCACTCGTGAAGTACGTATTAGGTAGGTACTCTTCAAAACGACAAGCTCAACCTAAAACTTCATGAATATTGGTTGCATGCCTTCCAACGGTCGTACGGTATCTCCATTATGGAGATCATGATTTTTTTTTTGAAATTTAATTTAAATTAAATTTAATAATGTTTATTATTTAGTTCTGCAAGTGTTATAGTTTTTATTATTGTGACAGCTGTTTCGGCATACAAGGCCATTTTCAAACTGAGTCGTTTCATAATTAGACGATAATATTTATACAATTTAAAATGTCAATTTAAAAGTGAGCAAATTGATTTATTATCGGTTAAACCGAATTCTTAGGAAAGTAATAGATTCTCCCCCATGGGTATTTTGAAATTTGTAAATGTGTTCTTAATTGTTTAATAATGACGTTACTGCTATGAATATTGTGTAGGTTTTGTGAAAATACTTAGAAGAGGTGAATATATTATTTTCCTTACTTTATTAAATAATATATTCACCTCTTCTAAGTATTTTCACAAAACCTAAACAATATTCATAGCAGTAACGTCATTATTGAACAATTATGAACACATTTACAAATTTCAAAATACCCAGGGGGGAGAATCAATTACTTTCCTAAAAATTCGGTTAAACCGATAATAATGGTAGATTCAGACTGGGTCGACGTACGTGCCCATCGCTACGCCTAACAATATCTGGACTGCTTAGCAACCATAGATTTTCAATGAAAATTTATGTTTTAGAATCACATTGGCCACACGCATCGCGACGTGCGATGTCTGTGGCCATTTTCATAGAAAATGTATTTTTTTTTTGAGTAGCGATGCGTACGTACGTCGTCTAGTCTGAACCTACCATAAATCAATTTGCTCACTTTCAAATCGACATTTTAAGTCGTATAAATATCGTCGTCTAATTAT
This sequence comes from Limnephilus auricula, assembly GCA_951813805.1. NCBI lineage: Eukaryota > Metazoa > Arthropoda > Insecta > Trichoptera > Limnephilidae > Limnephilus > Limnephilus auricula. Next base: position 22,294,115 of record OX638397.1, read on the forward strand.
GTAACACCTAAGTTTGAAAATGGCCTTGTAAGCCGAAACAGCTGACACAATAATAAAAACTATAACACTTGCAGAACTTAATAATAAACATTATTAAATTAAATTTCAAAAAAAATAATCGATTTCTACGATATAAACACAAAAACAAAAAATAAATTGTGATATTTGCCCAACATGCATATTTGTTGCCCAATATCCACATATCAGGGCAGTTTTTGAAAGCTTGACTAGTTATTCCTACCTTCCACTATAATTCTCTTATTTCGAAAATTTATCTCCAATAACACCAAGTACTGTAAAACAATTTGGATTGGTTATTTTCGCAAAAAAAGTGAAAAAATTTAATGATCGTCATTTTGCTTTTAATTATATTTCAATTTACTTGATTGGTCCCGATTTCCATCGATCATCTATCTATGAACAAAAATATTACCTGTTAAATATTATAATTTTCAAAGCATTTTCTTTCATCACTGTGTCAAATAACACCGTCTTGACGGAGAAATTTACCCGAAAAGTTAGAATTTTCGATATAAATCCTGAAACAGATTTTGTCTGAAGGTTTAGAATTATTATTGTAATTGGTCATTTAGGTTTATTGGTTGAAGTCAGGATGAATAATTAAGAAGGGGAAATTATTTATTCAACCGGACTTATTTTCTAATATGAATACGGAGAAGGGCTAAAGTCGAGAAGCTTCATGAACTTTTAACGCTCAAATAATTAACCGTCATTTTGCCGAATAAAGTTTTTGAACCAAAACTCAAATAGAGTTACGATCACTGAGCACTTTTGAAAGAATTTAAAATCACACCATCTTGCTTGCTGAAATTATTTCTTGATTTGTAGACGTTTAAAAAACAGAATTATAACTGCAAAAATGAAAGGATTGCGATATATTGATGTTTCAATACTTCCCTACAATCTATCTCTCTCTCTCTGGTTTCAAACCTGGGATTGGTTTGCAGCAATTTCCTACATTCTTCTCTTCCGGTTCCTTTCTCCTTCGATTCTTTGAAGAACCTCCTCATTTGTAATGTGGTCCCTCCAGGAAATTCCTAATAATCTTCTATAGGACCACATCTCAAAAGCCTCTAGCCTCCGTTTTCTAATCTCTTTCGCATAGGCACCATGTTTTGCAGATGTACATCAAAATACTCCATACATAGATCTTGATGAGGAGTATTCTCAGTTTTAGGTCTATATTATTCGATTCTATTATATTCGACCTTTTATTGAATGCAAGCCTAGCCTGGTGTATACGACTGTCGACCTCGCTCTTAGACCGACCGTCCCATATTATACAATCTATATTCATATCACAATGGTAGATAATGCTGGTACCGCTCTAGTGTAAGATTACAACTCATAATCGAAACGTTGCGCGTTGCTTAAAGTAAGTCAGGGTTGGAAATCCGAATTGAAAAGCCAGGTACTTTCCACTTTCCTCTTCCGTATCTCGTTTCCTTTCCTTACTCTTTTTAGCCTCAAAACAAACCACCACTGGCAAACTCTGTTTTTTTTCCTCAATAAAGGTGGTCAACTCATAATTATTCTTTCATTCCACATATAAGGGCAGTTTTTAAAAGCTTATAGTTGAAACTCTAGTGCGATATTCTCATAAAACAAAAAGTAAAAAATTTAAAACGTTTCATTTTCTTGCGATCAATAGAAAGACAATGGTTCAATAAAACAGTTCATCAGTAATCTTTTAATAGACCCTAGGATATTGAAAATACAATATTTATGCATTGCATATTTTACATTAATCCATTTTGTTTAACGCAAGTACTGTGGGGTGGCAGGTATCTTCAAGGAGAAGTAGATTCCATTAGGAATATAGAAGCCATATATCTTTCGCTTATGGTGCCTTGGTTATTCAGCATGAATTTTCTATAACGATTCCCCGAACAGGGTACTTCGGAAGAACCATACGATTTTCCGAAAGGAAAACTCTGAAATCAGAAAAACCAAGCTCAAGGGAATAAAGTTACATATTATATCATTTCCATTGATTCTTGGACAGTATAATCTTCATTATTATCCTTTGTCTTTAAAATTAAAAAGTCCACTCTTAGCCGTTTTTACGTGGACTAATCTAAGAAAATATTTTGACAGGAATTCTAAAGAGCGATTGACCAGCTGCTGAGAATAAAAGTTTAAAAATGCTTGCAACTGTACATGGAGGTTTCGATGATAAAAACTTGCTTTAATATATACCTACATTCAAGTAAAATGCTGAAAACGCACAATGATAAATTATTAAATATCGTGTACTTGCAAGTATTTTTTAAACATAAATATTTAAGATTTTTTAATAATGTCTAAACAAAATAAGTTTATTAAAAAAATTTGAAATATTTTAGTTTCTAAGACCTCAAATAAATAGAAAAACTGAGGTACTTTCGTCACAAACCACGTTCTCGGATTTATATTTCATGATTTTAATTTAACTAAAATTATAATTATGAAAACTGTGTTTATAAGATTGTGTATTGATTTATTTTGTTGTACGATTATTTGATTAAAAATTTGTGTTATTTAATAAAATCTATCGTTTGAAAATTGAACAAATCTGCCAACGACCAACGGTATAACCTAAGTGTATTAAAAATTAACGTAGTTTTTCAAAATTTTAAAACTGCGTGTACCAGATAAAATAACAATCTTTTAAAAACATTTAATGTTTTTTTTGTAAAAAAGAGTCAATACGTATATAATTTGATTTAAGGACTCTAATGCCCATAACGTCCCCTCTTCCTTTGATTTCCCTGTTATATATTTAAGGAAGATGTATTTTAAATTAAATCATTTACCCAGTTGCATTTCAACAGCACTTTACGTGTAATGTAGACAGAAATGTCTTCCATCAATTTACTCGTCCTTACCACACCAAAACAGAATGCTTCACACAATAGGTATGTGAATTCATGGAAACAATATTGTTCTCAAATTACTGTGATTCAACTACTACTCAAACTGTGATACAATAATATATTATGTATTGTGGAAAATGTAAAGATAAACTTTATTCAAAATCAAACGCGAGACTCCATTCTTTTTCCTCAATATTTACTAAAAGTAAAAAAAAACAAAAAGATATTGTTAAAACGCGATGAAATCCGGAAAGTCGAACTGGTATTTTAAAAGAATGAAAAAATCGTTTGATGAACAAATTTTAATACTGCAGTGAGAGATATGAAAGGTTTTTCCTTCTTCTAGCAACAAGACTGAAATCTTTTAAGTACTTTCAAATTAAGATATAATATTAGAGGTAAAGTTTGTTTCAACTTCTCAAAGCTTTTCTAAGAACTTAACAGAGTGTTATTGAAGAAGCTTATCTCGAAAAAGCTACTCAAGAATGAAGTAGATAGGTACTCGTAAATTTCTTTCTGTTTGTATTTTTGATTATCTCTGTAGACGATTATCTTTAAAAGTACCGACGCGCTACGTTATGAATTAGTTTTTTGGATTTTTTTTTTGTTGTTCATTATCATTGGAAATAAATATTACGCTTGGAATTGTCTCCGGTAAAATTCTACAAACAGATAATTCTCTTTAAGATATTCCACAAGGTTAGATAATTATTCTAAACGTTTCAGGAATCATTTCAGATTTTATTCATCTTATCTGAATAGCGAGGATTTCTCCCAACCTCCAATTTATACAAAATTTATCGTAGAATAATAAATAAATGGCCGAAATCATATTAAATAACATTTGCACCTTTACGTTGTATAAGCAATACATTATAAACACAAATAACAATAACGAATTCTATTAATTTTTTTAACTTATACGTACAAGTATTTTTTTAAAGTTCGTTTTCGTCGATAATAATTTGAAATGTTTGTGTTTTTTAAAGTCCACCAAAACTCTCGAAATCTGTTTCAAGACCTTGGCAGGTCGGGCGTGACGTCATGTATCTCGGAGCTAGAGTACAGGCCTGCTCGTACCACCACCGAATTACAAAGTCATTGTTGTCGCTATGTAGACTTCTCTATCTAAAATAGTCTAATTATTTTACAACACAGAACAGCAGTACCAACGAATATCAAAAATGATCGTTTTCATTTGCAAACTGTCTGTGTTCGATGGCACTGACTTGATCACGTGATACTTCCCAATGATCATAATGACACTGTACTGTAGTCGGCCTCGTTATTGAGACAGTTTTGACGTTTGAAAATAGGTTCCTATGGTAGGTTCTGGATTACAGATACCGTAGGAACTGGATTTTTTTACTTTCTTAGATAAACTTATATTGCTCTAAAACTCTCTTAGAGTAAAAATTCTAATATATTGACATAATTATTGACTTGGTTCGTTTTCGGATTTCGAATTAAAATATCCTATTTCAGTCATATTTATCATATTTTATAATATTTAACAACAAAGTATAACATTTAAAGTCATCTCAATTATGTTTCTGTTTCACCAAAACTAAAAAAAGATACATATCTACTATAATTAAAAAAAAATCTGATTCAACGATATCCATATAAATCAAGCAATTAATCTTATCATTTAGTGTATTATGACGTCAGAAATTACCGACCAACAATAAACACCAAACAATAGGCCGTTTAGATGTGTTCATGTATTATTCATTGTAAATAATGATTTATTTATGAATATATATATATATAAAAGATTTCATACATTCGGAATCGGCGGTCATTGATTTATATCAGTGATTCCCAATGGGGGCGAGATGCAAGTGGGAAATTATGGCGTCTAGGGAAAATCGTGGGCTGTGAAAGGTTCCCAGGGGGCGGCGAAAACTGATTTGGAGGTCAGAGGAATAAAAAAAATACGCTTTCCTAATGAATTCAAATAAGTCGTAGGTACAATATTGCAAAATAATTTCATATAAACCGTTCAAATTTTGATTAGGAATTATTGATCGATTAATAGTTTTCTTTGATAATATTTTTCCAAAAATCATTAAAATATTGTATAAATAACCGAAAAAAAAAGTTTTTTAAGAAAGACGGCTTTCCCGGGTTATCAATAATCTCAGAAAATAATAAGAATTCGAGGAAAGTATCGCCAAAGTTGTTTTTATTTTTTTTATGAATAATTTTACTAGAATAAAAAAAGTTAGTGAACGGATCGACTCAAAAATAATCTTAGCTGAAAGGGGTATTTTTTAAAAGTTGTTTCTTATATAAATTCATATTTCTGTAATGAAAAAACAAATTATTTAGTACTTTACGTTTATGTGCTTTATACTGTAGTTAGGTAATTAGCTTCAATGTTTCCATTGCATATTTTTTCATATTCATAATGTAAACCGATTCGTAGTAAAGGTAAATCTAAATAGTAATTTGGCGTAAAGCTTCATCATAACTAAGAAACTTAACAAAACGCAGTTTCATCAAAGGGATAGGCAGATAGAATAGACCGCTAAAAAACTCTTTCTTGGAATATACGCTCCTTCCTCCAATAGCATTCGTGCATAGTTTCATCCGTACGTGACTTATTTTTCGATCGATTTATATCAATTATTGTTCTTTAATATTAAGCCTTTCTAAAAAGAGAGTTAAAATATAAAATGAAAAATTGCATGTTAAGCCGAATACACGTAAGAAGACATTTTTAAAACTAATCAAATGCTGTATTTATTATACAACTTTCGAGAGTCAACACAAAATCCTTCATGATTTCCATAGGGAAGCGTCTATTGAACTGAGCCAGCCAAAGCTATTTGCAATACTTCAAGTCCCCTGGATTTCTCTCCGCGGGACCACGTCTATGATTTGGGGATTTGGCGTTGAGATATAGGAATTGGCCGCCCACCAAGTAGTTTGGTATACCGACGAAAGAAGAATGTGTTAGCAGTCAATATTTTAGGAAAACCGTTCTAAATTTTCCAGAAACAACTAAATAGCTCTAGTTTATATGTATCTGAATGTATCCGAAAAAAAAAACTCACATATAATACGTTCAAAATCTTTATAATTTAAAACAAAGCATTTTTGAAATTTAAAAAATTTGAATTCAAACACAGAAAACTTTTAAAAATTGCTATCCTTATTGTACTAGACAAATGTAATCTAAACGCACACATATTGTACTAGAAAAATATATTATAAACGTTATTCTTACTTTAACTTTTGTCGTTTCATGTAAAAATTATTCATTAAAAATTTCGAAAGTTTAACCCGTTTAATCACATTTTACCACTTTAATCACAGAGACCATATTTGTCCCACCGCACACAGGTCTGATATAAATAGTTGTTTCTCCCTTACTAGATATAAACGGTATTGGAAAGAAAATACAACGAAAAAGTTAACCACAAAGTAATTGAAATGTACACCCTTATGAGACCAAAGTTGCCGATAGCAACTTGTAAAAAAAAAACATGTTGAAACGTTGTGATTTTTTAATGATTTTTTTTACATAAAATGAAAAAAAAGTGAGGTAACAGTAACGTTTATAATTCAGTTGTTTAAGAAAATGTGTGTGTGTTTTTTTTTTTTTTTTTCGTTACCAGTAGGTATTTTTAGTTAGAAAAAACGTTTTAAAATTATTTAAAGTTTGCATTTAAAATTTTTTGTAAGAATAAAAAATTTACGTGTTTATTTATAATAGTAAAATTTGAAAGCTTATTTACTTTTTAATGTTCAGATACGTTAACAATTATTCCATTTAGTTCGATTTTATTGCAAAAGCGGAAATATTTTTACCCTCAAGACAAAATACGCCAATTTTTTTAAATATTTCGTTCAATATTACTTTACTAGATTTTTAGATCAAGTTAGACTGGAAGGTTAAGGTCATTTGGTATAACAGCTAGAGAAAAGATTTTATTAATTAAAAATAGTTAATTACCAGATATAGAAAAGTTATATATGTTTTAATGTCGAACATTCGAATATTATTAATCACTGGCGACTTGGAATCTTCACAGGTATCTGGGCAGGTAATGCGAAAATTCAACTGGAACCTTGTTGGAAGCTTTGAAGTTGCATTTGTGTAACATCGAGCTGATGCTATCTCAAATACGTATCGTACTCAGCAAATCTATTTACGAGTTTCCTCTGTTTGTTCCTTAATATTTATCATATTATACTCTGAAATAATTTCATCTGATTTCGGTTTTGTTTTTATTCAAATTAATTTGATTTTCTGATCCCAAGATTTTTTTGGAGTTGCTGAAAAAGTTTTTAAATGTTTTATTAAAATTTGTGGGTTTACTTTTTATTATTAATTTAGAAAAAATATTTCGGGGACGAATGGTATTTTTTTAGCATGTGATTTTTGCCACAATATAATATTACTACACAAAAAAGTCAATGGACCGGATACCAGCAGAATATATAAGTACTCACGGTTCCCACCCAGGAGGCCCCGGATCAATGGTCCGCTTGATATATTCTTAGTCATTGTACAAGCAACATTTTCCGTTTATTTTTATAATTTTTCATCATTTACAAAAACCACCATTAGAAGGCAAAAAAGCTGTCAAGCTTAATAATAATTACGTAGAAGAACTTAAATAAACTGTTTTAATAAATAAAATAATATTATTATTGAATATTTAAAAGAAAGAAAAATTACAATAGAGTTTTACAAATTAAATTTGATAACAATAAAAAACACTTTCTGCTTATAATAATTTGAAAGTAAAATGAAATTGAAATGGCTAAAATGGTAGAGCGCCTGTGAGCAACCAACAATTCAACCGTGGGGCGCACTTGCGATTTTTTTGTTTCATTTTGAAGAAAAAAAATTTGGAAAATAATTAATTTGTTATAAAAAAAGTCACCGGAGACCAAATTTCATTTACATTTTTTACTCCAAATAATGTCAGGAATCACTGGTTAAATAAAGTAAGTCAAGTCCGTACCTTAACACCCTGTATATAAATATGTCTTTAAATTTCAAACCCATCATATAAAAATAAAATAAAAATCATAAACGCAAGCAAAACTCAACCCGTGAAAAATTTTATCATTCAGTCCAATTTCCACCAGTATTTTGTCAAGGCTCTTCAGCTATTAGACCCGCAAGAACAGAGTGTTCCCCGGGCTCCGTTTCTTTTCAATGGTCTCCTTTATATTGAGTGTGTTTACTCGGGATTATAAATATAATAGAACTAGGTGCTCAATGCTCGCCCGGCATTCTAGGGTAAAGGGTAAAACTCCCATGGGTTTTTTAAAAGCTTCATCTTATACATTTTATAGACCTTTGCAGTCTAAGTGACACGTTACCTCTATATACTGATATTAGTTCTAGTTAGTATTGGTTTTTCTTTCCGTTTTATTTAAATTTCCATCAATGATTATTTCACAACTTAAAAAACAAAGTTTTGGTGACAAAAATGTGAAGTTGACTTTTTCTATTACGTTTAATTTTTATTTTTATTTTTACAGTGAATACCTCACAAGTGGGACTATGGCATCCCCAATTGAGGTATGTTGTGAGGCTGAAGGTAAGTGGGGAAGGGAAGGAGACGAGGAAGAGGAAGGTGGGGAAGTACCTGGCTATTCAGGCTGTGGAACGATTTGCCGGCCTCTGTGTTTCCTCCTTCCTATAACATGGGTCTTTTCAAGACCCACGTTCACTCCTTCCTCTCCTCAAAAAGACCCTCCTCACAGCATCTTCATAGCCTTGAGGGAAATTATTTTCCTCAGAGCCTCTTGTGTGGAGTTAACGTAAAAAAAAAAGTCACTAAACACGGCTAAAGCCATTTCAAGCATCGTTTCAATTCTGAATGGTGGTTTTACAGCAGGGCAATACTAAGGGTATCTTCCACTCTGGAATGTGCCGCAAATGTACGATATATTATTTTAAATAATTAATTGTGAAATAACACAATACAATTATATAAAATTTATTTGCGCACGCCGGGTTCGAACCCGCGACTTTCGGAATGGCAGTCCAACGCCCTACCGCTGGACTACGCCGGCCGCCCACCCTTCATCGCATGCTCTGCTGTTTGAAACATTGTTGTACGCGGTGCCACCGCGTTTTTACGAAATTAAATATTGGAATTTCTTCGTTTTTTTTTGTAACGTTATTAAAAAACGACATTTCTTCAATAGTATAATACCAGCTAATAGAGAAATAAATGAATTTATTTTAAGAATATTATAAAAACTTTTTTATGTAATGTATATAGCCTTTTTGGATAAATAACATCCCTCAGGGCCTTTCTCATCTTAGGGGATGCTGTGTGGGCGTTTTTTTATGGAAAGAAAGGAGAGGAAGTTTTGGAGAAGAAAAAAGTACGCGGGGTGGGTGGGAATCTAGGGGTCAGTGTGTCCAGAAGCAACGGACGTTTAAATCCTTCAATTGCGATGCAAGGCGATGGGTCAAGAAAGTGTGACTGGAGAGGTCAAAAGGACTCCCTCAATTAGCCTCTTTCAATCCAGCCAGCCATTCTGCAGGTGGACAGATGCATCCGCCGGCCAAGATCTGAACAAATTTCACCTCTTAAACTGGGCACCTCTGCTTAGTCACCAACGAAACGAAACACTTGGGGTGACTCGTGGCAGAGATGTTAGATGTTATATTATATTATTATAATAATATGGTATAATAATAGTAAAGTGTCGAGGTTTAAAAAAATGCGGTACACCAAAAACTCCCCGACAGAAATCGTTTTAAAGTTTTATGTTGCTAGAACTAACCCTTCTAGTTTGCCACTAAATACTCACATGCTTAAGAAATGAGTATTGAACATTAGATTGAAAGTATATTTAGTCTTTTTAAAAGAAAATTACACAAACCAAACTTACCCGATTTATTTTATTTTATTATAATTTCACTCACGTAAAAACGTTGAAATATTCAGCTTTTGGCGATTACAGCCCAGGTGGCCCATTCCAAAAAACAAACTCTCACAGATTACGGTGAACGGGGGAAGGAACACTGTCACATAAACGGTAACGTAGTCATTATAGCAAAATAAATATTTTATTCAGGAAGGAATGACAAAACCGTGATAATACGCATTCATTGCTTGTTGTAAGTAAGATGTATTAGTATGTTTGGAGTTGGCCATAATGGAAGGTGGCAGGAAATTGGTTATTCTTTCACAGTTGAGGTTTTTTTGGGCAGAGATAAAGATGTAAATGTTTTTGGATTTCATTCAAAGGTGTTCTAAGCCATCATTTCAAATTATGGGAAGAAGAAAGGTGAATTTATGTATTTATATAAATAGGGAAAAATTTAAAAATTATATTATAAGATTGTAGTGGATCTCATACTAACTAACGCCCTTCGTTCACGCAGCTATTTACAAGCGACCAAATCCCCGCTACCTGTCATACTATTTTGCTAGTGCAGCGCCTAGCAGCGTTTAAAAACAATAATAATAGTATGGAAGGTACAGACGAGCAGCGATCGTGTCGCTTGAAAGTAGCTCCATGAAAGAACGGCGTAAGGGATGTTTTAAACATTTTTAACAATTTATCAAATATTTGAAGTTAATGTTCACGTTCTGTGTACATTCTTTTCAAGTTCTTTTATAATGTCATTATAGGCCAGTTGCTTCATAAAACTGAAATATATATTTTTTATTTTAGTAGATAAAACAGACAATTTAAGCAAAAATTTACATACATCGATGAAAGAAACTTACATAGGTACTAAAGGAAGATAACAATAGTTTTACAAAAAAAATTTATTGACACCTTGATGATCTTCGCGGAGAAGTGAAATGTCAAAAAAAATATTAGTCCAGAAAGTGCAATTTTGTTATGTTATACTAAAATTAACAACGATAATTGGTCGTCGTTAAGTAATTTAATTACCTCAAGAGGACATTGTTTTAGATTCTTCTCATGGTTGTCTTAGATATACAGGATGTCAACTTCGCGAGGTGATTCAACATGATGGTAGGAGTAAAAAAGATTAACAACTTTTTCGAAATTACAATTTTTTCCCATACATAAAGCCGTACCTATTAAAAATTATTAGTTAATGGTACAAATTTCCCCAATGAATTTGCTGTAAATCAGCCGGACGCGATTGTGGCGACGTTGTATGGTTGTGATTCACCCGGATCGTAATAGCGTAAAATAATCGTGTTAGCCGCACACGCAGGACTAATTTTATCTTTTTACCAAAAAGTACCCCTAAAAGATGAAATTTCGAAAAAAGTTATTTATCTTTTTTACTTACACTACCATGCAGAATCACCTCCCGAAGTTAATGCACTTAACCCCCGGGCACCCTGTATAACACTTTAATGCTCTAGTGATAAACTCTGATGTTCTGAAATTTGTATGAATTTATGTTTTATTCGTGAGCTATATATAGCCTTCGAGTATCAAGAAAAATAAACTATTGAATTTTTTCAGAATTTTCACGACGTGTTCAATAAGGAAAACAGTTTAACAAAAATGGTTTTAGAAAAATAATCTCAAAAAATTCCGAATTGATCGTTGGAAGTGAACAACTAATACTCAAAAAAGTAAGCAACAGAAGTATCATTAACATTGATATACTTGTAATAGTATCCATTTTATAAGATACCTTATTCCGGTTAGTAGCCGATTGGTCTAAACTTCAGCTAAGCTAAGCTTCCATTGTAATAATATGGGAAGTAGAAGAAATTCAAGTCGTCGCCGATTATTTGTAACCTTAAAAATAATGATAAAAAGTTTTCAAAATTATTCTAGTAAAGAGTTATTTTTTGATTTCCGAAGTTTTGGGAATAAAACCACAAACGAGCAAATAAACATGTCAAGTATGGTTTTGAGAATTCTCTATTAAATTCATATCGTTATGGTTGTAAAACAATGAAAACTATTAAAAACGAAATGACAAAAAATACACAACAAAATGAGTTTGATTTCTTTGTTTGTTTCACCCTATATATTTTCAATGTTACACCCTATACGATGAGGGTACAATAAACTGCACGGTAGTTCAATTGAGATGTTTTATGTCCTATAAAATACCGTGTGGTTAGAAACCACGTGCACTAATCCCGTAATCATTCCAAGTGCGGCTGAGAACTTGCTGCAGCAGTTCTAACTATCCACCAACTAATAATTATATACGGTACACTGGCACACTGGTATGGCCGGGAAAAGGTGGGGTGACTTCGTTAACCCGCCAGAAAGTGGTAACAGCTTTATTTTCTAACGTGTGAAAGCAAGTATAAATTTTGTGGAATCATTGAAAAACCGTGAAAACTCTGACGGTAAATTCAAGCTTTGGACAAAGACACCGCAAATACCAGGCAATTAAAGTATTCAACAATCGTTCACTCAATACAAAAAATTATGGAAACAATTTTTTTTATAATTGTATGTCCCTATTTGTACAAAAACTGAGTTTTTATAACTGAATAGTTGTTTATTTTTTAAATTGATGAACTAATGTTTAAGGAAAGATTTTTTATGCATAGCACAAAGGGTAACAATTATTATAAGCAATAATTATTAGCCTGAAACACTCATCAATATTGAAAACTCTCCCGAGAAAAGATATATGTCGCCGACGGGACTCGAACCCGCACCCTTCTGTTTGCCGGACAGGAGCTCTACATTTAAGCTACGGCGGGATACCTCCTAACCGCCAAATGATTCAATATATACCTTGTGTTTCATTCAATAATTATCGCTTATTATATTTTTTTCACCTGCAAACAAGCAACTTTATTTAGAGAGTTTTCAATATTGATGAGTGTTTCAGGCTAATAATTATTGCTTATAATAATTGTTACCCTTTGTGCTATGCATAAAAAATCTTGTCTTAAACATTAGTTTATCAATTTAAAAAATAATCAATATTTGACGAGTTAAAGTATTTTCACCAAAAAATGTAGAAATAATGTCTCGACGCCACCTAGTGAGAGAGTTAGCACTTACATGCCTTTCTCATATAAAAATAAAGTTGGTTATTTGCAGGTGAAAAAATATAATAAGCGATAATTATTGAATGAAACACTAGGTATATATTGAATCATTTGGCGGGTAGGAGGTATCCCGCCGTAGCTTAATGGTAGAGCTCCTGTCCGGCAAACAGAGGGGTGTGGGTTCGAGTCCCGTCGGCGACTTATATCTTTTCTCGGGAGAGTTTTCAATATTGATGAGTGTTTCAGGCTAATAAATATTGCTTATAATGAATAGTTGTCACGTAAGTGGGAATATCTGTAAAATCCCAGTATAAATAAATCAAAAAATAAATGTATATTACAATACTTTAAAGTTTATGAAAAAATATGTTTTATATCAACAAGTAAACTGCGTTTTTTTTATATTATAACAAAAATCATAGGTAAAAAACAACCAATTTCAGATACGAAATTAAATGATGGTTTAAAGAACAAAAAAAAGCAATACCTCAAACCTTTATTACGTAAAAGAATAGATATGATGTATATACGTTATACACATTGTAGGTACCAACACCAAAATCATATTTTTCGCTAGGACATTTGGAAACCAGTAAAATAATACGTTTCCTGGCAACAACAAAACAGAGATATGTATACAACCTTATCCTGCTTAATAGCATGTCTTATTCTTCTTTATTCTTTTTTTTGCGTTTTTCTGAATGTCTTGATGTAATATGATGTATTATTATATTGTATTCTATCAATAAATAAATCAATTTCGATTGATCTAATACTATTTTTACATTTTTTTATATGTTATACATACATTACCGCCGGCTACTTATCGAATAAAATAGCAAATAGGAACACATTATTTATGTACGTTAGTTATGTATTTACTTGGGAATATATAATAAGTTTTATATATTTTTAAATTTTTCTTTGTTATTGTGATAGACCACCAAATGTTTTTTTTTTTTTTTATTAACAAAAAATACATTTTAAGTACATTTTTTTAAGGTATATGCCACCTCACTAGGCTGAGCCTGTTCCGAGGTGGCAGTAATTTAATATTTTTTATATCATTTTCTTAAAAGAAAGAATAAAATGAATTATTAATTAATAAATAGAATTTGGAAAAATAAACATAAAATGAAAATTAATAAGAGAAATAGAAAAGAAAAAATGGAGAAGAGATGATATAAAGAAATTAAATTATTTGAAAAGAAGAGAAATAAAATTGAATACAGGTAGATATTATATTGCAGAAGATATAATATGTCCGCAGTATACAATGCCCTTGTTTACTATCCATGTATGTATTTTGTATTTTAGATTTACGCTTTTTATCAGGTGAATGTCTTTAATGTCTTTTTCAATTAAATTTGAAAGTTTTGGAGCCAGATTACGGTAATGTCTTTGTCCATAGGTGGTATTTATCTTCGGAGTCATGTGTTGATGTCTATGTCTTGTACAGTAGTTGTGTTGTACAGTATGTTGGTTTAGCTTGTCTTAAATGTCTATGTAGTTTGTCTTAAAATACCCTAATTTTTCAAGACAAAAGATTATTATTGTGTAAAGAAAAACATAATCAGATAATATTGTATCTAATGTTACCACGGACAATTTTGAAATATGTTTTTTTTTATAAAATCGATGATAAAAGATTGATGGGGTTTCTCACCATCCTCCGCGTAGCTTATTAGCGTATTAGTGTAGATAAGCTATTGTGAGGAAGGTGAGAAACCCCCTGAACATATTATCACGCGATATAGTGCACAGAAAACGTTAACGTTTTTATTTGGTTGACAAATTTATTTCGAAATAAGGACAAAGCTTAAGCAACCCACTTCGACCATAAACGCTTATCCATCTAGCTACAAAACATCAAAACAGTATTTGGCAATTAGTAAGAAATACATACACTTTCAAATAGTATTACGTACCAATTAGATATGTGTGCTGATTCCTTTCTTCTCAGTGTCCTTTGTTTACCGTTTTAGAAAGACATTTTCTTTGCCTTTACAGGCGGTACATTATCGTTAGCAGTTTGCATGCATTGCTCGTCTCAATTGCACAACAACATACAAACAGAGTCGTCATATATACAGGACTTGTCAAGTCAATAAAACTACTAAGCATTTAGTGAATAAGCAAAAATGTCCAAAACATTGCTATATTTAGCGGCTGTCGAATAATAAATTGAACTCATCCTTTTCTGTACATGTGTATCATTTCATAGGGCATTTATTTTTGCAAGTGTTCAGTTTAACAATGTAGATGTGTATTGTGAATTTACTTTAACCCCCGACTAAAAATAAACAGTAGAATTGTTTTGTTAGGAGGGTTGTGTTAACACTCTAAGCCGTGGTGATTATATAAAGTCCTATTTTAAGGCATTGCTGCATTTTCCTGGTATTCTGGAAAATGGAGTAACGGCCGCTGTTCCTAACTTTTAAATCGATTCAACTGAGGCAGCGATCAGCCAAGCATTTTGTAGGGTAGCGCTCGATTTATGTTGTTCCCAAACATCTTATGTTATCTGGCCTCACCCGCTTTCATAGACAATAAAATGACATCAAAGTAAGAACTTTCGAAGTTAAATTAATATTATAGAGTTGATTTATGTATTTATTATTAATACACGTATTATTATTTAAAATATTTTTACTTATAAACTGACATTTTATATATTTTAAACAAACGTATATAAAATAAAGTGTTAGCTTGACCGCAGGTACTGGACTCGACACTTGGCTTGGCGAATATTCGAAAACGACATAGTTTTTCGCATAAATTAACCGTTTTTTGACTCTGCTCCGCACGCATCCGAATTTCTCAATCCATATTATTAAAACGATAATTGATAAACGCAATACAACAGAAGTGAAATGAGCGCGAAACTGTGTCTTCTGTAAAAGTGATATTTCATCGACTATTGTTTTCGCGGTATTTTTTCTACTCTGTTGACACTTTTAAGAACTAGTCCAAAACTAAGGCGGCCGGAACGAGTTTAATCCACTAGTCCGGCTTCCTTAGGTTAAGATAAATGCTTAAGCTATACTTGTGTGTTGGAAAAAGCGTAGTTGTGCACTAATCAAATACTAAGGCAAAATTTTGCCTTAGTAATTGATTAGTAGGATTGGGAACAGCGGCCGTAAGCGATACTTGTGTGTTGGAAAAAGCGTAGTTGTGCACTTAATTTTACTAGCCAAAATTTTGGCTTAGTAATTGATTAGTTGGATTGGGAACAGCGACCGTAAATAATAGACGTACCTACTTACATGAATATCTTTAATGATTTTGGTTAATATTCAAATGGTAGCAACACGAAATCATTATTAAAATAAATCTATTATTAGGATGTGTGATAAAAAAACAATAAAGAAAGAGATTGTAGAAAGCATGAACAAAAAGAAACATGAGTAAGCTACATAGATCAAGTCACTTAAGTATACTTAAGCACTCAGTAATTGTGACTGAATATTTGTGTTATATTTCAAACATTATATTACGTTACGTAAATAGAACTGAATAGATGGTTAAATTAAATTTGTCAAACTAACCATCAATAAATTTGAAATTAAAAACCCATCACTGTGTGAGGTAAGAAACCAGGGTAATTTTTATACAATCCATTTTAATATATTGTAATGTACTCGTAAAATATTTTCAATTTTATTCACAATAATATAGAATTGAAGTTTAATTAATTCATATAGAATTGCAAAATTTTTAATAATTAAAAATGATTGCCTCCTAACTTATACCAGTTTTTTTTACAAGTGGCGATTTTATAGTGGAAATAAAGTTTTCTTTTTCAAATCCTGCCAAAACGTTCGAAATCTGACGGGATACGCGTGACGTCATACGTATCTTGGATTTGTCGGTTAACAGTAAGGTTAATTCCACTCAGGTCAAATCCCAATTTTATCATTTAGAAAGATTTCCAAAAAACATGAATTCTTTTAAAATAATTTGTATACCGCATTGGTAACTCGTGTGCGAATCTACGCAGCGCAAGTTTGTCCTGCGGCCGCCCGATCCGTAGCGGAGTTGGTTCTGTCAGAACTCGCCGATTTACCATAGGGCGCACAGTGGGGCAAGAGTGGTGAAAAACGCCCTTTATTCATAGGGACGTTTTTAAGAGAAAATTTTAATGTGGAAAGAAAGGTTATAAAAAAACAAAAATTTTAAACATATAATATATGTAAACTTTATTATGTACATATTATATATTTACGATTTAAATAAATAAATAATAAAAAAAAAATCAGTTCTCTTTATCCGACTTGTTTGAGTCAAAATCACTATCATCATCACCACCGTCAACACAACCATCATCACGATCATCATCATAATCGTAATTGTCACTATCATCATCATCATCCTGAGTACACGAATAATTTTCACCTGTCGGCTGTAATGTTGGAGCCATTAGCAGTTCTACCGCTTTATTGGGGAGTGTGATCAACTTTTTTTTGGCAGCTTCCTTTTGCTCGTTATCAGAGGATCTGATGACAACAACAACAAATTGAAAACATCAACATCGGATTTTACACGACTGCATTTTCGTGAAAGATGCTCCCTGTAATTTTTGAAATCCTTATTTCGAGCTTCTTGTGCCTTTTCTATCAATTGACCTATTGGCAATAATGCGCTTTTTATTATTTCTGGCCCGTGGATTAAAAATTTATTAAGTGTGGGCGGCATGACGTACCACGGATTTTTGAGGCCTGTACAATTATATAAGACGGGTATAGTTTTGGAGCGTTTGATCTTATTACTTTGTATTGGTGTCGAGATAGTCCCGCTTCCACTACGTGTGCTTCAGCATCCTCTCCTGACATAGTAACTGATTCAAGAGAATTTCTATAAGCTTTTAAATATTTACTGGGACTTGATGAATCCGATAAAATATCAGTAATTGCTACAGACGCCTCTGTCTGTCCTGTAGCTCTCAGTTCAATTTGTGTGGCATAAAATAATTCAGTTAAAGGAGTAGACTTTCTCAAATCCAGAGTCTTTTGTCGTTTCATTCGTTTTGTACTCTGATCAAAGGTAATTTTCGGGCGACCGGGACCACCGCGTTTTGGTGTAAGATTAGGAAAATAAATTGATGAATCCAGCCATGTTTTATTATTCTCCAGAAATCTTACTTCAATCCGGTGCGCTGCTACCCATCGTGAATAGTGTTCCGATTTGAAGCGATTTATCCTTCTCGAAATATGTTTTCTGGGATCACCGATGCATCGTGTCCTCAATTCCATTTCCTTTTGCAGCGTATTTAGCTGATCTGGAATTTTTACATGTCCAGAGTTCTTCATTATTGTGAATAATTGTCGTCTTGTCATGAATAAAGTATCGGAATTCGCACCTGTGTGGAAAAAAGAAAATTAATAAATTTGTACGCTCGGTTCACGTAGTGCTGTATTTGTCACGAAGCATCAAAAACCGCTGATTCGCGTTGTGCTATATCTGTCACCAAATGACACGACTTCATGTCTCTTAGAAAACGCGTTCTATCTTTTTTCTATTATGACCAGACATGTGGTATAATCCGTTTTAGGAAGGGAGAACACGAAGTTTTATCTTTGAGTTTAAACACTTTACCACTAAATACCTTACGTTCAAAATTTGGAAATTGAATGTCGGTAACGATTATTTTGAAATAAATCTCTTTTCTGACAGGTTTTGTAACTAACATAATATTAAATTGTCTGATCCCGAGTTATTAAAAAAAATTGTTATTTTAAATATACCTTCCGATCACATTAAAATAATTAATTACTTCAAAAAGTGTACATATGTGCAAGATTTTAAAAGTGATTCGTAAATTACAATAGTTACTGGTCCTGAAAGTGTTTGAATGAAAGCCCGGAGGTGCCCGGAGCTCAACTAATCTCTAAAAGTATATGAATGTCTTAAAAATCACGACTATATTTTTGTATATATTCGATATACAATTTTACCTATCAAAATAATTAATTATGTTCAAAATATAATGTGAAAAAATAAGATAAATACCTGAATATAATGGTTCCATAATCACTTTTGGGATTTGTAATAGGTTACTTCCGAAATAAATACTTGAACTTGAGGTTTATGCTGGCACTTGTAAACGGCGTGTTATCTGCACTTGTGTTCGCTCTCTACTGAGCGATGTCACGGGTAGAAGGGTAGAGGGAAGGGTTTCTTCCTGCTATATAATAATGCTACAACTATCGAGGTACCTCGAAACGAATGAAACGACATCGTATTATTGATTTTATTTTTTTTGTTTATTGTATCAACTTGTAGGATTTGGCCCCAGTGTGGGGCGTTTAAATCTTTTACGGTTCTAATCGATTTTAAATAATAATTTATTCATTCTACGTATATAGATTCTAAAATACGTATTAAATATTTTAGTGTATATAGATTTTAAAAAACGTATTTAAACAGAATTAGCGTTTGATGATCTATATGAATATATATTTTTTTTTTTATACCGCGTTGGTAACTCGTGTGCGAATCTACGCAGCGCAAATTTGTCCTGCGGCCGCCCGATCCGTAGCAATGTAAGTTCTGTCAGAACTCAGAATCCGCCGACTTAGTACAGGGTGTTTAAGTCTTTTACGGTTTTAATCGGTTTTAAATGAGGATTTATTAATTCTACCTATATAGGTATTATATTAAAAAATGTATTTATTCAGAATCAGCGTTTGATGATCTATATATAGTAGTAATATTTTTGTCTTCAATCTTGCAAAATTCACTTGGTGGTGACATTTTTAATTTAATGAAAACAAATAATTTATTGTATGTAGATAATTGTGATTATATAAGTGGTGTATACAAAGTGATTTGTTTTTATTTGAATAATATTTTTCACTCAAGTTCCTTATCATGCTTATCATATTAAAAAAAAGTCTCCATTTCAACTCCAAACATAGTCATATTAAACAATATCAGCTCACCTGCTCAAATAAATTAAAAGCTTTTTCTATGCTTAATCGTCGAGAAAACTCTTGAAATCCCGGATCACCTCTGACGTCACAATAAGTCACACTTTTTTCCACATTGCAAACTTCACGCTTTTAGACTCAACTTTCCACAAACATAAGGTGACTTCTCAAACACAACCTTCAAAGCTAAATCAAAAAGAAAATAAATTTTTCCACAAAATTTGTACTTGCCTCCACCCACCCATCTTACCTTTTTTATTTCATTTACTATCTTATGCCTTCTCCACTGGAAGAAAAAAATTAATTTAGTTTTAAAGGTATAATGTTCATTGATTTCCGGAAAAATATGCCTCAAGGCAATGCGCCCACATATTTTACAACCAATAAAATGTATTTATAAACGCAGATGAATTCTATAAAATGTTACTATTCATTGAAAATGTCCAATTTTCGAACCTCTTGTAAATAATTTGTTCGGTAGTAAAAAAGACAAGTAGATAAATAGCAATCTCGTACCAGCATTTCATCGAATTTCATTTCTCTTATTTACATTCAATTACGTTAAAAGGTAGGTACTTATTTATCTTTCGAGAAAGATTTTTTCGCAGTTGGTGATTACTGACATTAATTGATATAAACGAATTCCCAGGATTTTGATTTAAAAATAAATTAAAAATACAAGTGGCTTTTTTCTGCAATAAGAAAAAATAAACCCGTTTCTCTGTGTTTAATTTCTAGGAATATTCGACTGGAGAGTACTTTATAATAAACTTTCTTCCTTATAATGCATTTCCTCTCCCATCTCAGTGGAATGTATTAATGTCAGTCTTCTAAATGAAATTCCTTCTGAAATAAAAATATTCTTATTAATAAAAGTTAGCAATAAAAAATAAAAACTATGAAGAAATTACTAAGTCGATTAACTTGTAACTCTCTTCAGAAATATTATGAAACATCGTAGAAGAAGTTAGCAAATAATTTCGCTTTACTTTGTACCTGCACCCACATTTTATTTTATTCTTTTAATGAGTGTTATATTAATAATAATATTACTTACTTATGCAGATCCTCGATTTTTCGCTAGAAAACCCCTTTACTAAAACTTGTATCGGTAGCGTTCAGTGAAGAGACCTTTTTAAACGGAATTTTGGTCCTATTTTAAAGCTTGAAATGATTTTCACAAAAACTGCGCTTTACAAATTATCAAATTATCCTGATTATCTAATGCACCTAGAGGCATAATATTTTCTGCCGCGGGAAAGTCTAGAGATTTGAGATAATTATTTTTTTATTTTTTATTTCCATACAATATTACAGTGTTTACCTAATTATTAACATTTGTACATAATTTTATAATGGTGCGTGTAAGGTAGGCTTGAGAAGGTGAAACTTTGGTTTGTATGTTTTGTGAACACTTCACTAGGAGAACCTGTGCTGAGGTGTTTACGTGGTTATATTTAAGTGTGACAAATATTTATGTGTTGTAGTAGAAAGTTCGTTTTTTTTGTTTAATGGATATCGTGAATTGATTATTTAGTAAATAAAATAATAATTACAAAATGAATATACAGAAGTGTGTGTTCAGTTGGTAAATTCTCAAAATACGTTATTTAAGCGATATAATGGCTGACCAAACGCCAGTAATGCGATCTTTCAATTCTTCTTCAACGCAGAAAACTTGGCACGTGTACTATTTATACCTATCTTTAGCATCAACTCCTTAACGCAGAAATCTCTAGTTCAATTCACTATCTCTAAGGCATTTGGACAGCCATCTTGGACGCTATCCCACATTCATTCAATTACATAAACAGGACTTTGGCCTGTTAACATTTACAAGTAAATTAATAATCCTTGTACCTTTAACCCAGAACCAAATAAAGTCCTTCGTGAGTCATAAGTCATAACATACAAGTGTGTAAATAATAACGATCTTTAGACTTTACCTATTTTAAATCCATTGGGAGTTGAATCGGACCACTTCACATCCAATTTTGGCCGTCTTACCTAGTTTCTAATACAGTTCGGGAAACGTATCAAGGTTCTTTAGTACCATTCTCGTTTTAGAATCGGTTTGTTCTACGTACCAACACCGGAGTAACTCTTGATAATTACTCTTTGGAGACACAGAATGCTCCCCGCCTTACAAGATTCATGTTTCGGCCTGTTAACTTCCTTCGAATGTCCCCCGGTATAGCGACAGTTCCTATCTTATAGGCCGACCTACCGGTCCGTTGCCTAGACTAGAATGTCTGGGGAAATTATTGCACGTGATATTTCTTGCCACACCTCTTATAAGACTTTTTTATAATTAAGTTCGATCACGTCACGTTCGGCACCATTATTTATCCTGCTTCTTCACGACCTGACTTATTTTTAAACTGACTAGCTACATCGAAAATAATAAAAGTTATTGTACTTTAATTAATAATTTGGGTTATCATAAAATCGTGTAGTCGCGACGAAAACACTGCCCCCTTTTTTTATAAATTTAAGTCTTATTTTATGCACACATAAACAGAAATAATCACGTAAATTAAATTCACAAAAATCACCGTAAAAAACTTTATATTATATATATATAGCAAACTGATTGCATGTGAATGTAATTATTACTTGTATCATTAAGGCAATCATCAGATAATTAACGTTTATCATTTCATTATAATTCTTTGTATTTTTTATCCATGACGTTATACCGAGGTTGCCGTTTAATCCGAATCCGCTTTAACCCAACTTCTTTAATTGTCCGGGATAATATTATTTATTCAAAATCTTCAGCGGAGCAAGATAAACTGGCAAAGTTGGCGCTGAAACCTTATCACCTGAAACTCCGGCCGAAGTAGCACCAGGCACCAGGCAGGTATAGGAATGGCGCCATCTTAGCCTGAGGAAATTATTATTGTTATCCGGGGATCCCGGGAGGCATTATCCGGGTAAGCGGGATGGCCAGAATCGTGGGGGGGGGACTGTCGCGCGAATAATCTCGCGAAGTTTTACTGCGGTGGCAGAGATGACACTGTTTTATGCTCGTACATTTGAGGTGTGTATTTACCCGGAGAAGTGATCTGCGGTTTGTACAAATTGGAACGTTGATAATGCAGAAAGAGGACTGGTTATTTCACAGAATTCGAACAACTCATCAAATTTCAAAGGTTGGTAATGTAGAATGGTATGCATTTGTGTTGTTTTAAAATTAGGTGTAATAAATTGCTAACCATTTCGCATTAGTGTGTAATATTCTTGATAGAATTATTATTAATTTTTTTCTTTAGACTTGTCATTTTTATAATGGAAGCTAGCGTACATGTCATCGAAATTTGGTACTGGAAATAATTTAAAACTGATGCATACTTTTCTTCAAAATTACAGTTTTAATTTTCGAAGTATAATATTTCAATTTAACAAACTATCTGACATTACTGTCCAGATTATATACAATCCATTAGTTTATCGTCGGCCAAAATAATAATGGATTCCAAGCATGTCTCTGTACCAGGTAACTGTTGTAATTAACAGTGAACCATAAATCACCTGCAGCTAATTCTCAAATAGGTACCATTCAATAAAACATGTCATATTCAGAAATGTTCAGTTTTCAGATCAAATCAAATGATTAGGCCCTCCATACAATTAAAAAAACGCGTAGATTTTATACAATGTTTTCAAATTCGAAAACCTTTATTGAACAGATTAAAACCTATAAAATAATTTCAATTTCTTTCGAACCAAGGGTTTAAAAAGTGAAAATTAAATAGAAATGACAATAAAGATTTGAAACCTAAACGGAGAAAAATGCTATTCTAAAATACGATCATTTTATTCGTAAAAACAGTTAAAAACGGGACTGAAGTTCTTACGAACAAATTAACAGGGTTTCAATGTTTATTGGCGGGAACATGTAAGAATATTTTGTTGGTACACTTAATTTCGTACGTATACCAACAAATTATTTTTACATTTTCCCGCCAATAAACATTGAAACACTGTTAATTTGTTCGTAAGAACTTCAGTCCCGTTTTTACGAATAAAATGATCGCATTTTAGAATAACATTTTTCTCCGTGCAGCTGTTCTCAAACACAGAATTAAATTCCATAATGAATGGTCTGCATATACTTGGTAATAAATATGTTGTTGATGACGCTATAGAAAGAATATCTAAATACAAAAATTATTTAATTAAAGCTGTTTGTCAGCGTTCCTCAGTTCAAACATACTTTGAATTTTTATATTCTTTAATACACAGATTACTTCCAGGATTTTAAATTTATTTCTTATTACATACTATAAGAAAGTTATTTTTGTAGGTACTTTATTATATATTTTTTAAATTTATTCTTCTTTATTAATTCAATTTCATTAATGATGAGCTGTGCCTTTCTCATTTACTTCTTAATTATATTTCAACATATCTTATATATACACAGGGTTCCGGGGGTAAAGTGCATTAACTTCGGGAGGTAATTTTACATGATAGTGTAAATAAAAAAGAAAAATAACTTTTTTCGAAATTCCTACTTTTAGGGGTACTTTTTCGGTAAAAAGGTAAAACTAGCTACTTTCCGCTGTTACGATAGGCGCCAATCAAAATCAACGTCGCCACAATAGCGCTGGGGTGACTCACAGCAAATTTATCGGGTCAGTTATACACAATACACATGCAATCAAAATAAAATTGGTACTTATAATAAAATGCAATAAAATTGGTACTTATGGGAAATTATAATTTAATAAGTATGTATGGGAAAAAAAGTTGGAATTTCAAAAAAAGTTGTTAATCTTTTTTACTCCTACCATTATGTCGAGGGTAAAGTGGCATTAACTTCGGTAGGTGATTTTACATGATTTTGTAAGTAAAAAAGATAAATAACTTTTTTCGAAATTCCTACTTTTAGGGGTACTTTTTCAGTAAAAACGTAAAATTTATTCGGTTTGTGCGGCCAACACTATTAGGCACTTTTCGCTGTTACGGTAGGCGCCAATCAAAATCAACGTCGCCACAATAGCGATCAATCTTTTGTATGAGAAAAAAATAAGTTGGAATTTTTAAAAAAGTTGTTAATCTTTTTTACTCCTACTATTATGTCGAATTACCCGAAGTTAATGCAATTAAACCCCGTACATGTATGTACCCGAGTGTATATTTCTTTCTTTTTTTCTTTTTTCATTTATCTTCATACTTGTATTTTTAGTAGCTTACTCTTTGTATTTTTATTTTATAATTCTTACTTTATAAAAAAATTGTCATTTGAACGTTTATCTATGCACACTTGCATTTTTCTTATTTATACTTTTTATACTTATATTTTGCTAAATTATCTTTATATATAAAATTCTCTTGTCACAATGTTCGTCCGAGGTAAACTCCGAAACTACTTACCGATTTTAATTAAATTTAGCTTACCGTGTATAATTTGGTCCAACTTAAAAGATCTTATCTCGATTATTTATCTCAATATTTATTATTGCCAATTAAATGTTTAATTAAGTGGAAAATTATTTAAAATTACTTTTAACTTCCATAAGTTTCTGACAGATAGCGATATGAGTTAATTTGCATTTTTTGTTACCTACGTAACCAACCAGTGTAGTGTTCAGTGTAGCCAACTTAACGGATTTCCCGTCATATCTGGCGGATTGGAGTGTCCCGAAACGGGATTTTACGCGATGACGGATTCGAATAAAATGACAAAATACATAATGTTGTAGGCGATAATAGCCGAAAAATAGGTGATCATATCATGAAAGTCTCCAATTAAATGTTTTTTATGGGACAATCATTTGAAATTATTTGTAAGTTCCATAAGTTTCTGACAGATGGCAGTGTGAGTTAATTTATTGACACAACACTTGGTAATCTGGGTTAGGTAACCATCAAGTAGATGGTGTTGTGTTTATTTAGCTACAGCAACGCGTGGGCGGGTCAGCTAATATGTATATATATTTGTGGGGATATATATACCATATTTCAAATTACAGTAATTCCAATGCGAAAGCCGTCAATAGGCGTTAATTAACAATAAATAGGCACATCATAACGTATTTGGTAACATCTTGTAACAGCATCTTATTAATTTCATGTTCATTGAATGTTCATCTTTAGATTGAACCAAAGTTACTTAATAATATTAAACTAAAGAAATAACGTTTATTAACTTCGATAATTGGATATACGGTACAAGTACAGTGGAACTGACTGAGATTCCCATATTAAAAAAGTTTTCGGAATTTGTGAATGGAACAGAACCCAGCAATTGTTTCGAAGTTACGGCCAGTTCGTACCACAAACGGAGTTTTATTTTTGTCCCCATTTCAACCCAGGTACAACCTACCTTTCTACTACATATATACAGATCCCTTCTATCTGAGTCAACTTTGCGTGTTTCTATTCTATGTGATTCATATGAATAAACTTACAATCGCTTAAAGCAGTGATACCAGGGAGGTGAAATAATAAAGACCGATTTATATTTTGCACGTATTATTCCACAAATTACACAGTGTATTCATCTAGACCGATCAGTGGCTGAGTTGGCATTGCATTTGGGTTCCACACAGATGTCGCGTGTTCAATTCCTCAGCTTGCTACGTCCTCCACCACGACACACACAACATTTTTCGAATGTTGGACTTTCTTTTAATTTTTTTTTTTTTAAATTTTAATTTTCAATTTATCACACTTAAAAGAAAGTCATTTCATGGTTATTACCTTGACCTATTCCGTGAAACAGAGCTAAAGCCATTCCAAGCCACAACTTATCGATTCTGAATGATTGTCCTCCACCATGGCAATACTAAGTGAATTGTATTTATAGTGGAGCGAACGAGTTGGTGTTATTGCTGGTGACCTTCAGTTCATGTCTACAATTGTTTGTTTTCATTTAAAGTTATTAATTTGTATTTCGTCAAAATGATTAATTGTATTATTTATTCACATGCCTCAATACAACTCACCCCTTTCAAAATCTCCTCCCGTAGAATCAGAAAGAACCAACTACTCTTCGTTAATAGGTACATAAAATAATTAAATAGTCTGTTATAATAATTCAGAATAATAAAAAAAACAGTTCAATTATTACATATCTTATCATTTGGACCTATTCGAAGGTATCCAATCACTTTCTTTATTCTTGTGAATGTTACCGATGTCCTTACACGTTTTTAGGAAACAACGTACAATATTCGCCAAGTATTGTGTAAAAGTGTTATTTTGTATTGGACGATCGTTTTATGATAGAAACGATATTATAAAGAAACGCTTGAATGAAAACGGCTTGTTTGAAGAGGGCTAAGGCGCTTGAAGACGCTTTTTCTCTTATAGAAGCGATATGTTTTTTATACAAAATACAGGCAAAATAACGAGGGCGGTAACGAGGGTTTCAAATTTGCTGATGGTTTGCTCAGATCATTATTTTATTAAAATAATTTTAGAAGATTTTGCCGAAAATGGCTTTGGTTATACCTACCTACTAATTAAGGAAAATGGCATAACAACAATAGAATTTAAGTTGAAAGGAAAAAAGCTTAAGCCGAACGGCTACGTGGCCGTTTTCATAGAAAATTAATCATGGATTTGAGGCTGAAATATCTAGTAGAACATAATATTGTTTTTTGTTGTTAAAAGCAAATATCTAGTACCGATGTGAACTGCTTTATATTTTTTTAAATTTAAGAACCGTGGGCATTTTTTGTTACTTAATAATAATTATTAAAAAAATAATCTTGCCTAATCTATTATACAATGGTTAAGGGACGTACTTGACTTACTTTAACCAGTGATTCCTAACCTTACTTGGAATAAAAATGTACTTGTATTAATTTTGAAATATGAAATAATATAAGATAATACAAAGTATAATTGAATGTATAAAAAATTGATTATGTAAAAAACGCGGTTTAGGGTCAATATTTTAATTTATATAAGACAAAGTAAATCAATTTAATTATCACATCAAATTTATTTTATAAATCATATTTAAATTTAATATAAAATTTAAAATTTAAATATAATTATATTTTATAAAGTATATATATTCATAGTTCTAATTTCATTAATATCGTAGTTAGGGCAAATACGATTTTTTTTAATAATTGTCATTAACTACATAACGTAAAATTAAAAAAACAGTTTTTTTTGTGGCTCATATTTTATAATTTAAGAAACAAATAAATAAAATAGTTCACATTCGTACTGGAGGTTTGCTGTATTTTTTATTTAAAAAAAAAATCAGTTTCGGGGAGTGTTTTAGTCTCAAAATCAAAATCACATTTTGCATTGAAAAGATCTAGCTGCCGTTCATGTGATATTTGAACTAGGAATAATTTGACGAAAATCGGCAATATTTTTAAACCTCTTTATTTTAATAACTGTAATGAAAATCGTCCGTTTTCACTCTCAGTACATTATTTAACCTCTGGCCTGAATTTTCTTAAGAATCCTGCACGGAGAAAATTTTTATTCTAAATACGATCATTTTATTCGTAAAACGAACAAATTAACAGGGTTTCAATGTTTATTGGCGGGAACATGTAAGAATAATTTGTGGGTATACGTAATGTTGAGTCTAAGTATCATTAGAATTGTGCGAAGCCCATAAACCTTAACTCAGAAAATAATTAAAACAATGACCCACTTTAAATCCACGTTTTTATTTCCAGAAGTCTTCTGGTAAGTATTTTGGTTAGACTTGTTAAACTGCTGTTCCGATAACTCCTGAAAATATGAAAAATATTATTAGGCCCTCCCGAAATTTAAAAAAAATAAATTATTATTATTATTAAATTAAACTGCTGTTTCTATAACTCCTGAAATCTTAAAGAAATAAGAAAGAAAGAAAGAATAGAAAAGATATTGAAAAGAGTTGTTTCCAAAAGCAAATAAATTAGTCGAAATTTGGGTCCAAATTATTTAGGGGTTAAATAAAAAAAATATTTTGAGCTCTAAATTTAAGTGAGCTTAAATCAATCGCCTTTCTTTTACATACACTTCGAAATGTTCTTTGAAATAAACTTACGTCGTCACTTCGAAGGTTGTGATTGAGTGATATTAGAAGAGCAATTTTAAAAATTCTCCGGCCCTAAAAGCTTTTTATGTGTATGGTTTTAACGGAAGAGGCCGTAAATAAATGTCGCGCCTACTCGGAAAATAAGTTTGAATGTAAAAATTTCAGAAGCAAGCAAAGCCTAAAGCATTTGCGTTGAAAGCCACTCAGTCAATCTGTCAATGATTGCATCAAACCAACCTCAACGTGAATTTGAATTTCCAAACCGATGGAGCAAAACGCGTAATCAAAATTGCTTTAATTATAATAAACTATCTGATACCTGGCATGCGTTGCAATGCAACTTAAATAAGGAAATTGATTCTCCCTGCAGATCCTTCCCATTCGTCTCCGTTCCTCTCCCCTTCCTCGTATCCACCCCTCCTGCGCTCCCCCTTCCCACGCCCACTATGTTATTCTCCTTCTCACGAACCTCCCCCCTTGCGCATTCCCCTTCCACCTTCTCTACCTTCACCCCTTCCTCTTTTCCCCTCCCACGAACCCTCTACCTTAATTCCCCTCCGCCCTTCTCAGATTCCAACCCCCCTCCCGCCTTTTTTCCGGCTGCCAAACTCCATAAAATACACCCGTTTTTAAACAACTGGATTGTGGCCTATAATTTTCTCATAATGAGAAAATTATAGGAATATATATATCCCTATAATGAGCTCATTAATATAGAAATATCACAATATAGAAACCTTCGCTGGCATGTTCACGATAACTGACCAAATTTTCATTGCAATCGGATGAATAGTACAGGAAATAATTTCGTAACGCCAGAGCTCACTATTCTATAACCATCGCGGGCATGTGCACATCAAATTCCCAAAGTTTCATTGTAATCGTTCAAGTCGTTCTGAAATTATGGCGTGGCCAAAGAAAACAGGGATTCATTTTTATGTATTTAGATTATATCATTTACCAATTTAGGAAGCGGGTGTGGGTACCGTTGTCTCGGAGCCTTTTAGCGGATAACTAACACCTATGCCATTGAAAACCCTAAGTGGTTCGCTACGTTTGGCGACTTAGCAGAGTTATCAAAGTACTTTTCGTTGTAACAAGCGAGTAATACAATATAATATCCCATGCAGCGCCTCACTTAACACACATAACTATTTTACCTACCTTTACAACTAATCACACAAAATCTCCATCCATGTATGTATTGAATACGTAAAACAGCTCATATAGTAAAGAATAAAGATTAAAAATGAATGATAAAGCTTTTCTGTTATTTTTCGTGGTTAAATGCCACTCGTAATAAATAATACACAATGTCTTAGCGCAAGTGAAGTGAAATAGCACAAAACTGCGCTATACAAACGTTACGTTATTATAAATATCCCACGTAGCTCCTCACTTAACACACATAACCTCAAATTTCGATCTTATTCGGATTAGAATACACGCTATCATTATACGACGCTTTAACGAGCCCTCTGAAAGGGTCGTCAAATACTTATCGCTTGTAATTTATATGAGAACGCGTAATAAAGTCGTCCGGAGAGCAAATAATAAACGAGATTTTCCCTCGGAGGTCTAATTAGGTTTTCATAACTCGAAAGTCAAGTTAAATAGTAGGTTTCTAGTTCTAGCAAGGAACTAATAAAGTCATAGAATGTAATTATATAAAATATGTATTTTTAAGTGTTTGTTGTAAATCTCTAACTTTTAGTCACAGTTGTGAATACAAAAATGTAAGTCACTAGCTTTATGTAAGTAGGTAGTAAGTATTGAGCCCTTGCCCGGAATAATGTTGCATCCAACAATATTCTTGTTTATTAATAAAATAACATTTTATATTTAAAATAAAAATAATCATACAATTCTTAAGACTTTTAAAGGAAAAGTCGTGAAAAGGGGATATTAAATTTTGCAAAACTTATTGCAAGAATTCGCGCTGAATTCGTGGTAAAATGTTGTATATTTATGAAAATTTCACATACAACTTTATTCCACAAAACGACTTTTTTTTTTTACTTTTCTGATCCTCCAGAAATCACCATGCTCTTCTAACATCAATTTAAATATGTCATTGATGCATTTGAACTTAAAGAGCAAAAAAACTATGTGAATAAATGAAACTATTTACAATCGAGATTTTGTCTTGAGATCAACATATAACATTAATCATTAACATATCTCTCAGTATTCGTCAGGAAAGCAGCATTCGTTTAGTTTTCGTCATCAGCGCTAATGCTCTTGGAGGGCCCTGGACAACTCAAGGAAATGCCTTCACTCCTTTCTCCTTCAGTTTTTTATGCTTAAGGATGCGGTATTCGTCCACAAATCGACTCACTGCCTATCACCTCACGGGCTATCAAAACTCCTTCGAACTGAAAACTTATTATGGATAAGCCTGTTTGATAGTAGGTTTTAATCCTAGCTACACATTCTACCCAACATAGCGTTGCCTTCCAGTCTTTTTAATGTTGTAATTGGTGACTTTCTATATCTCGCCCACCACATCTTGTTTTCTTGTATGGATCAAAATCTTTATACTTTTTATGGTCCATTCAACATTTAATTCAACATACCAACTGCCTGAAGGGTTACGAACCTAAACGCAGAAAAATGTGTTTCTTCACCACTGTGGAAAATGAATCCAAAACTTTATCTCCCCAGATTGCACTTACCGTTTTCTAGTATGGCGTTAATCAACCTTTTTTATTTGCATATCTCAAAGTAACCTCGATCTTTTTTTAACCCTCATAATTCATAATATAGTAACACAAAGTTGTATTCGTGAGCTTTAACATTTTAAAACAAGAACAGGTGGTGAGTTTTCAAACCTTTCATTACTTGTAAATATAACTTAAAACATTAATGTTAACATTGCTTTTGATTACTTTTTTTTATAGTAAACACCTCACAAGAGTCCCAACTACTCCCGTCTGGAGCCAGTGAGACTATGTTACAAGGCTGAATGTAAGCGGGGAAGGGAAGAAGATAGGGAAGAGGAAGGTGGGGATGTACCCGGCTATTCAGATCTAGTCACTAAATACGGCTAAAGCCAGATACGTTTTTAGATTTTCACGGCCAAAAGCATTTTCATTGTTTGTTTTTGGGGTGTTATGCCCTGTTGCGTTACCTCCTTTTTAAGCCGACGTTTCGGACAACGTTGCAGTGTTGGACTAAGAAGAGAGAGGAGGGAACGTAGCACGGCATAACACCCCAAAAATAAACAACGAAAACTGCTAAAGCCATCTCAAGCTACGTTTAAATTCTGAATGGTGGTCTTATACCAGGGCGATACTGAGGGTATCTTCCACTCCGGAACGTGCCGCAAATAAAGTATATATTACTTTTATTAATTAATTGTGAAACAACACAAATTAATCAAATAAAATTTATTTGCGCACTCCGGGTTCGAACCCGCGACCTTCGGAATGGGATTTCAAAGGCTTGCCTCTGCACTACGCCGGCCGTCAAACAACTACTACTTTAGACGCTAGTTTTAAGACTCTATGGAGGTCCATAACTTCCGAAACAATTGGCACTAACGCATTATTCTAGGGACCTGACAATGAATCGATTTTAATATTTTTTGTTGAAATTAGCATAATAATTTTTGCAACAATCGTGATGATATAACTTGGTGGTTTTTTCCGGGATAAAATGGCTGAATATCGGTTTTCTTTAATAAATCGATTTTGAGGATATTCAAGGTGGTCAAAGCCATAGGCAAATGAATTTGTACAATTTACCTATACAATAATTTTTCGAATACTTTTTAAGTTCTGTCAAAGAACGATTTACTATTTCAGTAATTATCTCAGCTTGTTTCACCATAGAGGACGAACACGTTAGCTGTCATCTCAAAAACTGATAACAGAACTGGCGTATCCTTAGCAACCAGGATCTGGCGCGTCGCTGTCCACAGCGAGTTGCAAGTCACTGATTGCGTTTCCATTGATAGCGGGTTTTAAAGAAGTTGTGTAGTGTGCGGACCATAATATTTACAAGCACAGGAAAGCAAATTGAGTTGCTAACTGGTTTTTTTATAGTTGTCCGTGAGCGGAAGCACTAACACAGAAAATGAAACGCTAGAAATACGGATCAATTTTGATTTCTACGTAGAGCAATAAAAATGTAACATTTGTTGTTGCCTTGTGTGTGTATGTTTGCATTTGTGATTATTAATCCTAGATAGGATTTGGTTTACAGATAATAACAGTGCTGTAAACTAGGCTGCGTGTGTCGGATATTTATCAATAAAACACTTGGGTAAAACAAGTCAGGTATAGTTACAGGAATACTATTTTTTACAGTTAATTAAATGCGTAACTACCGGAGGGGACACAGGCACTCACCAGGACGTTTAAATAGGAATAAAATTCGCAAATCATGTTGTGCGCCTTGCTACCGTTATTGGTGATACCAGCGCAGAAAATTTATAAACACTTATATTTATGGCTGTTAGCTACACTTTGTTTAAATTTTTACACTTTCTATGTAGAAACAATCAGCGAGGCTATAACAGATTTTCTGTCGTGAAAAACATTGCTGTATAAAAAATATTTTACGCACTGTTAAAATGTCTAGTATTTTCATAGTTCTGTGGTTAGTGCCATGAGGGGGAGGTAATCGGGTGGTCAAAGTGACCATGAAAGCGATTCAAATGGATACCGAATGCCCCGAAAAAAAGGTTAATGAACACCCCATTAATTTTATTCAGTGGGAAATAACATATAATTAATACTTTTTTTACTACTAGATTCTGTAATCACGATGTCCCTGTTTTTATTCTGAACCAAATTTTTTGTTTGACTGATAGAGTATAATGAGATTTTTTCCAATCTAAATTGTTGAAAATGATTTAATTTCACACGTATCCTTTTATTATGTAAAAACATAGTCTTTATACATTGATTCTCATCGAATGGTAATTTATCATATCACGTTCTTTTTATCTTCCTGTAGTCTGAGTTTCAACGTGCTTTTACCGAAACCTTTATAAAAAAATATTTCATAAATAATAAGTTTAGTAAACGTTAATTCAAAAATCATAAGTTTAGTAAACGGGAAAGAGAACTTTTGAAATTTCGGAAATAAATTTAGGTAATGAATAAACGAAAATATCAACTGAACTAAATTTATTTCCAAGCCTATGTAACCTTTGGATTGGGGAGTTAATGAAATACTTATTACAATATTTTAAAATTTAGACATACCGAACTCAATACTTCGTTCGTGTTAAAGCACTATGAAACAACTGTATGTTACATAGACTGAGTAAATTACAAGGTGTTAGAAATTCTTTGTACAGTTGACATAAAAAAGGTCTTAAAAATTTCACACCAACAAAACATGTACTTCATGTCACAGAGTTTGTGACTTTATATAGCTTTTCTTGGTTGTCTTTTCGCCTTTTGCAAAAAATTCCAAATAAAACAAATCGGAAATGCAGTAAATCTACATTGCTAGTAATAAGTTATACTAGCAGGTAAAACCCTCTTCGGCGGGAAAATTATGATATGGAAGCTTTAATAGCTATATTTGATTATTGTAGATGGCAGCACTTCCGTTTGCATCTTGTACGTCGAGCGAGTTTGTATGACAGACGTTAGCGTGTTAATAATATAGATAATACTTTTTTTTTAAATAGCTCCACTCAGTAAGCCTCGAGGAAAATAATTTCCCTCAAGGCATATGTCATCTTTGGGGATGACGTGTGGAGGGTCTTTTAGAGGAAAGGAAGGAGAGGATGTTCTGTAGAGGATGTGAGAAGAAAAAATGTACGAGGTGTATGTAGGAATCTGGGGGTCAGTGGTCCAAGATGTGACCGACGTTGAAATCTATCCACTGCGATGCAAGGTGATAGGTCGAGAGAATCCTGCAGGACCTGCCGAATGATCTCTTTCAACCAGTTCCTCCCGGCCTGCCACGTAGTAAGTGGGCAGACACATCCGCTACCAGAATAAACCTCATCCCCATTAACTTGGGCACCCCTCCTAAGTCATCAAACGTAGCGAATCACTTATCGGGCGATCTACAGTAGAGGTGTCGGTTATCCAATTAATGGTCCCCGAAACGGCGGTACCCATCCGTCTCCCAAATTTAATACAAAATCACAAAAGTTATTCTCGAATAAAAAAGAATTATTACCTATTGAAGGATTTAGGTCTCATTTCGCTTATTGACAAATTGTTTATAATGTAATTATTAATTATACATATGTATGTCCGTAATTCAACCGTTTACGAAGTAATTCTGTTTTATTATAATGCAATAAGTATTCGCTTGGAATTGGGTAATAGTCCACGTAGGTACTGGTTAAATACCCCCAGGGGTGTTATTTGACCCCCTTTACGAGTGGTATCTTTTAAAATCTAAACTCGCTATCATGGGGCCAGAAGCCATCAGTCTAACGAGGGGAAACATGTCGTTTGTTGGACCTTTTTGAGGTGTTTCTATGACAAAATTAATGACAGGCACTTTATTTATACTTTAAAAAAAACTGTGTTATTTTTCCGAGAATCATAAAACAAACATTGTTTTCAACGCTAGGACTGCTTTCAGATGATCGAATGCTAGTGACTTATATTATTGTCGCAACATAAAACTAAAGGCTAAATGTATTTAATTTATTATATATAGATGTTAACAGAAATGTGTGTAATCCGTCATTGTATTTAATTCCTAGGAAATGTATGTAGTTCCTAAAATCGCCCGGAAATGTGTGAAATAAATTATATTGGACATATTTCCTAGGAAATCTATACATTTCCTAAATAGCAATCGGAAATGAAAAACATTTAATAATAATATAACTATAAAGGGGCACTTTCTTTTGTATCACAAATCATGTTATAAATCGAATTAAGTTGATTTTTTTTAAAGTACAATGCAAATATTGTGCTTGTAAATGTAGTGATGCTATTTGTCCGGTAATGCCAAAAGACAGAATAATTAAGACTATGTATAATGTATGCTTGAATGTATACGAAGAAAGGTTGTGTGCAGGCGGTGTATCATTTTTGCCTACACATGTGAAAAATGGCGTGATGGTTGATTTATAAAGTTAGTCAACTGCTTCGTGAAGTTCTAACTTAATGTAAATACGTATGACGGCCTCCGTGGTCGAGGGGTAAGACTTTCAACTAGCAATCCGAATGTCGCGCGTTTAAAACCCGTCGTGAGCAAATAAAATTTATTGAGTTAATGTAATTTCACCATTAATTAGCTAAAAATAATACACAATATATTTGAGGCACTTCCCAGATTGGAAGATACTATCGGTATCACCCTGCTGTAAGACCACCAATCAGAATCGAAACGTTGCTTGAAATGGATATAGTCGTGTTTGATGACCAGATCTGAATAACCAGGTACTTCCCCACCCTACTCTTCCACTTTCCTATCTCCTTCCCCTCCCCACTATATTCAGGCTCACATCATACCCCAATAGGCGATGCCTTTTCTCACTGACTCGAGCAGTTTGGACTCTAGTGCTGAATTCACTATTTTTTTTAATTTTTCAAAGGTTTTTATCATCCTAAATCCATGATTTCTTCTCAATAAAATGACCATCTACTAATAAATTAGTATTTTATAAAAATGTAGTATGTATGTAGATAATTCACTGAGAAATTGAACCAATTTTTATCATATAAAGCAAAACTAGGAGAACTCCATAAATTATTCGCAAATATTTCAATTGAGTTTCTCGTCACGTTTGCGTGACTATCGATTTCCAGAACAAGTCACAGAAAATGAGCCTAAAATATTAGACCCTTATACTTCGGAAACCTCATTATTAGGAAGTTTGCAAGACGAAGACCGTTCACCATATTAACGACTTCAAAGGGTGTTCGCCAGAGGTTATATTATGGGTTTTGGGATTTTTACGCGCCTTTGGGCAATTCTTTATAATGCTTCAAGTTCACATCATCAGGCAATTGCTTCTTCGTTGAAATTTGATTTTGATCTATAATATTGTTAATTTGACGGAGCCATATCCATCAGGTCAATTATTGGTATCGTATTAGTCCTTTTTTTACATTTTTTCTACACAGGAAGCTCTAAGGAAAATCATTCCTTGGGGTGCCCCGGTTCATGGGGTGAAATTCGTATAGGTCTAGGCGGCACATGCGTTTGCCCACCACTTGCGCGGCGGGCCGGATCGGTGGAGACTGGTTGAGGTAGACCTTTTTACTTCTCTAGCTGGATTCTCGATCTGTCGCCTTGGATCGAATGGATTCATACGTCCGCGACTCCTGGACATATTGATAACCAGATTCCTACCCACCCCTCATCCCCAGATTTATACCCTCCACACAACATCCCTAAATATGACATAGGGCCTGAGGGAAATTAAGTAGGGAAATAATTTCCCTCAGGGCCTCCTAAGTGGTGTTAATGTAAAACAAAATGGAAAATAATCTAAATATATACATATGACATGACCAGTCAGTGGCTGAGTAGGCATCGCGTTTTGGTCCCACTCGGACATCTCGCGTTGATTCCTCGGCTGGCTCCATCATGACACAAGCAACATTTTCCTTTTACTGTTGTTTTAGTAGGAGATTTTCAAATATTGTTAGGTTTTATGGGAATGTAAATGTTTATATGGGAATCGGGAATGTATGTCTTTCTTTAGAAAAAAAAGTATTGTAAACGATTTTACATAAAATAGCTAACTGGTTTATTTTTGGAAGCCTACCCGTGTTTTTGTGTTTTTCAATTTACTCCGTATTATATTGGAAAAAGGAGATAATAAATATCAACTATCGTAAAACTGTATAATGATTCCCGCAGTATTTTCGTTGATCTGAAATATATGAGATGTAAGTGTAATTAACTGAAAAGTGTTATAATTGTAATGTTTTGTACGAAGACCTGAAGGAAAATTCAATTTGTGCCAAAGAGTATTTTTGATGATTATATATTTAGAAAGTATTTTGTCAATAGATGTCGCAAATTACATTAAAAAAATGGCTAATTTTTTTCAAGACACTATTGGTAGTTATGTATGATACCCATTAGTTCAGTGGTAGTGTATCGCCCCGGTAACGCTAAGGTCCTGGGTTCACTTCCTAGATGTTATCGTATCTTTGTCTGAATTTTCTATTTCAAATTATCGATTTTCAGTGGCTAATAATATCTTCAGTGATTAAACAGTATTCTTGACTCGAAAGTAAACTGAATTATGGGGAGACCCTGGGAAACAAGAATGCGTCAGGATGTATTGTACACTTGTAAGGTTATTTTTTACACGTTTCGTGTCAGATGACGCATGAACGTGAACGAATCAAGGAGTACGTACAAAAGCAAAGTTGTGTGGAGTTTCGAACCATATTCATATACTTATGTAGATAGATAGCATTAGTACAAAAGAAAAAAATATTATTTTTATTTTTATTTTTAACTTTTTAACTTAAAGAGTTAAACCTCAAATTATAATATTTATAAAAATGCAAAACTCAGTCATTTTAAATACATGTAGGATTACGAAAGATTTTTTAAATATTTATATTGAGAGATCTGTAGGATTCATCGGTCAAATTAGGAATTCCTCCGAGCCGAACCCTCTGATATGAAAATATCTGGAGTCGGTGAATTATTTTCCCAATTAATAATTTGGTAGATTAACATGTTGTTCTTGTATTGTTTTGTATTAATTATACTTATATAATACACTTGCATAACGTGGATTTACTAGATGATCATTTATATTGACCGGTCAGTGGTTGAGTGGGCATAGCGTTTGGGTCCCACCCAGGCGTTCCGTGTTCGATTCTCGGCTGGCTAAGTCCTCCATCACAACACAAGCAACATCTTCCGCTTAGTGTGGTGGTAGTAGGAGATTTTCAAACGTTGTTGGGTTATTCGTAACCCGGGAATGTTTGTCTTTCTTTAAAAAAAAAAAAAAAAAAAAAATATGGAAAAGTGTATGAAAGGGTTTAGTTTTTCCCATAGGAAAAACTAAACCCGAAAGTCAATCGAAAATCAGAAACGTATCCGTATCTTTTTCTGATTTTTCTGTTTCTGATTTTCGATTGACTTTCGCTAATATTATCTTCATTAATTAAAATATTAGAAAAAAATATTATTAAAAAAATTAAATTTAGTTATACAGATTAAACACAAAAAAAATAAATAAAAGAAAATGGATAGATAATATTATATTAATATTAATTAGTAGAAATTTATTTTCATATTAATTTGAGAACGTAAAGCTAAAATTTAAGCATTGATAAAGGCAGGGCTGAAATTTGGTCTCAAAACATTTTTGGTTTAAAAAAAAAAATAAAATTCTGGCATACTTTGACTTAAGTAAGCTTACACCAAAAT
This sequence comes from Limnephilus auricula, assembly GCA_951813805.1. Taxonomy (NCBI): domain Eukaryota; kingdom Metazoa; phylum Arthropoda; class Insecta; order Trichoptera; family Limnephilidae; genus Limnephilus; species Limnephilus auricula. The sequence goes on from OX638397.1 coordinate 22,333,209, forward strand.
TTATACCAAAAAGATGGATACATTCTATGCAGACAGTCTTCGATACTGTCAAAGTAATACGAGAGAGAAACTTCGATATTCTTATTAAACTTATATTGTATAAGCAGCACAAAACTAATAAATTCTGAAACCTACATAGGTGCAGATGCTCAGAAATGAAATATTATTTCTCCACGTCGGAACTCTAGATTAATCATAATTTTTTTTGTACTCATTTGCACTACAATATAATATGTAGGAGTAGGTAAGAGATAAGAAGTGTGGAATGAGCGCCTTTCTGCAATGACAAACTCAATGTAATTCATTGTTCTTTAGCCAAGTTAAAACCGCAGATCATCCATCATTTTCCATGCACTTCTCGGCAGCTTTTCGGAGATATTATTTTTGTTAAGCTCTATCTCTACATGGTGTAATAGCACGTAGCCGAAAGATTTTAACCAGAGCTTATTTAGAGTAAAAATTGTAAATTTGGTTTTGCTGACCGATAACATTCATTTTTCAATTAAAAAAAAAAAATTATTTTCATCACAAGTCGCAACTGAGTAGTTAGGTATAGCTTAGCGAGTCACGTTAGCACTCCTTCTCGTTAAAACTCTCGTAACCCATGAAACAATACACATCTCACAGATTACCCATCTGCCCTAATGATGTCCGAAACCTTGACTAAGGAAGGACGTAGTGCAACAGGGCATAATACCTCAAAAATTAATCACAATAATGCTTTTGCCCATGAAATCTCAAATTATTAACAAAATTATTGTTTTCTTAACAATAGTATTTAGTCCACGCATTTAGGGAGATATAGGTTATATATATATATATTAATCAAACCAGACAAAACCACACATTAGACATCACTCAATGCAACACTAACATCGACGGCCGGCGTGGTCGAGGGGCACTACTCTCGACTCCCAATCCGAAGGTCACGGGTTCGAACTCGACGTGCTCAATTAAATTTTATTTTATTAATTTGTGTTATTTCACAATTACTTAATTACAAATAATATATACTTAGTAAATTTGCAGCAGGTTCCAGAGTGGTGGATACTCTCAGTATCGCCCTGGTGTAAGACCACCTTTCAAATTTGAAAAATTGCTTGAAATGGCTTTATACGGGTTTGGTGACCAGATCTGAATAGCCAGGCACTTACTCACCTTCCTCTACATCATCCCCTTTCTTTCCCCATTGCCTTCAGCCTCACAACATACCCCAATTGGAGATGCCATAGTTTCACTTACTTTATATATATTTAGATACATCAGTGAAAACCTATTATTGTTTGAAAAATCGACACGTATTTTACACTACATTATAAAATATTACAACTGTTGGTTTTCCAAATAAAATAAAATAAACTTAAAACATAATAGATCGCAAAGGCTGAATTGGTAGAGCGCCGTCCCGGTAAGACTTATTATGTTTTATTATTTTCCTGTGTCTTGTTCATTTTCATAATTTTATTTTAGATTATTATTCTTGTCTTCTTCTTCAATGACATATTACATTGATGGGAATAACATTCAAAAGTTAAAAAGAGAGTTTTTCTTATAAAATAATAAATACATAATATCTAAAAATTTGTCCATAGTTCTTTTTAATCTGTTCTTTTTAGTCTATACTTGTTTGTTTATTTTGTTATTAATGTCATTACTACCCTGACGAAGAAACCATCGGTTTTGAAACATGTAGGTAATTGTGATTATATTAGTGGTTTAAACAAAGTTATTTGTTTTAATTTAATTTAAAATGACGCCACAAAGCGAAGTTTGAAGAAATAATTAACTTTTATGTATATTTAATTAGAAAGACGCTCAATCTTTATTCGGTACATTGATTTGGTAAGTAAAGAACTTTCAATTATACAATGCAGAGAAGTTGCAATGCCGAAATACGACGGCCCTGTAGTTTCGCTCACAATAAATTCATTCGTGAACAACTTGAAACCGTTTAATGAAATATAAATTATTATATTGGTTGCCTAAAAAGCTCAGTGGCTAAATATAGTCAATGAAATCAGATCCCCACCACGTTAATAACCTTTTCAATGTTGATTTTCTCTTTTACTTTCTGTGTCTATCTGTTTCATATTTTCCGTCCTCACGAGGCGAATGCCGCACAGCGTCAAACTATTAAGAAAGTTAATAAATACGCAAACTTTGGTGGGAACGCCCGTACACTAAGTTTTGCCCTTTTGCTAGTTGGGAACGGATCAGCACGTTGTGTGCGCTTCGCGTGGACTGAACCGTTGATACCGAAGCATTGTGTTTGTCTCACAAAAAAACGATGAGCTTTGGCATTATTGCCATCGCTTTTTATTTTTGTAATATCTAGATCATAATATCATTTTAAGAATGACCCATGGAAGTACGAAAAATTTTTGACGCCGTAGCGTTTACTCAAGTTTGGTAAAAACGTGTAAGCTGGGTAGTAACTACTCGCAAAATGTTAATATTTTTTGTTTTAATTAAGTTTCTTACTTATAAACATAATTTTTTGGGAGATGTAATAATATAATAATTACCATTCATAGTCCGTAGAAATACGTCCTTAAGCACCGTTTAAATATTCGTGAAAGCTGAGGCAAGGAAGGCTGGTTTTTCACGGCAATTAAACAAACTTATAAGGCCAACTTTCAGAACTAAGTAGTTTTATCTCTCTGGGGAGGAAAGTTTTCTCCAACAAAGAATGAATAGGAAAATCTTTAGGCAAATATTATTAAAAATAGGGTGGCGTAAAACCCCGACACTAAATCAGCTCTTTTCTTTGAGTTCGTCTGATTTATAATTGAAGAGTTTTTTTTTAACTAGATCCAGGGGTTAATTTATCTGTTAAATTATTTAAGAGCAGCGAATGTTGAAGTTTGTCCCCCAATTAAAAGAATGACAAATTTTTAATGGTGCTTAGTATAATACATAGGAAACGCGAGTAAATAAAAGGAATTCCAAGGAGTGTGTGCCAAGACCGAGTTGTTTGGCGGTCCGTCCTCTCTGCCTACCCCTGCGGGGAAACGGCGTGATGGTTAGTTAGTTAGTTAGTTAGTTAAGTTGCTTCGAAATTCGTTCACTCATCTTTTTCGGATAATCGGTTGGCATAACTAAAAACTCCCGAAAGGCTTGGGTTGGAGACCTGGAATTTTTGCATTGTATTTTTTTCTTCTTTTTTGATTTTTTTTTCTGTTGTTAATTTTTTAACTACTATAATAATAATCTGTTACCTTAATTTGAACTTTATAACATTGATACATAACCTACGAAAAACTTCACGACTTTTAGCTTCCTTTGCATTAAAAGTAAATTTCTAAATATTTAAGGTTTTAAAAATCTAAATACCTAAAGGTATCGCGACAAAATTTGTTTGAAGATTTTTTTTATATGTCTACCAGACCGGTCAGTGGTTGAGTAGGTAATGTGTTTAGGTCCCACCCGGGAGTCATGTGTTCGATTCCTCGGCTGGCTAAGTCATCCATCATGACTCAAACAACATCTTCCGCCTACTGTGGTGGTAGTAGGAGATTTTAAAATATTGTCAGGTTATTCATAACCCGGAAATATTTGTCTTATTTAAAAAAAAAAAACTCTTCAAAACCTTTATAATTAATATCGTTTGATCCCGATAAATTTATTTATTTATTATCTATGTTTATTCAACACACCTATTTTGAAGTAGAAACTTTGTTTAGGTTATGAGCTACGGAGTAAAACATAAGGCAAGACAATGTATTAATATTAAAAATTACCTCTTAGTCAATTTTTCACTTTTCAATAAGAAAAATTGTATAAAAAAATATATATTTCAAGTAGTGCAATGTTTCATTAAAAAACAATTTTTCTTTTTTTTTTGCGAAACCTTGAAATCTTTGACCATTTCCCTCGGAAAATTGTATTCTTTAACCTTGTTCCCTGCCATAATGACGTTATAAGAGCGCATTCATTTTAACCGTCTTACTAAATTAGTAGCTGGAGATTATCATAAATGCATTTTCATGGATTACAATTGTGGACTATCTGCCCATTGTGCAATTAAAGCAACTGTCCGCAGTATTGACTACTGGATTTAGCAGACCATTCCAAATAACCTTTCTTCTAATTGATTTCCTGCTTGGACTTCGAGTCAACAGGAATAGTAATATTGAAAATTACCTCTTAGCCTATTTTTCACTTCGTGAGCTGGTTCCGTAATGTTTGTTTGATGTGATGGTTAAAAGTTTAAAACAACTTACGCTAGTGTCGACTTAGGCCAGAGAATCTGGTCATTTCATATAATAGGCGTTCCGAAATTTGAGGACAAAGCATTTAACGCGTTGGGTCTCACATTCTTGAAAATGTGCTTAGCTGGCTTTGAGGACATTAAAATAAACATTAAACATACATATTATGTATTTATAATAGCAACAATAACTTTGTTTAGAGTGCCTTTTCGAAAAATGTATTATTTGGATATATACATTATAATAAAAATGTTAAAATAAAATTTTAAATGCACTCATGCGAGTATTTCATTTATGCTTGATTTTTAAGGGTGTACAATAACAAAATATACGTGATTTCATGTTTTCATCTCCGTTAAACTGTGACACTTCTATAGCCGGACGAGAAATATCGATGTTAAAAAACGGTTCGTTCCTATTTTAATTTTTAATTATGGTTAGTTTATTTTAACGTAGTGTTTGGTAATTTAGGAGAATTTATGATCAATCATCAATAAGGGAAAGTTCTAAGCATACCAGGATAATAAATTGAAAGTTCCTCCTAACAAACAAACCCTTAAAAGCGAGTTGAACACTTTCCCGCCTCAAGACTTATTATTAAAACTAGTCTAGGATGTACGAGCGTGTAGCACCTTAGTGCCTAGCCATATATCTACTATCTACCTTCCCCATATATTCATCCCCTTGAAGTTATGTGAGGATAATTTCCGTCCCTCCGTGATAACCCGAGATATATTCTAAGAAAAATGTCCGGTAGTTCAAGACTCGGGTGGGTTAGGTTCCCCACTTAGGACTTATGTACTACCCACTATTGCGTGAACTTTCCTAAAACCCTGCTGATATGGTGAGAATGGTTTTGCAAAGTACTTCTAAATAGCCAGACAGTCTATGAACTTGAAATCAATTTATTTTACTGGAAAATTCCTTTGATTTCATTGCCAAATTCAGCACCCTTGAACATACATGTTCCTTTTGTAACTGTCTTTTTTTCAGTCAACTATCGATATAACTCTAAGGACGGGTTGTTTCAAATTTCACAGAAAATCCAAGTTTTGTGAGAGTTCTGTTCAAGTTCTGATATTATTTCATCATGGGCCGGTATTTTCACAGTACTTGGATAATATGGACGCAACTTTTAATATTCAGGTTAATAACCTGAATATTAAAAGTTGCGTCTTACAAAGAAAATGAGAACTGCATATAAATTGAAATTGGATTCTTTAAGCAGAAATTCTGATGATAGTGTACTTGGAAAAATTGTGGTTGGGGAAGCCATAGTCGTTTTGGCTGCAGACGGTTGGAAGCAGTTGGGACTCTTGTGCGGTATTACTATTAAAATAAAACCACAGAATGCAATAAAGCGCTGCGGGCCTTGAACGCATGTCGTTTTTTATAATTCTGAAATTACAAGAACATGATTATGTTCTCTAACAAAAATATTATTTATGTTCTTCAATATTTTTATATAATATTGTACTATAATAGTATTACATAAAAAAATAACTTCAGACAGACCCTTAGTTTTTTCTAATAATAGTAATAAAGATTTTGAAAACCCTAAATATTTGATCGTAGCACCCGATATCAGAACGATTGCTATTAAATAAGAAATACCAAAAAAACTTATTTATTTTTTTGTAGGTCAAATAGTTATCAAAATTTAATCATGGAAACTTTCGACATTTTAAAAAATAAACATTTAAAAATGCATCAAACACAGATCTAAAAAAAACGCTCTAGTGGAAAGGTGAAATTTTTTCAAGAATAATAATTATGATCGAACAACGATATTCTGTAACTTTAAGAATAATTAAAAGCTTATTATTTGAGTGAACAGAACAGAAACGAGATATTTTTGATATTTTATTGAACAAGATGGGTTCTAAGAAAAGACTCGCGCGCAGCGTGTTGCCAACCAATGCTTTAAATCATTTTTGTAGAACGAAACCAAATGATAAAATTCTTTCAGTTTTCATTAAATTCTTTCTTCCGGAAGCATGCTGGGCTCTGTGATCCGTTGGTAATAAACTATGGAATCCAATTAAAATAGATTTACACTCGAAGTCTTTGTTCCAAATTATTTTTATATAGGAGCATCTAAAAATGGAATGTAAATTACGATGCGATAATAATCCTCTGGATTTGCAACGTCAACATCGCATCTTTGTGTTTGATTACTTGTAGTTCGTTGATTACGTTTTATGTCGTTTTTGATTGCTAAAATAATGTACATTGAATTTCCTGAGAGAAGGCTTCACACCGAAATTCGCACAACTTGCACAACTGCACCGATCTCATTGTTGGTTTATCTGGGTTTAATTAATAACGTCAACACAAACATGTTTTGATATCAATTTTTGGTTTATAAATTACATAATATACGATATAATATAATAATGATTTACGATAAAATACTTGGAAATATAGTATTTGTTTTTATATTACCCACACTCAGGCAGTGCCTTAGTAGGTTTTCATTTCTTGTTTATACCATTTGTTATTATATTATGTTACATGTATAAAGAAATGAGTAAATATATAAATACACGATTTTTACATGTTATGTAGTGTTAAAATGGTAGATAAGAATAGCTTTTCCTCACCATAAAGAGACGAGGCTCTTGTGTTTGGTGAGGGAATTTTAGTTCAATTATATAATATCATGTATAAAAGTAAATAATATAATATGGCAATAAACAAAAGATGATTAAGAAAATGCAAGATTTATCAATAACGGATTTCAATGTTTGAAATAAATAATAATCTTAGTGAGACATGGACTCTTATAGTAGTTTTAGGTATTTTTTTAGTTTCTGGAAATTCCTGAATATTTTCGATATAATGGTAGTTTGTTATATGTTTGTCATACCTAGATAGAGATAAGTATTTTGTGCGTGCTTTGTACTAAATTTAGGGATATCAACAGTAATTTTACATAATTTATAAATACAGTAAGATATAAAACATAAAGTACAAGTAATGTAAAAGTTATCAATAGGTAAAGTGTGTGAATAAATATATAATAGTCCAAAGTAGGTAATGAGAGCTCACAAAGGCACCGCCTATGTGTGGGCAACATAAACAAAAATGCTATATTACATCAATAAGTCTTCTTCCTTGCACTGTCCCAACTCATTGCCTAGGCAGGCTGTTGGGGTCGGCTCTTCTCGTTCTCAGGTTTTAACTTCTTCGGTTCTGGGCATCACTTTTATCCAGGCCGTTTCTATGTATATTTCGTAGCATTGAGTCATCCAGGAGTTCTTTGGTCTTCCTCTGGATGACTGTCGATGAAGCCCCATAGACATTGCCTGCTTCACTGTGTGCTTATATTGCATCAATAAGTACAAGTAAAAAAATATTTTTTTCAGTAAAGGTTTAGATATATGGGTAACTACGGAAATATTTTTGTAAAATAGAGCAACATAAAATTTTGTTGATTATTTTGATATAGTTTCAAGAAAATAAATAATGTTAGTCTTGAAGTTACCAAAGAGTTCATAGGAAAAATGTATCAACATCTGTAACATTCAGCCATAAATTTAATTATTGTATTTAAAGTGATATTTTATCTGTCGTTTGAATATGTTTAGGTTGTAACATATTATTTTTAGGTTATAATATTATTAACATGTGCGGGTAAAATTTGGAAGAGGAAAAAATTTACTGAAATGAAAGAATTCATTAACTATCCTTTAAATAATATATTTATTTTAAAAACACAACCAATGATAATGATAATGATCAATTATTTTAAATCATGAGACTCATTATAAATTTATATGTAGGGTCATGTAAAAATAAGGACGGTAGTCGCCATTTTTATGGTTTGCAAAATGAAAACTGAATCTAAAATAGGGAAGACATCTGGAAGAACTAATATAACATATAAGGGGCGCCAGCTCAGTTAGATACATACTGAACACATTTATAAGTTAAAACAGTAATTTCCTAAGAATTTATCTAAATTTCAATCTCATAACGGAAGCGTTTCTTTCGTGAACAAACTGAAGTCCGCCTGCTCGAGTCTCGACCTTTGGCACGACCAACTCTGACTGGCTTCAAAACCCAACTCTTGGAAGCGTTTAAATTGTGAACTGCGCGGTGTGGCAAGCTAAAATCTCTCCACAACGAACGGCTGTAAAACAATCTTATAGGCAGGAACTTCTGAGAAATTTAACCGTTACAAGGTAGAAGATTATATGTATGAAGACAATTTGGTATGGGTTATTGAGGTGCAGATTATTGAAGTACAGGTTATTGAGATTGAGTTAATATTGAAGTGCAAATTATCGATTATTATAATAAGTGTGCTGATACAAGCGGAAACTACAAAGAATACAACATTATTTTGATAATAGTATTTAATATGTTGTTAATAGTGGTATGACTCATATAAAAGCAACCGAGAAAAATTTAAAATTTGAGAATTATCACTTTTTTCTTAAATGATATTCAAATTATTATTTAAAATTATGATTTTATAATACCAGTTAAAATTTGTTCTTAAATTACGCGTATCGAAAAATGATAGGTATCCACATAGGGGGGAGCGAAAATTTTTTTTTTCAAATTTCACGTTTCCTGTGTTGACAATGGGTGCTTTGATATTTAAAGTAAGTTGTCCAAATTAGCCGATTTTGGCTCTCAAACACTTGAAAGCTGCAGTTCTTTTCAAACATTAACTAATCTCATTTGTGGTCTATTCTGTTTTCGATCCAAGGACTCCTCTGATTATACTTTGATTTCAACTGTTCATATAATATAATATGCCCAGCATAGGGAAGGTAATGTCAGCTATCTTAAACTTCCTGCATTCACGAAACTTGACGTAAGGTAACAAGTTTTAATGATGAAGTCCTTATGTTGTGAATGTTGAAATCAAAGTAATAGTTTTTCGTATTTTCTCTAGCTTTGATAAGGCAAAATAATGGGAAAAAAATATAAGAATGGTAGAAACTCTTCGCGTCGCCCCTGGTGAAAGACATTCAGAATCAAATTATATTTTATATATTGGTTTTAGCCATGATTAGTAACAGGTACTTATCACCCTTTCTCCTGCTCAAATTCCTTTCCTACCACACTTCTTTCAGACTCCAATTACTCCATATACATATGAATATTCATAGACCAGACAATCATGGAGAGGGGTAAAGACCAATTGTAGCGGGGCGAAGAGGGATGAGTTGACTGTAACGAAATGTTATTCGTTAATAATTCAATTTGACAGTATATAGGCATCTCGCATTATAATATCTCCATTTAGTTCTCAAAAGTAAAATCTGCTTTTAAATGAATAGACCTTTTTACATGGGAGCGCGAATTGTTTGCCCGGTTTGAACAAACTGTGTTTGTGTAATCCATAAAAAGCGAAGAAAGGTTTGCTTGTTTTGAGAGTCGAATATTTTGTTACTGTGTTCAGTTAAGACACTTATACAAATGTTTCATAATTTACTTACCCCAGTAAACAGCAACGTGAACACGGCGGGACCGGGATTTTCGGTTGCCAACGCTTCATATTTTCGTTGTGATTAAACTGATCATATTATATGATGTGAATAAGCTTAAAATAAAGACAAATAATGCCTACCTATGGAAGGTAATGCGACAATTGGGTTTATACTTTTTTCGTTGTTTGTTTTTGGGGTGTTATGCCATGTTGTGCTACCTCCTTCTTTAGCCGACGTTTCGGACAGCGTTGCAGTGTCCATCATCAGGGCAGATCCGGCAGATCCGTCGATGTGAATTTGTAGTGTTAAGTGTGTGCTTATTTAGTTGGAAGCGATACCGTGCCGTTAGCTTCATTTCAGAAGAAAGTGAACTACTTTGAAAGGGAAATTTGGTGAAAGCGCAGTATTTACGTTAGCCTGGGGCCCGTCCACGGAGAAATGTAACGAAATTTCAACGCTTAGCTAAGCTCAACAGCTCTTGGTATCCGGTAATTGACGGCTACACCAAAGCTAACAGCAAAAAACCATGTCTAAGTAAACTTTAATAACATATAATAATTCAATACAAAAGTATAAAACCATTTGTTTATACCTTGATATTGGCTACACACGCTTCAGATTGGTTTTTTCTAATTCTAGAATTCGCCGCAAGATGACACTACTTTCGTTGAAATTTCGTTACATTTCTCCGTGGACGGGCCCCAGGCTAACGTAAATACTGCGCTTTCACCAAATTTCCCTTTCAAAGTAGTTCACTTTCTTCTGAAATGAAGCTAACGGTACGGTATCGCTTCCAACTATAAGCACACACTTAACACTACAAATTCACATCGACGGATCTGCCGGATCTGCCCTGATGATGGACACTGCAACGCTGTCCGAAACGTCGGCTAAAGAAGGAGGTAGCACAACACGGCATAACACCCCAAAAACAAACAACGAAAATGCTTTTGCCCGTGAAAATCTAAAAACGTATCTGGGTTTATACTCTTTATCCAGTACAAGCTTTGCTGGATGGTGTTTAAAGCTGTCAATGAAATGGCTCCAACCTATATCTCTGAACATTGCATTCCAGAAAATATTGGTCTAAGGCAGTCAACTCTTAGATAAACGACAACATCTGCAATTGGAAGGTTAAAATAACCTAAGCGAAATCCTAACACTAAGTTTGGTGATCGTGCATTCGGGGTATCGGGCCCTGAAGCTTGGAACAAACTTCCTATGGAATTGAGATGCATAACAAGCCCAACAGAATTCAGATTAAAACTAAAAACTCATCTTTTCAGACACTCATTTCCATAAATTCGTCATTCTATTGAAACATTTCTATTTTTTCTCTTCTTTTTTTTTTACTGTTTAATTATACTCTAATAATTGCCGATTTACACGAATACAAACTTGACTATACATCTAGCTAACACATTAATTAATTTTTACAACCATGTCAAAAATTATAATGTATTATATTATATTATAATATAGAACTTCCTTCTTCTTCTGGCGCTAAAAAATATAAAAAAGGGTATGTAATATACAATATGTATAAAATGTGTAGAATGTATAATATAATATGTATGTGTAAAATACTTCTACGTTACCTGTTTGTGCCTATAGAGTTTTGTTTGTTATTTGGTTTTTAATGTTATCACTGTTATCAGTGACAACCCTGGCAAAAACCAAAAAACGTAATTTTAAATATAAGTACCTTTGTTAGTTGTTAATCTCTAACTTTAAGTCACAGGTGCAAATATAAATGTAAGTCACTAGTTAAGTCAGTAGTTATAAGTCTTAGTCGTAAGTCACTAGCTATAAGTCATATATGCAAGTCCTATTTATAATTATAAATCTTAGTTTATTTGTACAGCGCCATTGAGGTGATTTTTCACGAAAACGGCGCTATATAAATTAGCCAAATATTATTATTATTATTATTTCACTTCTATTTTTACACGTTTTAATAGCACCATTTTTGCGTGTTATTTCGTAAAATGTACCGATGACAGCTCGACGCTAGTCCGCACACGAATGATGACGTCACATTTTCTAGATTCACGCGAATCTGTACGCCGGCCCAGTCGGTTCCATGGAACCTAGAATTAAGGAGGGTAAAATAATACGCTTTTATCACTTAGGGCAGGTCTATACATAATATGTCTATGAATTACTCCCACTTCCAGCAGTTACAAGCAGTTGGGACTTTTACATAAAACATAAGTTAATAGGGGACACTTATGCGGTTTTCACATAAAACATAAGTTAATAGGGGACACTTATGCGGTTTTCACATAAAACATAAGTTAATAGGGGACACATAATGCGGTTTTCACATAAAACATAAGTTAATAGGGGACACTTATGCGGTTTTCACATAAAACATAAGTTAATAGGGGACACTAATGCGGTTTTCACGTAAACATAACTAATTGAATGAAATTCATTTCATCGGTCATTGAATTTTACTCTAGTTGATTCGATTCAATAATAATAAGGCAGCTAGCGCACAAACCGATTTAAAATCGCCGCTCTCTTTACCGCATAAATTAATTGCTGTTGCATACTTGCAGCAAAAAAAAATGCAAATACAAAACCAGGAAATGGTTTCCACAGAGGCCGCTTGTCTGAGTGCACTGGTTCTCCGAGCGAGCAAATGTAAAATTTCTAAATGAAAGAAACGACTTTGCCAGACGAAATTTAAAAATAAAATTCCAAAAAACGTTCAAAATTCGAGCGTTATGAAAAATATTGTGCCATACATCAGATAATATAAAATATAAAATATTAAAAATATATTATATAAAATTATATATTTTAATAAATAATATATATATATTAAATTAAAGAACTTTGTGACCTATCAGTAGCTGAGTGAGCATGGCGTTTGGGTCCCACCCAGGCGTCGCGTGTTGATTTCTCAGCTGGCTAAGTCCTCCATCACGACTCAAGCAACATCTTCCGCTTACTGTGGTGTAGTGGAAGATTGGTAGAAGATTTTATTATATTGTCGGGTTATTCGCAACAAGAAAAGGAAGAAAAGAAAGAAATGAAATAAAAGAAAGAAAAGAAAGAAAAGGAAGAAAAGAAAGAAAAGAAAGAAAAGAAAGAAAAGAAAGAAAAGAAAGAAAAGAAAGAAAAGAAAGAAAAGAAAGAAAAGAAAGAAAAGAAAGAAAAGAAAGAAAAGAAAGAAAAGAAAGAAAAGAAAGAAAAGAAAGAAAAGAAAGAAAAGAAAGAAAAGAAAGAAAAGAAAGAAAAGAAAGAAAAGAAAGAAAAGAAAGAAAAGAAAAAAAAGAAAGAAAAGAAAGAAAAGAAAGAAAAGAAAGAAAAGAAAGAAAAGAAAGAAAAGAAAGAAAAGAAAGAAAAGAAAGAAAAGAAAGAAAAGAAAGAAAAGAAAGAAAAGAAAGAAAAGAAAGAAAAGAAAGAAAAGAAAGAAAAGAAAGAAAAGAAAGAAAAGAAAGAAAAGAAAGAAAAGAAAGAAAAGAAAGAAAAGAAAGAAAAGAAAGAAAAATAAGAAAAGAAAAAAACAGAAAGAAAACAAAGAAAAAAAGAAAAGAAAGAAAATAAAAAAAATTAAGAAAATTATGAAAATAAAGAAAATAAAGAAAAGAAAGAAAATAAAGAAAAGAAAGAAAATAAAGAAAAGAGAGAAGAGAAAGAAAAGAAAGAAAAGAAAAAACAGAAAGAAAATAAAAGAAGGAAGAAGTAGGAGAAATGATTTTTTTTACATTTTTATATTAACCTTTCATAGGAAGCCCGGAGGAAATTAATTTCCCTCGGAGACTATGACATCTTTGAGGATGCTGTGTGTAGCATCTTTTTGCTAGTGGTCTAAAACAAATTTATATATTTTATTGTAAATTATGGCGAGCCACAAAGTTAATTTACGAACATGTAATTATTTATCTTTTCTCTTCTCAATTCACAAGTTTTAAGTTTTTCGTAGCAGAGAAATAACTGAACCAAAGTTATAAATTTTTTTCGTGACAAATATTTTTTTACTCTGACAATTTTTTTACACCATTTAAAATGTTGGTGTTAAATTTGATACAATTAGTAGATTGCAGTAAGATTAAGTTATAGATTTTTTTAATCGCGTGTGTTCGTGCCTGGATTAAAACCACGAGTTACAATATATGTTTCTACTACTGAAACTCGATTGATTTCAAATTAAATCGTATTGTAGTTTAAAAAGTTATAATAGGCGCATTAGAAATATATAAAAATAAAAAACAAAAGAGTTCGCTAATTTAAAAAAAAATGTTTATATAAAGGACTTGATTTATGGTATTTTTTTCTTTATTTGTATGTAGGCATAATCGAATTTTACAGGTCAGAGTTCTTCTTCTTCTTCTTCTTCTTCTTCTTCTTCTTCTTCTTCCCCTTGTCCTATTCGGGTCGGGGACCCACTGCATCGACAAGGCTCCTCCATACGTCCCTGTCTTGCGCCGATTGATCGGCCTCCGTCCATGGCAGATCCATCCTCTCCTCGCACAGTTTTTGGATTTGCCTCGCCCAACTGTGTCTGGGGCGGCCTACTGGACGTCTACCCTCTGAAATGGCACTCAGAATTTTCTTCGGAATTCGGTCATCAGACATTCTTAGTACATGTCCAAGCCACCTCAGTTGCGATTTTTCTACGAAGAGTAGCAGTGGTTCAATGTTTAGATCATCTCGGATCGTAGAATTTCTTATATGATCCCATTTCGTAACCCCTGCCACTCCTCTCAAGTACCTCATTTCAGCAGCTTGGACTCTAGAGCGTGTTTGTTCGTTTAGCATCCATATCTGGTGGCCGTAAGTGAGCGTCGGGCGGTATACCGTTTTAAACACTGCCATCTTTGTCTTGATGCTGAGCTCGGCTTTTCTTATCACTGAGCTGTAGAGAGGACGTAGCACACTGCTTGCCGCACTGATTCTTCGATCAATTTCTCCGTCTTGCCGACCGTCGCTGGAGAATTCGACCCCAAGGTATTTGAACCTATCCACCTGGTTCAGCTGAGTCCCATTAGCGAGTATGTTGCACTGAGTTTGGTCCCTTCCTATAACCATCACCTCTGTTTTGGAGGTACTCATCTTCATTCCCGCCGCCATGCACTCTTCGCTGAATCGGTTGAGTTGAACAAGAAAATAAGAGGGTTATTGTTAGATATATTATAATAAATTACCTTACATAAAATACTTAATTCCTTAGAAATTTATCGGGAAATTCTTTGTTTAATTTTTTTTATTTTTTTATTATCTATCTACTCGTATATACCTATGTTTATAAAAGTGAACGTTTCGTTGTTTGCTCCTTATTATTTCCTGTACCATTAATCCGATTGCGCTGAAACTTTGGTGAGATGTGGTGACGCCCGCGAAGGTTTCTATATGTATAATGTCGAGCTCTGGCAGTGTGAAATTTTACAATTGGTGGATCTATGCTTTTTACACGGACAGCTGTATGTCGACCTGCTCACATGTCGGAAAACCTTGTTTTATTCAGACCAGACGGAAAAACGAAATATAGTGAATATCAATGCATGCCCGGTATTTGCTAGTTTGATATAAATTTTACATAACAACATTTATTTACTTTCTCTTGACTACTATTATACATGGCTCATGCCCATAATGTATGTATTATATTTACTTTCTCTTGACTACTATCATACATGGCTCATGCCCATATAGTATGTTTTATATTTACATTCTCTTGACTACTATCATACATGGCTTATGCCCATATAGTATGTAATATATTTATATTCTCTTGACTACCATCAGACATGGCTCGTCCCCATATAGTATGTAATATATTTATATTATCTCTACTATCTATCACAAATGGCTCATGCCCATATAGAATGTAATATGTTTATATTCTCTTGACTACCATTATACATGGCTCATGTCCATATAGTACGTAATATATTTATATTCTGTTGACTACCATCGAACATGGCTCATGCCCAGCCCATATAGTATGTAATATATTTATATTCTTTTTAATACCATCATACATGGCTCATGCGTATAACGTATGTAATATATTTATAAATATAACTGTAATTATACGTGTGGAGGGGTACAGTTATGTTTTGAAATAACATATTTTATTCTTATGAAATGAAACAAATTACTTTGTGTAAACCACTATAATCACATGTTTTAATATCCACATGTTTCAAAACCGATGGTTTCTTCGTCAGGATAATAACACGGATAAAAATAACAAAATAAACAAACAAGTATAGACAAAAAGAACAACAGACAAAAATATATACATAAAAATATACATTATTCTTCGTAACAAGTGGATTCACTTGGGTAACTATTGACAACAATTAATAACACTTAATACATTACAATATATAATACAATACAATATATAATACAAAACATAGCAACAAACTTTTGTAAGTGTTCTATTATATAATATGATAAAGCAACTATGCCATGAGAAAATAATAGAAAACTTAATGTAACGGATTGGTAACACAATTGGAAATAAAACCTCGTAACTAATAACTCGTGCTTACGTTGTTAAAATAGCATTTGCATTATAAAACCACATTAAAAATTAACATACAACCCAATCGCTTTTATGTTGGCCAATATATCTTCATCTATTTAAAATAGGGGTGAATATTTCAGGGGTGTTTCAGGCGTGAACTGGCGCAAACAACCCTGTCTCACGCCACCTCCCTACGAGGCCATAAAGCCAACAAACATTGCACTTTTGCACGTCAGGATAACAAGACCTTTGTAATTATTTGATAAAATCAGTGTTTTAGAACTTTATAGTGCAGACTAATGCATCGAACAGTTAGATTATGCAGGCTAGTTTATGCGGTGAATATTGTAAGTGACAGACATAAAAATGCTTAGATAAACAGTTTATTATTCCCTAATAAGGTACAAAGTAATGAGCATGAACACGAAGATTTAAAATATACAAACAATATAATAAAAAAATATATATATGAAAGGTGGTGTCCAAGTATGGAGTGAATACAAATGTCATACAGGGAATCGCGTCTCTGAACAAGGGAAGCGTTGCTTGCATGAAAGTAAACGGTGGTTTTACGAGGGATTTGATATCATAAAAGGTGTTAAGCAAGGCTGCGTAATGTCACCGTGGTTATTCAATCTATACATGGACAGTTGTATGCAAGAATTGAAAGAGGCGGGATTGGGTGCGAAATTGAATAATCTGATAGTATGTTGATGCTGATGATGCGGTGCTGATTGCTAACAGTATAGAAGATCTGTATGTAAGTATATATACTGTATATCTGTATAAGTATGCAAGAATTGAAAGAGGCGAGATTGGCTGCGAAATTGAATAATCTGATAGTATGTTGATGCTGATGATGCAGTGCTGATTGCTAACAGTATAGAAGATCTGCAGTCTCTCTTCCTTGTATCTAGGATGAACGAAGTATGTATGATTAATGAATTAATGATAAATTAAAAGTCTAAAGTCATGGTGTTTGAAAGAGAGATTACGAAAACAGTATGCAATATAGTGGTGAACGATAAATACTTGGAGCAGGTGGATGAGTTAATGTATTTGGGAAGTATGTTTACGAGAGATGGTAAGGCTGATAGGGATATTGAAAGAAGATTAATGGAGGACTGAACGCCGTTGGAGCCAACAAAAGGCTGTCCACAGAAGCGAAGCTAGTAGTCCAGAATGGAGTGCTGGTACCTACCCGGATGTATGGCAGTGAAGCATAGAACTGACAGAGAAAGGTTGAAAGTAGACTGAATGCTGTAGACATGAGATCCCTGAGACGTATGTGTGGTAAAATCATGAATGATCGTGTGAGGAATGTGGATATCCGAAAATAATGCAAGGCCGTTGTGAGTGTAATAAGTAAGATTCAGAACGGGACGCTTAGATGGTTTGGGCATGTTTTATTTTTTTTATTTTACATAATTTATTGACAAATAGTCCATTAACAATACAGTAATAACACGAAAAATACAAACAGAGATTACAGTGAAAGGAGAGCATATATAACTGAAGAGCAATGACAATATATAATATAAAAGTACAAATAGAAGATAACTACAAGTCAAAGCATGAAGAAGGATTTAATCGGCTTTTAAATTCGGATTTATCGTTGAGCTAATGGAAGAAAAAAAGAGTGTAAAGAGAATTTATAACGCGAATGTGAAAGGTAGAAGAAGTCGAGGACGCCCAAGGAAGACATGGGACGACCAAGTGAATTAGATACTTGAGTTGTATGTCAAAAGTCAGAATAATAGAAGAGTATGAATGAATGTGAATGAGGCAAGGAGTGTGTGCCAAGCCCGAGTTGTTTGGCGGTCCGTCCTCAGTGCCTACTCCTGCGGGGAAACGGCGTGATGGTTAGTTAGTTATAATAAAAAATAAAAAAGATACGGGGCGGGTCGAGGATTCCCCACAAAACTTCTCCTTCTAATGCTGGGGCCGCATCTGCGCCTATCGTCACGAAGCTTCGCGTAAACGTATTCTTTTAATTTGAAAAAAAGAATACGTTTACGCGAAGCTTCGTGACGATAGGCGCAGATGCGGCCCCAGCATCAGAGCAAATGTTTCATTTGTAAAATTGGTATGAATATAAAATTTTGTATTAATATTGAAAATATAGAAAGAATTCGTCAAGCAGTAATGTAATTCACGGGAGTAATGTAAAAAAAAAAATTATGCCTTGGACTTATTTAATAAATTTATTTTAAATATATATTATCACCAATGTAATACTGATGTTTTTTTTTTAACAATAGCTATTATTCTGTCGTAAAATATATTCGTTTTAAGTTAAAATTGAGTATCCAATATCCATTCACCGGTATTACTTCGGTCCACATCTAAAATCAGAGCATAGCCTTATCACCGCCACGAATGGTACGTGTGTGATAATTCGTGAACTGCATACAGGTCGCAACTAGGTCAAGAATTCCATTCTAGGTCACAGACGTGTAAACTCCATGGGATTTGGTGTGATTCTGCTTCCATGGAACATACACCACGTCCCGCGGGATAGGCAGATGCATTGGATAGAAAGATAAATGCATGAATTGTGAACTTTTCCCGTTTCATTTCTAAAGTGTTGTGCGGTGGAGCGCATACTAAATTATGCAACTCGTAAAACGAGTACAGTTTTGGAGCAAACCTGATTTATTAGATTCAAAGTTTTTATTTTTATGTGAATATAATATAATCGTTTACATATTTCCTTCTCTATTAACCAAAAACTGATATAATTATCACATCACGATACCACTTGCATTGCACAAAATTTAAATAATATTTTAATTCCTTAAATATGTAGGTAAGTAACCACTGGAGCGACAGAGCAATTAAAATATTTTTTCTCGGATTGCTTAAGGAAATTATTCCGCCCACATTAAAAAAATCATACCTGCGAATTTGAATATGGAGACATACAAACTGATTATAGTTTTATGTAGCCAATTGAATTCCCTATCTTTTATTTATTATCACATATTTTTAGGATTTATAACAAAATATAATTAAATATTTAACCGTAAAACATTTTAAAGTATCTAGAGAATATTTATTTTGTTATATTTTAAATGCACAATATATTATAAAGTCGTTTTAATAAAAAAAATGTTTTTGAAAATTTGGCACATTTTGGCAAAAAAGCAATCCGAGGTTTTGTAAAAGGGTATATATATTTTTTTAAATAGCAACTGATAGTTGGCCAAAACCATTTCCCTCGGGGTCTATGTCATCTTTGCAGACGCTAACGGGAGTGTCTTTTTAGGTAAAGGCAGGTAAAGGAAGTTCTGGGTAGGAAAAAGGTATGAGGGGTGGATTGAAACCTGTGAGTCAGTGTGTCCAGGAGTAACATTCGTATGTTTCCATTCCTCCCACTACGGTTATTTGGCGATGCATAACATAACAATAACAAAATGTAATGTGAATGTCATATAATCTCAATCCTCCTATGTTAAAAGAGGTTAATTTTTATGTCCCTAACAAGTATACTCGTGGGAAATCCCATGCATTTTTTATGCTTCGAAAGTAAGGACTTCTGCCTATCAGAACGCGCCAATAAACAGAGCGACTCAACTGCTTAACGATTCTGCATTGAACATCGACATTTTCAATGTCACTTACAGACAGTTCAGCAACTATCTTTTAACACATGTCACAAAATAGTAAAACTGCCCTTTTGTAATTTATAATCTTCTCCATGATATATTTATTGGTGTATGACCATTAATGGAAAACATGAGAAAATAAATAAATACATGTAATACCTACTCGTACTGTGCAACACGAACAAGTTGGCGGTGGCGTAAACATGAACGAACGCTGTACATATTTTTATATTTTTTGTCTGGCAAACACACTTACTTTCGTTGTGTCAAAGACCACAGCGCGCTCCTTTTTCGCCAACTCATACATGTAGCACTTTAGAAGCACTGTACAAGTTTTCAAGCCGGAATGAACTTTCCCGATTCAAACTTTGAACGTAGTTATCACTGATATTGTCAAAAAGTGTCCGACATAGAATTGATGTTAAATTCTTAAGGTGTTAAATTCTTTATTCTATGGTTTCCGAGGCAATTCATTGCATATTCGACCACATAAATAGGAAGGCACGAGGAAAGATGGATGCCATAAAAAATGCATTTGACAAACATGTTGAATTGTAGACGAATTGATCCGTGGGCGTATTGAATTATTTGAATTGATAATAATATATTTTAGTAATTTTCTTAGATTAAGTTTAAGTAATCTCACAAAGTCTATTATGTTGTCGTGGATACCTTCTGCTTTCCCGGATACTGATAACCATCACCATAACCGTCATGACTCTTATGATCCTCATTACTCCTCCTCCTCGTGATCCTCTTGAATTTCACGGTCCCTGTGATACTTATAAACCTTAAGATCCTGACGAACCTTACGATCCTCGCGATCGTCGCGATCATCGTGAGCCTCATGGTCTCTGTGATCCTCAAGTTCCTTATTGTCCTTATGATTATATTGATCCTCGTGAACCTCAAGATCCTCACGATACTCTCAAACCTCACGATCCACACGATCCTCACAATCCTCAAAATCCAGATGATCCTCACAAACCTCACGATCCACACGATCCTCACAATCCTCAAAATCCAGATGATCCTCACAAACCTCACGATCCACACGATCCTCACAATCCTCAAAATCCAGATGATCCTCACAAACCTCACGATCCACACGATCCTCACAATCCTCAAAATCCAGATGATCCTCACAAACCTCACGATCTTTATTTTCCTCACGATCCTTACTAATTTTAAAATTCTTAGTCCATAA
Source organism: Limnephilus auricula (assembly GCA_951813805.1). Lineage (NCBI taxonomy): Eukaryota > Metazoa > Arthropoda > Insecta > Trichoptera > Limnephilidae > Limnephilus > Limnephilus auricula. Next base: position 22,354,172 of record OX638397.1, read on the forward strand.
AGCTCTTATGATTCTCACGACAATTCTCGTGAACCTCACGACACGAAAGATCCTCACCATAGTAACATTAATCTCGCTTCAATACTTCTAGTTTTTCAATATCAATTTTTGGGTTGTGTCAGGCGATAATGTTAGAGATGTATGTAAGCATAGTAAGTAAGCGTGCCCGTAGTACAGTGACGGTTCACGGTCCGTTAGCCAGGCCGTACGTCACCGGTGAGTAACGCGGAAGGCAGCCCTGATAAGCCATCTCCTCCCGGCTGTAAAGGACTGTAAATAAGGGCCGGCTGTCTGTGTAATGAAATTCGCTCGTGTGCCATGATGGGAGATAAGGGACGCAGGGTTGCCACAAGCGAAATTACCGGGAAGTTATTTCTAATTAAATGCACTTTTCGATAAGATATAAAATGCTACTCTGCCAGATTATGCTCTCATCAACACAGTGATGCTTAAAAAATGTATTAAAGAATTTTAAAATAATTATTTTTAACACAGAATACCAATATAGTTGCAATTTGGGTAGCAGGAATGGGTATCGCCGCCCCGGGAACTATTTATTGGATAACCAACACCTCTACCAAAGGTTCCCAAAGTGGTTCGGTGACTTAGCAGGAGTGCCCGGGTTCATGAGGTGAGGTTTGTGTAGGTCTTGGGGTGGATGATCAGGACACGCTGAATCACAGATTCTTACACACCCCTCGTACTTTTTTCTTCCCAGAATTGCTTTTCCTTAAAAAAACCCTCCACACAGCATCCGCAAAGATAATATAGGTCCTTAGGGAAATTATTTTCCTCAGTAACTCCTGTAACGTTAAAAAATATCCATTATATGGCTTTGGAAATGTAAGCACTATTGTTTTTAATTGATTTAAATAAAAATGACTTCGTTGAAAACCACAATTTTGGAGAAAACGTATTGACCTAAGAAATTATTGATTGGAATAGCTACAAAAAAAATTTAAACTATCGGATGGTGAAAACTAATGTACAAAGTCTTATATAATATATGGTTTTTGTATATTTGTATGTGCGTATTCATGTTTACAAAAAAAATGTCAGCTTACTATTTTTCTTGTGGAATCAGCCCTCATATTCACAATGGAAAACTGTCAATGATTTTTTTTTTGTAATTTTATTATTGAACAACAGAATATATATTCCAATTACAGTACAATTTCACCATATCGTCATATCAACGTTTAGCTAGTTGACTCTTCCATGACTGTTAAGTTAAATCTTGATTTCGATCAATTTTCTTAATTTTAAGCATGACACAATTCCAGCGCACGTTGTAATAATGTTGAAAAAAATATATATTTTTAATCATATTCATTTATAGTTATATATACACCACGAGCATCAATCATTCTGCACCGATAATTTCATTTCGAGCTTTGAGATTTTACTTTACCTGAATAATTTAAGAGTGTTATTTTATTTCCGTATTGTAAATGATTTTTTTTTTCTTTAATCGTCCATAGGGCTTTTACATACATAAAGCAATACATGTTTTGATTAATTACAGTGAAGAGTTAGAAGTGAATAAAATACAGGTAAGTAACAGAAAATATAGACACATAATATAGGTTAGATAAAATATGAGTTGAAAAAATGTAGGTAATACAGAATATAAATAAAGTAAAAATAGATAGCCTGCAAATATCTTCCAAATCAATAATAGTAGGTATTAGTAAAAACGTATAAAATTGGTATTTACAATAGTTTATGAATAAAGTAGAAATAGTTCGCACATACGGCGTTTAAAGTTTGCCAAATTCAAATTATTGGCAGATACATCAATATTGTTTAAATATTGGTTACCAAGACTATGTAATCGTTGTATTGGGGAATGCAATTTATAGTTAGAATGAGATGTGTGTATATAAAATGTTAATGTTTGTCTAGTAGTTCGTGTAGGTACATGTAGATATATTAAATGCAAGAGTTCACAGCAATCAAATTTAGAGTTTAATAATTTTAATAAAAAGGTTAGGTCGGTTATTTTTCGCCTGTTTTCTAAAGTTGGAATATTTAAAATATTCATTTATGAAAGGTAATTTATGTGCTCTAAAGGGATGTTAAGTTTAAAATTTACAAATCTTCTTTAAAAAATTTTCTTTGAATTCTTTCAATATTATGGATATGAATTTTGTAGAAGGGTGACCAGACTATTAATTAATGTTCGATTAGGCTTCTTACCAGGGTTATGTACAACAATTTTATGATTCGTAAAGATTCAAAGTTTTTAATTGTTCTTAAAATTAATCCTAATATTTTCATACCCTTATTTACAGTTTTTTTAATGTGGACCGTGAAATCTTGTAAATGTTTAAAAGGTTTAAAATTTAAAAAAAGATGTTCAAACCTCACGTGAGTTTTTTTTTTCAAAATATAAAGCAATCATTTAATTACATAATAAGCTTGCGACACCCCTTGTTACAGGTAAGTATAGGTATACTACTGTAAAATAATGCCTTGATGCTTCCAAAATTCTGCCAGGGAATTTGCAGGCCTATTAAATGTGCCAAATAATAAACTTGGAAACACGTTAAACTCGTTTTAAAAAGATTACAATTACATTATTTCGTTTCGGAAAATGTATTTCTACTTGTCATGAAACTTCTAAAAAAATTTAAAACTACCATCTCATATATTTTTTTAAATTTCTACGTACATTATTTTAACACCAGTTAAAAACTTGTTATTTTTATGTGAATGTCAAATTTTAATTTTAGGTTTGAAAGTGAACACTTTATTTATAAAACCAAAATAAATTATGAAGAGTTGAGAAAGGTTACATTTTCAAATTGCGTACTTTCACGGTAAGCGGTACGATTAAAATATAAGCCAAGATATTATAAAAATGTCACAAGAAGATATATTAAAGATCATTGTGATCTTATACAAGGTGGTTTAACGGAGAATGTTAACGAAGGCCAACTTAAAAAGGTTAATTAAGTTGGGCTAGGTTTGATAATATATAAGTTAAGTTATCTTTATTTAAGTTAGCTTAGATTAAGTTAGATTAAGACAAGTATAAGTAAACAAATATAAAGTGACTGATTGCCGGATCATGATAAATTGGGAAGAACACATTAAAAATAATAAGTTTAGGTTAGGTTTTGGAAGAGCAACAAAACTGCTCTGTGTATTTTATTATGTTCAAAATATTGTAATATCGGCATTTAGGATATCGATTTTCTAGAGTTTGGCTTTCTAAAATTTTGTTTTCATGTAAACTGTTTATGGATTTTGAATTCCAGGAAATGGGAAATTATGTTTTCGGGACGTAAGTTATTCGAGATTTCTGTGAGATTTGATAAAAAAGGAAAACATTAATTGATATTTTTTGGCACTGTTTTTTGTGAACTTGACAAAATTAACTATTTATTAGTCAAAATTGTGGATACGAATGCATCGGTATGGCAGCTATATTAGCGAAATTCAAAATAGATGTGGGTATCCCGTTTACGTCGTGGTTCATTATTCCTTATTCCAGCAAAACATATTCCAGTACAAAATGCTTGCATCGTGTCGGGTTTCCAATGTCACCAAGCAACGTGGCTGTGGTCATCCACCACATCGTTGGGAAAATACTCGGTGCATCGGTTTCTCGTGTATTTTGTTGGAATTAACGAAACCAATATGCTGACATGACACTGTTAATGTTTAAAATACATAGAGCGCGTCAAGATTATGTACGCGTGTTAACAAAAATCGTAGTTGATTATATAATGCTATAGTTTTTTTTAACGCCCGCTCACCATTCAACCAAATTCACACATTCCTTTAAAGTTCAAGAATCACATTTCACACAATCTTTTATAGTTCTGGAACGACCTGCACTCTGATTTACATATAAGGGATGCTCTCTCAAATGCCACTCTCTAGGCTAAATTAAAGATGATCTTTAATTTTGTATGAGCAAAATATGTCAGTTCTACCTAAATTCGTTCATTTTCTTTACTTTCCAGGAGGAAACTAAATTGATGAATCTTTTCTTTCATGTTTTATATACATTATTAATTTGAAGATGAAATAAATTAAATCAAAACATTTGCATGGAAAATCTCACATTTTTATTATTGTTCCACTAAGAATCAGTATTTTTGGAAGCATTTTGCCACCTGATAATAATTTAACGATCACATAAAAATGTAAGTGTTAATCTTGATGATTATTAGAATATTTATAATAAAGGTACACGTTTTATTATAATGCGGTTTATTGTAACGACGAGAATTTACAGTGTATTAGACTGAGAGCTAGGAAACAGAGAGCGATTCTACCTACTACAAAGGATTATATAGTAACTCTGTCTCTTTCATCTTCCGTCTCTGTTACCTACTGCGGAAGTCAAGGTAAAACCTATCTCACAAATTATTAATTTGATATAAACAACAAAATAGCAACAAGAAATGCAAACTGGACGATTTACTAAACTGTAGATTTTCAGGTATTTAACAAAGCGCGTTTGGCTCCCGAAAAAGCGCCGTCTAGACGGGGTCTAAATGTTACCAAGGCGAAAGCACTCGAGTAAAAATATATCCGAATTTTTTTATTGATTTATTGGTTCAGATCAAGGTTAATCTCTTAGATTCAATGGAGCGAGAAGTGCTTGCGAAGAAGTATTGACATTACTGTGGCAGTTAAGAGTAAAACCGAGGTCAATTGCCCAACGGTTCTTGTCAGATCCACGCGATATAAAGCCAAAGCATAAAACTATATGTAGATTTTTTGTAACTAAGCTTTAATTCTATAAAAAAGCACAATTATGATGCTTTGACATAAGAAAATGATAGAAAATCAAAATTATAGAGAAGGGGGAAAAACGAAACTCGCTTAAATCGAAATAAAATAACATTACATTGTGAGTCTTACCAAAGATTATTGAATCCTGAGTTCTGGCATTATCCAATTGTGCATTTATTTATTTATTGTTGTTATTCGCCCATAGGGGATTTTCCATAGTTTATAAAATAATATTTAAATTATCGGGGATTACACATATATAGAATTTATACCAAAAGTTATAAAAGTGAAATTGTTAAAATTTTTTATTTATTACACGCCATAATTGGCTTTTAGATTTTAGTTCAATAGACGAGTATTAAAGTTATTAAAAAAAATTGTAAATTAAAACAATAAAGAAAACATAATACAGTGAAAAAAAAAGTAAAACAAAAGCACATACCTACAAAAAAAAAAGCATATAATAAAATTAGATACATGGGTAAAAACGGTAAGAAGTTTCACATAAATATATTTGACCGGTCAGTGGTTGAGTGGGCATAGCGTTTGGGTCCCACCCAGGCTTTCTGTGTTCGATTCCTCCGCTGGCTAAGTCCTCCATCACAACGTGTTATGGTAGTAGGAGATTTTCAAATGTTGTTGGGTTATTCGTAACCCGGGAATGTTTGTCTTTTAAAAAAAAAAAATAGATAAATATCTACAAAAATTGTAGAAATTATAGACGTCTATTTATGGCTTGATGTATGAAAGAATTGAAATAAACAATGTCTATACTGATTATTTTTAATATAAATATATCTCCCAGATTAGAATATTTATTTCCGAGACTGTGAAGTCTCGGAATCGGGGAATTTTCAAATATACAAGTGGTTTTTGAAGAATATAGCACAAACCCGTGAAATATTTTAAACAACATAATATTTGACAATAACATAGAACAAAATATAATATAAAACATTACAATAACACATCAAATATAATATATCCACGTTACAATAATTGCCACTATCAAATATATTATATTATATATATATATATATATAATACCTAAATGCCGATATTACAATATTTTGAACATAATAAAATACACAGAGCAGTTTTGTTGCTCTTCCAAAACCAAACCTAAACTTACCATTTTTAAAGTGGTCTTCCCAATTTATCCGGCAATCAGTTACTTTATATTTGTTTACTTTACTTGTCTTAATCTAACTTAACATAAGCTAACTTAACTAAAGATAACTTAACATAAAGCTTATCTAACCTAGCCCAACTTGATCAACCTTAAATGGGGTAAAATGGCTTTTCCTGAACACAAACAATTTTTATTCTCATGTGATCTCAATTTCGTTCGTCGTCAAAGTTGGCCTTCGTTAACATTATCCATTAAACAACCTTGTACAAGATCATAATGATCTTTAATATATCTTCTGGTGACATTATTATAGTATCTTGGCTTATATTTTAATCGTGCCGCTTACCGTGAACGTAAGCACTCTCAAAATTTAAGCTTTCTTACTCTCCATAATTTATTTTGGTTTTATAAATAAAATGTTTACTTTCAAACCTAGAAATAATTGTTATGTGAAATTCGACGTTCATAAAAAAATAACGGTTTTTAACTGGCGTTAAAAAAATGTACGCAGAAATTTATAAAAGTAAATGAGATGGTTGTTTTAAATTTTTTTAGAATTTTCATGACAAGTAGAAATACATTTTCCGAAACGAAATATATTATATCCACGTTACAATAATTTGTAGGATTCCACAAAGTGTTGGTTTAAATTGCATTTTAGATTATAAAGGGAATCAGCGAATATATCTACAATATCACCAAACAATTTACATTAGGTATCTACAATGACTGATAAATAAATTAAATCGCTTGGGCACATAAGCTTGTTTTCACGACAATTTAACGTAGGTAGACATAGGAATGACGTATGCCCTGGACCTGAGTTATTATTTAAAAATATTTTCACCTTCCATCATCGAAATTTTGGTAGGTGGCTCCGGTGATCCACCTTTCCAGCTAATAATAAAATAAAATAACACTCGCTTCAGAATGACTCTCGATCTCATCTAAAATTAATTCAAGTACCTACCTATCCATGAAATACGCCGACATAAAACACAAGAAATGTCAATTTATGCTGTTGGATTGGGCATATTGTCGGAATATCTCTACTTTCGATGATTATTAGGTTTGTTTATGTTCTTTCCCAATATTCAGATGGGTCATTATTCTGACTGCCTGGATTTATCGCAATATTTGTCAGTGGACTTTGAACTATAATTTTTCCGTGCCATAAGTCGAGCGAAGTAACGTTGTATCCATCTATCTTCCGGTCTATATTGTCGGGTCATACCTAGAAAACGAAATATAAATAATTTAGGATGTGTTCCATTTGAAACATGTTCAAATTATTTTTTAAATAAAACAAACACTTTGTATTTAACCACGAATATTTATTATATTATATATCAACCGGTTTTGCTTCGACCAAGCTTCATCAGGATATAATAATAAATAAATACTAAGACAGAGTTGTTGGTTTATATAGGTTGAGAGACATAGGGAAAAATAATTTTACAAAGAGACATAATTAGACAGAGACAAAAGATGACGCTCTCCCAAAAAAGACCATCCACACAGCATCTTCAAAGATGACATAGGCCCGGAGGGAAATTGTTTTCCTCAAGGCCTCCTGTATGGAGTTAATGTAAAGAACAAATATCGTGTTGGTATTTACTGATCAGTATACTGACAACAGCCATTAGTATTTGTACACAATATAAATATACTGACGTCAGTGATGTTGTCAGTACGTCAGTATTTGCCAAAAATCGCAGAGCGCTAATGATATGGCAGCACCGTATTCCATGGCGCAAGTAAAACTGACGTGACGAGCACACGGACTTATCTGTACGCATATCATTGTCAGTACGTCAGTATTTGTCATTGAACGAGTCAGTATTACTGACACGTGTAATGGTACGATCACAGGGTTCTTAAGTGTGGCAACCAAAAGTGTGTTTTTACAGTTTCTAACATTTCAAACATTAAATTTAAAGAAATTAAGAAAAATCCACTGGCTCATTTTCTCCAGTACGCGATCACATTGGGGAAAGACAGGAGAAATAAAATAGAAGTCTATTATTATCTTGTAGTACGACGGATGCATACTTCACTGTTGTATAATCGTAGCTATATATCTCTACTCATACAAACACATAAACATTATTTCGAGGAAATGGCCAGAGTGGCTATGAAAACTCCTTTGACCAAATAACTGTGGATGATGCAGTAAGGTTATGAAATTTACGGAAAACAAAACTAGCTGCACTCGATTGCACTTACCTCCATTTATAAAATTTAAGGCATTTTTCTGAAAAATATACACTCTACCGTGACGAAACAACACAATATATAAACTATTTAAAAAAAAACAGCAATCCCTTTGAACGTTGAAATCCATATTACTGATTTATGGGCCAAATCAACTTATTTCTCGATCGGTAGGAAAAACGGTCCGTATTTCCTACCGACGTCTGAAGCTTCTGTATGCGTATATTTGCATTCCCATAGTCATTTTTTTTTTTAAATTAAATTTTTTTTTTCAATAGAACTGGGATGATAGTGCAATCCCAGTCTGCCATATTACATGAGATATAGTATAATAATAATAATAATATTTCTCGACGCCACCTAGTGAGAGAGTTAGCACTTACATGCCTTTCTCATATAAAAATAAAGTTGGTTGTTTGTAGGTGAAAAATAATAATAAGCGATAATTGTTGAATGAAACACTAGGTATATATTAAATCATTTGGCGGGTAGGAGGTAAACCGCCGTAGCTTAATGGTAGAGCTCCTGTCCGGCAAACAGAGGTGTGCGGGTTCGAGGCCCGTCGGCGACATGTATCTTTTCTCGGGAGAATTTTTCAATATTGATGAGTGTTTCAGGCTAATAATTATTGCTTATAATAATTGTTACCCTTTGTGCTATGCATAAAAAATCTTGTCTTAAACATTAGTTTATCAATCTAAAAAATAATAATAATATTTGGCTGATTTGTATTGCGCTATTTTTTGTGAAAAATCACCTCAGGGGAGCTGTACATATAAATATGAAACAGAATTAATAATTAATTTAAACTAAGGTTTATGATTAACACTTGAGACTAAATTAGAGTAACTTAAAGTGAAAAAAAATTACAAAAAGAAAAAAAAAAATTAAAAAACACTAAGGTACACCTAATGGTAATATATAGTTTATTTTTTTTTAAATCATGTAATCAATAAAAATTTAAAAAAAGACAATTTTTTTTTTTTTTAATAAATTAAAACTTTTCGCTATAATGGATTTCCGTCCTTATAACTAACTAGAAAATAGTTATAAATTCGTTGGATGGTAACTAGAAAGATTATTAAGTGTTCTTGAGATTATTGTTTTTTATCTATATTGATATTAAATAAATGTTTGTATTTACCTTAGTTTGATCATCACAAAATTACTAAAGCTGGACATTCTAAAACTTTTGACCTTTCTTTTTTTCTTCTTAAACCACCTATGTGAAGTAATAAAACTCTTTAAAACAACACAATGCGTTGGCTAGCGAACAATGCAATACATTCACGATTCATACTCCTATTGGCTATTTGTACTCCAATAGTGGAAATTGACTTTTTTACCCCAGCGACGGGTGTTAACTGAAGATTCATTCTGTTTCCGATTGTCACCGATCTAACAGCAAATGAATTGCTTCATGTTCGCTCTCCACTTCCCTATATATAATCTTGTAAAAAATGTTAATTATAGTGCTGAATTATGGTTTAATCAACCCGTAAGTACAGAGCAATGCTTTTTGATTCACATAAACAATACACATTGTGTATTACACAATCCCCAATTGGGAATATGATGTGCGCATACCTAAGATGGTTAGAGGATAGTGAGCTCTGGCGTTATGGAATTATTTCCTTTACTATTCATCCGATTGCGATAAAAATTTCATCAAATTGTTAGTAAAAAATTTCGAAATGAAATTTGTGAACATGCCCGTGAATATTTCTAAATATATACTGGTGAGCTCTGGCGTTATGAAATTTAGATAAATAAATTTAAATATTGGTGTATTTTATGGAGTTAAGCGGCAGAGAAAAATGTTAAGGGGAGGGGTATGCGGAAGGGTCGGATGGGGAATTAAGAAGGGGGGGCTTCGCAGGATGGGAGACAAGAGAGAGGGGTTAGGCGTGAGTGGAATGCATGAGGGAAGGGAGGGGGGGGGGGGTTCGCGAGAAAAGGGAAAGTGGGAGAGGGAAGGGGCAACACGGGGAAGGTCAAAGGGGAACGCGGGAGGGGAAGACGAATAGGCGGAAGGGGAACGGGTACGATTGGGAAATGACATGAAGGGAGAAACAATTTATTTATTTGTGGCATTGTATCAGCTAGTTATACTATAAAATCTAAAAAAAGTCGGAATCTTAATGATGCGACCTACGGTCGAATTTTCCATAGCAAGCCGTGAAGATGATTTATTTGAATAATTAATTCTGATGAACATTTTACTAAAATCTCAGATGTTCTAGGCTGAATTTTTCGGAAAATTACTGACTCATCGTCCAGAAAAATAAAATCTGGTACTTAATTTTTCTTACGGTTTTAAGTACAATACTTTAATGATATTGTTTGTTTGGTTTTTATTAACAAAAAATACAAATAACAGATCTCACATGTGCTTCTGTAACGAAAAGTAAATCATACGAGTAGTTACGAATTCATCGGAATTAATTAAAATATGATCCTCGAGCAAACCCCTAATAAAGGTGGTGATATCTCCACAACAAGCGAGGTGAATTCTTTGGCGAGTAGGAAGAAAGTCATCCCTTATTTTCTAGTTATTTCATCCCTGAGCTATAGTGGCTATGTAAAACGAGGGTTGGGGATATTTATTGTGGTTGGGGCTTCGGAAAATAATTATCGGAAAACGTTTAAATCTCTCCCCTCATCATTTGGGGTTTCCCATCCGCAATATATTCTAATTCTATAAATTCACAAAATGCGTTTCGCCCAGTATTCTAAAGAAAACGAAACGAATATTGTTATCTTCCATCAAATTTAATTATCCTTTTTGTGGAAACTTAAATAATGTAGATCTAATATTTTTGAAGGCCAGAAGTTGAAATTCCGGGCGCTGGCGAATGACGTCACAAATAGCAACAATATTTCATAGATTTTCAGAGTGGCATTCTAAAACCCCGATTTCGAATCTAGAATCCTTATTTTATTCTTTTTTGCTAACAATTATTATAATATAATCCTTGAAGAAGGAATACCAATTACTTTATTAAAGTATTAAAGATTTTTAATATTTTAGTTTTAGAGGCGGCTTTCGGTACCGCTGCCATGGAAACTATTTATTGGGTGTTGTATTATCTTTCCAATACCGTTTAAATCATACTTCTCACTATGATAGTAAGTGAGACAGAACGATTTCTATGAGACTTATGTGAGCTGGGTCAAATATGGTCTCCTGTGATTAAACGGGTTTCTATGTATCATGTTATGGTTATGGTAAAACTAGTTTTATTAAAATATAAACATATATTTATTACTCACTCTCAATGGTAGTATTCGTGAAGTATTGCGATTTGTATTGGCATGTACACTTAATTTAAAATCTTTCAGATACGATACGTTTTTAGATTTTCACGTCCAAAAGCAGTTTCTTTGTTTATTTTTGGGGTGTTATGCCGTGTTGCACTACCTCCTTCTTTAGCCGACGTTTCGGACAGCGTTGCATTGTCCATCATCAGATATATATATATTTCAAGCTTCTGAGCAAAAAAGCATAATAACATATTAGCATCACGATTTTAACACTCTCTAAATGAATATCTCTTAATTCTCTCTTCTTCTTATATGCCTACTTCCTTTTTTACATTACACGGAGAAAGATGTTTTTCTAAAATACGATTATTTTATTCGTAAAAACGGTTAAAAACAGGTCTGAAGTTCTTACGAACAAATTAACAGGGTTTTAGTGTTTATTGGCGGGACATGTAAGAATAATTTGTTCGTACGTATACCAACAAATTATTCTTACATTTTCCCGCCAATAAACACTGAAACACTGTTAATTTGTTCGTAAGAACTTCAGTCCCGTTTTTAACCGTTTTTACGAATAAAATGATCGCATTTTAGAATAACATTTTTCTCCGTGTACTAATACATATTATAGCTGAGATGGCATATTTTTTCACACTTTTGTAAAATAAAAATCCTTATATTGTAATGAATTAGGTGCGGCGTTATTTTGCACTAAGACACTATAATTTTTTTAATTTTAGTACTGCACAGGAGGCTCCGAGGAAAATAATTTCCCTCGTGGCCTTGTCTTTTCTAGGGATGTTGTCTGAATGTTGTTTTAAAGAAAGGAGTGAGTAAGTAAGACTCTTGGGGTCAGTGTGTCCTTAACCAATGGAGTGATGGACGTATAAATCCATCCCTTCAACTGCACTGCAAAGCGATGGGTGGAGAGAGTCCTGCTGGAGAGGTAAAAAAGTCTCCCTCGACCAATCTCTCTAAATCCGACCCGCCCCACAGTAGGTGAGTAGACGCATCCGCCGTCAAGACCTAGACAATCCTCACCTCATGGACCCGGGCTCTCCTGTTAAGTCATCACAAGTAGCGAACCACTTGGGGTAACCCATGGCAGAGGTGTTGGTAATCCAATAAATGGTTCCCGGTTCGGCGGTACCTATTCATTCTTCACAAATTGAAAATAATACCAATAAAGCATGTACTTGATAAACTGGAATAATCATGTAAGTAGGTACCGTATATGTCATAAATAAAATAAAATAGATTATTTAGATTTTTTAGAGAAAGAAATTATCAAAAATTATAATGATAACTAAAAAAGGAGAAATTTCGATATAAAAATAGCACAGAAAACGCTAGACAGACAAAGCAATAAGGCCAAGTTAATATTATACCGTTAGGGGTAGAGTTCGTGACCCGAAATAAAGACTTAAGCATAAAATATATGCGTGTTTGTTAATCTGAGACATGTGTTGCATAAACTGGGGTTGGCTTGCTACGGATGCCGTAAAATTCGAACCAAACGGTCTCGAATTGCTTGTTTTCGAAATTATATCGTTCGGATTAAATGCAGACTTGTGCCATGCGGCAGAATTGTGCCGGAACGGTTCGTTCAAGTTTGCCAATTTGCTTATACTAAAACCATGTAGAGAAATAACCATACGAAATAATGTAAAAATGTTAATATCGAAAATTCTACAAATTAAAGAGACGGAGAAGGAAAATGAGAAATTCTTGGAAAATCGGATTGCTGTTATCGGCATTGTCACTGAGAAGTCACTCTAATCCTTGGAAGACTAATCAACAAATGATTTTAACCCTTTGATATATTTTGTAAGAAGGTAAAAGTATTGCCGCTCTGCAAGAAAATCCAAATAAATGGAATATTTCAGAACATATCTGCAAACTGAAAACTGCTTCTGAAAGGTGATAAAATGTGCTTTCCTATTTTATAATTCGAAATAAACTAACAATTTTTTTTTTATTTAGTAATTTTTAATGCAAACACAAAAAGTTTTTAAATTGGCTTTCGTTTTTTTTACATAAATATACCGATAACGAAAAAACAAACGAATATTTTATAAAAAAAAATGTAATATAAACTTTACGGTCACTTTACTTTAAAAAAAATATTAATACCGCACAAGAGTCCCAACTACTACAGACTGCAACTAGTGGAACTATGGCATCCCCATTTGGGGTATGTTGTAAGACAGAACGCAGCGGGGAAGGGAAGAATGTGGGGAAGTTCCTGGCTACTCCTGGTCATCAAACATGGCTATAGCCTAAATTTCAAGCAACGTTTCAATACAAAACAATCACACTTTTTTTTTTACCAAAAATTAAAGAAAAAAATTACAAACTGGAATATTCAAACCATTTTTTTACGATAGGAATAGTCTTTCAACAACGTTTTGAAAATTCACATTTCAAATGAGGACGAAAACGCCATCTGACGTCACTGCGCACCCCGTGTCTGATGCCGATAGTCGAACCTAATGTAATCCATTAATCAATCTTCAGTTGGTCATTTGTTTGTCGAAAAAAATGTCTGTAAATACCGTTTATAAATAATGTATAGTACCAAAATGTAAAATACAACATCTCAACACCAAACTGCTCGGACTCGGGAGTCCGGTGTGACGTCACAATGTCGCCAGTCAATGATGACTCGTTTTTGATCTTTGAATTTTCACACAACTTTGAAAGTGAATTAATTAATTTAATAATTTTTTGGGGGGGTTTTGAGTACGATATTCGAATTTAGTTAACTTTTTTACATATATTAAATGCATTGTAAACACTATATTACATACACAGCATGTACCCTATTCTGAATGGTGGTCTTACACCCTGGAACGTGCCGCAAATATACTTAAATTTATTAATTTGTGAAATAACACAAATTAATTTAATAAAATTTATTTGCGCGTGCCGGTTTCGAACCCTTTGGATTTGGAGTCGGGAGCCTTATCCCTGACCACAGAGGTCATCGAATACATACCAACTAGTTACAGCTTAAAATATGGTATTTATTTGAGACCCTTAAAATATTATTACCCGTAGATAGTCAATGAGTGAGCAGTATGCAAGAATCCAACCAATGTAAGATTGTAACATTTTTCTACCCGTCATAAAAAATATCAAATAAAACGGCTTTTAAAGCCAAAGCACAAGAGTAAAATGCAACCGCAGCTTTACGACATCGTCTTCCTTTAGTGTCCTTTGTAATCTTGGATATGCAAACATTTTATATGTGGCCGCTTCCGTACGTACCGCATTGTGTCGGATAATAGTGAGAGTCCCTTCCTTCTGAGGAAATGCAGTGTAATGTAGCGAGTTGCGATCGCTTATAAAAACATGTCTCAAAATGACGGTGCCATCTTGCGAGCTTTTTGCCACGCGTCAAAAGCTCGGAGATATTCTGAAGTCACCCCCTTCCTTCAACGTCAAAGATAAAATAGTGTAAGAAATTTTAACTGTCATTTGTATGCTGTGACTGATATTTTTAGCGCAAAAATATACATATTTACCAATTGTCAATGTCTGTTTTACAGGATTTTAAGTGATGTAGGTATTAGACTTACTTTATCCAGTGATTCCTGACATTATTTGAAGTAATAAAAATGTTGGTGTCCGGTAACATCCAAGCATTTTATTTTATTTTATTTTTTTGAAAAAACCAGCCGAAACAGCTGCCACAATAATAACAACTAAAAATCTTGCAGAAATTAATAATAAACATTATTAAATTTTATTTACATTAAACTTTCGAATTATCCTTGCCATTACAGGTAAACACATTATTATTGTTTACTAGCTTCTGCCCGCGACTTCGTCTGCGTAGGATTAGTACTTTGAGTAATCTATTTTCTTTTCCTCGGTCCCATCTACGTTTTTTTCAAAATTCTTATCCTATTTTTTTTAAATATGTATAATTCTTGATTCGATTCAAAATATTAGGCGAGTACTTCAAATAAATTCAATAATTTAAATATTTTCCAAAATAGAATTTTGATTTAACAATCATTGTTTTGCAAGATGTCATTCTCAAATTTTGACGTTTTCTATTAAAGAATAATTATTATTTTCAGTATATTGAAAATAAATAGCTAGCTTTATAAATTATAGCCTATATGTTATTCTGATGTATGAGCTATATTATTGTAAAGTTTCATTAAAATCCATTCAGTAAATTTTGCTTGAAAGAGTAACAAACATACATACATCCATACAAACTTTCGCGTTTATAATATTATTAAGATTCTCTCAATTTGTTTGGACGATAACGTGATTACTCTAATATCCAATCTGCTTCTTGCAGGATATGTTGTGCACAAACTTAATTTCAGTCAACAAACATTGAACTTTGCCTTCTCAGGGTTTATCTATAAACAATAAATTTAAGCATACAAATTAAGTTTTATAGTCCTTAAAAGGTAGGCATTTTCCTTTAACCAACCCAGTAGTACAAACTGCTATCCCGGTACAAATCGCAATTGTGCCCCACGATTGAATTTGGGAGTGACCTGTGGCAATACCTGAAAAATTCTCATATCTTAACAAACGGGTTGCAATATTTAAAGCACAGGAGTCAGGTAGGAATGCTGTTTTTGTTTTACCGGTATTTCAATGAAATGCTTCGAGGAACTAACGTCATTAATTCCTTCGGCACTGGTGCACAGTCGGGAAAAACGCGCGTCAAACATTTGTACGCAGTTAACATTTATCACATGAGAACGGGGCGTTTCTACGACTCCTTCATGAGATCAACAACTCGGATGAGGAACGATTTGCTGGCCTCGGTGTTTCCTCCCTCCTACAACACGGGTCTCTTCAAGAGGCAGGTTCACTATTTTCTTTCCACAAATAGATCCTTTATACGGCACACACAAAGATAACAAAACCCCGAGGGAAACTATTTTCTCATGGCCTCTTGTGTGTAGTTAATGTAAAAAAAGTTATATCGTTCAAATTAACCGATAATTAAAAAGTAATTTACAATTTTTTTTTACATGCTGAATTCGATAAGATTAGATAACTAAAAATTAACTTTTTTTCTTGTTCCCTCTAACTTCAGAGGCTGCCTAAACTCAGTAGTGCTTATTAAGAGGGTATTACCAGAGAATACTGGAAATGAGTCCTTTTTAAATCAAATTCTAGGCGTATTTACTCTTTTTTACAAAAAAACATAAATTGATTTTAAAAGATCGTTATTTTCTGTACACGCAGTTTTAAAATTAAAAAAAAAAGTTTATTTTTAATGTACTAAGGTTATGCCGTTGGTCGTTGGCATTTGGTCATTTTCAAACGAATTCAATAAATTCAATTTTCAAACGATAGATTCTATTAAACAACACAAATTAACAAAATAAATCAATACATAATTTAATAAACACATTTTTCAGAATTTTTATTTTAGTTAAATTAAAATCTTTAAAAAATAAATCCGAGAACGTGTTTGTGATAAAAAATACCTCAGTTTATCTATTTATTTAAGGTCTTACATACTAAAATATTTCAATTTTTATTTTTAACATTTATTTTGTTTAGACATTATTGAAAAATCATAGATACTTATGACCAAAAAATACTGTCAAGAAGTACACGATATTTAATAATTTATCATCGTGCGTTTCGAGCATTTTTATTGCTCACTTGAATGTAGGTATATATTAAAGCAAGTTTTTAATGAAATAAATTGATATCAAATTTTTTATAAAAAAAATTTGACACGGGGAATAATTGATCTTTCTCGTCAGAACCTCCCTGTACAGTTGTAAGTATTTTTAAACTTTTATTTTCAGCCGCTGGTCAATCGCTCTTAACCCTTAAAAAAATTGGCGTATTTTGTCAGAGGCTAAAAATATTCCCGCTTTGCAATAAAATCCAAATAAATGGAACATTTATTAACGTATTCAAAACCTAAAAACTGTTTTCGAAAGGTGATGAAATAGGCTTTCAAATGTCTATATAATTACTATGTATTTTTTTTAATATTTTTTTTTTCCGAAAACTTTAATAAGTGTTCAAAATGGCTCACTTTACTTTTTTTCTAACTAAAATTACTGATAATGAAAAAAAATAAAACACATACTTATTTCATTAGATAAATGAATTATAAACCTTACTGTCACCTCACTTTTTTCGTTTCATGTAAAAAAAAAATTTTAAAAAATTCACAAAGTTTCACAATTTTTTTTCAAATTGCTATCGGAAACTTTGGTTTCAGAAAGGGGTAAATTTTTGTTTTGTGGTTTTCTTTTAGATTTGAATATATAGTTTATTGTATTCTCTTTCCAATACCGTTTAGATTAAATTTTTGACTTTGATAGTAAGGGAGAAACAACGATTTCTGTAAGACCTATGTGAGCTGGGACAAATATGGTCTCCTGTGATTAAACGGGTTGGAGTATGTGTAATGTGGTTTATATTTCGAAGCCCCATTGCCACATCATTTTCGAAACCCTACCCGTGGTTGTCTTCTTATGTTGTCAATCATCTTCAGCATCAACTTGATGTTAGTAACAAGATGATTTTACCAAGGATTTGAATTTGGAGATACCTTCTCTTAAACAAGGCTATCGAGACCCAACTTCCCTTTGGCTACATATAACAACCCTCGTCTTCTGTCTCATCCAGTTGAACCGATCTGTTCGAATTTCAAAATCATTTCTAAGAGTTGGCACGTGGAGCCATACATGAGAACTGACCAAGACCACTCGTTAAAGATCAAAGGAAGGTCGACAGTTTTGAGCCAGTAGTAATAATCCTTCCCCCCAAAACCCACACACCTATCTCATTGCTAAAAGCATTACAATAACTGCTTTTACTAGTGTAGTAGGTAGTTTGTATTTTTTAATTATTTTATTCTAAAAGCTAAGTACATCTAAATATATAAAAATTAATGTCTGTTCATTTGTTTGTTTGTTTGTTTGTTTGTTTGTTTGTTTGTTTGTTTGTTTGTTTGTTTGTTTGTTTGTTTGTTTGTTTGTTTGTTTGTTTGTTTGTTTGTTTGTTTGTTTGTTTGTTTGTTTGTTTGTTTGTTTGTTTGTTTGTTTGTTTGTTTGTTTGTTTGTTTGTTTTTTGTTTGTTTGTTTGTTTGTTTGTTTGTTTGTTTGTTTTTTTGTTTGTTTGTTTGTTTGCTTTTTGTTTGTTTGTTTGTTTGTTTGTTTTTTCGTTTGTTTGTTTGCTTATTTGATTGATTGCATGTTATGCGCTGGATGTTTGTTTGTGTGTATGTTATGCTTATATGGATGGTTATAGGATAGTGAGCTCTGGCGTTGTGATATTATTTCCTATACTCTTCTTGAGATTGCGATCAAAATTTGATCCGATTTCGATTAAAATTGTTTTGACTTGTTGTTAACATGCCCGCGAATATTTATATATAATATGCTGGTGAGCTCTGGCATTATAAATTTTGCATAAAAAAATTGAAATTGATCACGCAAGTTATTGGAAAAATGGGTATATTTTATGGAGTTAAGCGGCAGGGAAAAAAGGCTGGAGAGGGGTAGTATGCGGGAGGGGAGGAGGGTAATTAAGGAAGGGGACTCGTTTGAGTGTGGATGGGGGAAGGGGATGACGGAGAAAGTAATAGCGGAATTCGTGAGGAGGGGGTTAGCGAGAAGGGTTACAGCGAAAGAGGGAAGAGGGGATGCGGGGAAGGTGAAAAGGGCAAGCGGAAGGAGAATGGGATGCGGGTGGGGAAGAGGAGGTAGAAGGAAAACGGGGACGAACAGAAAAGGTTATAAGGGCAGAAACTTTTAAGTTTCAACGCACGCCGCTAGTAATATATAAAAATTACATTGTTTTTTTTTTTACGATCATATATTTTAAGATAACTCTTCCATAGAAGCATTTTAGCTTGTGGCTGTAAATGTAAAAGCGTGTTTTACATTTCTAACATTTATAGCGGTAGACGGAGAAATGAAATACAATATTTGAATCAAAACCATATTTTGAAAAAGATCATCCAACAGTTTTGTTATCAAAAGATGTAAATTAAATATTCGTTTATTGTAAATAGTAATCTTTTTAAATCAGTCAAATAACAGAAATTGGATAATTCGGAAGAACAATTTTATGATTAAATCTTATTGTCTTTGAAGAAAGTCTCGTAACTTTTTGTCATCCCACCGAATTTCTTCTAGCTTCTGAGTCATGCATGTAGGGTTTCATATCTCTATATTATGGTAGGTTGCCTTAGCAAACTTTTAGTTGATACATAGCGTCAGAAAATATGTATATTCACTATACTCTGGTTAAGAATACATTCAAAAGTTATTGTTCGCAAAAAACCACTACTAGTTTTAGATCGCATTGATTTTTTAATTGTACCTAATCAAACTTAAAATTATATTTTTGTTTAATAATCAATGTCATTTCATTTCGACAAAAATTCATAAAACTAAATCAAAAGATTTCTTAACTATCTGTAATTATTTTATAATTTAACCACACTAGCAATTGTGTATTTACAAAAAAAATAATTCCTTGAGCGATTGGGGTTTTCGGGCGTTCGGTTTTTTGTACATTAGCTCCAAACATGAGGCCCTGAGGAAAACAATTTCCCTCAGGGCCTATGTCATCTTTGGGGGTGCTGTGTAGAGGGTCTTTTTAAGGAAAGAAAGGAGACGAAGTTCTGGGAAGTAAAAAGGAATGAGGGGTGGAGAGGAATCTGGGGTTCAGTGCGTCCATATCAAAAGCTCACCCTATGAACCCGGGCACCCCTGCTAAGTCACCAAACGTAGCGAACCACTTGGGGTGACCTATGGCAGAGGTGTTGGGTATCCAATAAATGGTGAATTGAATTCTCCCGCGCTCATCATACCATCTTACCTCCAAATATTAATTCGAAAATATAAACACTGCTTTATGTTGTATAAGGCCAATGACTCCCACCTATCTTTATTCGTTTATTCCGGGAACAGAAATCGGTCCCGCAAAGCGGAAGGAAAATTAATAAGACAGAATTGCCGACTTACCGCTTTTCTTCCTTTGATTTTCAATATCCACTGGTTCTCACTTCCAAATTGAGCTCACTAGCACACGATTGAATTTCACTTTCATAAGTTTCCGACACGGTCGACTAATAGCTCCGTATTCAACACTGAGATGTTGACAGGAAGAGGCGGTAATTTGAACTGATAAATACTGTGACATTTTATTGTATTCAGTCGACAATGTGGGTAATAAAATAAAAGGATTTTGTAGGTACAATTATATTTGGGAAAGGTACATAAGGATGGAAGCAAGGCACCAGCAGTATATAGGTTTTACAAAAAAAAAATCATTAAAAATATAGTTAGGTAAATAAATTAGCGAAACCGAAAATGATGTGAACTACTGCGAATACGAAAATATTACCATAAATACTAACATCTTTTTCGTTATTACTTACAATCATTTACCTCAACAAATGCGTTCATGCCTAGGAAATATAATATTGGCTTACTTACGCCTGTTACGTGCCAAGGAAATATTATTTAAAATTAATTGAAATTCTGATGCCTAATATAACGCATTAGTACCATAATATTATTACATTCCATGGGCATTTCGCACAAATACAAGCACTGCTACTTATTTTCTCTAACTTCTGTATAAGTAACTGTTTATTTGCTCGTGATCCTGTATTTAAACTATCTTCTCTTCTGCACCTCGAAGAAAATTAAACACGACTAGTATCAAATCGAGCAGCCGGCAAACACATTCGGATGTCTGACTCGCTAAACGCCGGCGCATTATCCCAGGTATTACTCGCTTTAGAAGCTAAGCCCGACTACGAAGCCAGCAATCACAATTATTTAAGAGATTCAAACAGAATGAGAGGAGAATTTCAAGAAAACTCTGCGTTATTTTTGCTACATTGAAACTTGCGTCACAAATGGTAGTCGGCGACGAAGCGAGTTGAAATCGTATTTTTTCTTGAGATTTTCAAAGGTTGTCCTATTTCTCAAAACAAATTAACATACCATGATACTAAGCGTAATTATACACTTTAAAATAATAACTTGCCAAAAAACTTGCAACCATTGTTATAAAACACAGATAGAGCTGATTGTTAATAAAATTGAATGATCCCTCAAAATTAAATACAAAATTATCTCCAAGTTAGTGCTTGCAATCTAATAACTCAAAAATTGACTGTAGGTAAGTTATTTATTTTATTATACTTAATCATTTTTTTCTTTATTTGAACACCACATGGGTTTTAAAAACTCGTATAATGCAATTCATCTTTTTTTTGAAAAAAACAATGAAAAAAAATTTTTTTTGCTAATTTCATTTAACAAAAGAAACACAACATAGGTGACATAAAATATCAGAGTTGATAAAATAATATAGGTAACATGGAACATAAATGAAATAAAAATCAACTATGCTATTAATAAAAATGCTAAAAATTGCTGTTTTTAATTTAGATAGTAATAGTTCGCACATATGTACTATTTAATATATTTAAATTCAAATTATTGTCAAATATGTCACACATATCATTGAAGTATTTTTACCAAGAATTTTTAAACGTTGTACTAAAATCTAAAAACTACATTTAGACATAAAACATTCGTCTTGAACATTATTTTATCGTTAAAAAAAATAAGTGTGAAATTTATCGTTACGTCCGTTTCATTTTTATAGTTAACACTGCATTCTGATATGAGGGGTGCCCTCTCAAATACAAGCTCCATAGCCAAAGAGGTACGTTCGGTTACCACTAGCTTATTGCTTCACTTCTACACAACATTTTCATTTCTTTTTCCTATCCTATCCTTTCAGAATATTTTTCGTGATAACCTTTATTCAGAAAAAAATAATTCACCATAATTTTATTCGCACTGTAAATCTAGATGGTTTGAAAAAAAAGCGATACGTGGCAATAAAAACACATTTAAACCAAAAATATACAAAGAAGGCGCAAGATTTAAAGTAAATTAAGTGAAGGGTCTTCATTTCGTGTAAGATCATTGGCCTAGTGCCCCAGGTAGTTAGGTAGTGAAGCGCTTCAGTGATGACTTGATAAAGAAGATTTGACATCAAGATCATAAAGACTTCAGTCAGTGATTCTCACAGCTTGAAGGCTTTGGCCACAAAAATTTAAAAAAAAACCGTTCACGTTCACAGTGTAAAGTTTTTTCGTATTGGAAAAAAAATAACCCTATCCAACGCTCACAAAAAATCATTTAAACCAACTTCACTGCATTGTTTCAGAAATTCATATTTCATAATAATAAAAAATATAACTTTTCCCAGATAAATTATAAAAAATAAATTATATTTGTATTATGTTAATATGACACACCCTTGAAGAGATAAAACCAAGTTTTTTTGTTAATAGTGACTTCATGACCTTTAAATTGAGAAACGAGTTCGAATGAGAGTGGTGTCGTATTTGTTTTGTCAATATTTTATCTTTGTAGGAACAGCTTTTCACTTTGAACACGATCTTTTTAGCATGAAAATCTGTTTCAGTTATTTTGTCGGGACCATTTTTTTCAGTGTTTATCTCAGAAAGCAAATAATATATTGCGTAGACTAAACCTTGTGAAAAAGATTTTCGTTAGGAGAAGAATACACAACACGCTTCTTGAAATCTTTGGAAGATGTAAATGTATTTCTTATCAGACTATCGCACTGTGTTGGCAGGGAGGCACTTTAAACTTGTGTCCTTTTCGTAAGTTGAAATAAGGCTCTGCTCGAAAAGCGGACTAGGAAAAATGCTGATAAGCTATGTATACGAGAATATTTCGGCTAGTCTTATTTACTCATAATGAGGAAAATCCTTTATCTAAAATAAATATTTGTATTTGAAAAAATATTTTCCTCGACAAAATTCTAAAGAAGTTCAACCCACTTGTGAGATTGATTTCTCATTTTCTTGAAAATAAATTCTTTCCATTTCGAATTTTATAAAACTTATACGGGTTCAAATTCCAAAAGTTTATTTGAGTCAAATTGTTGTAGAGTATATTATTGATGATTGTTTTTTTTATAAATCTCACAAAAATATCTGCGAAGGTGTCATAGAAGAATTGTGTTAAATATATTTTCTGTGCATTATAAATACCTGTTAATATGTCCTAATTATCAATTCATATGCCGAGTTTAAATCAAACTCATATTTTGTCATGATTTGTAAATTAAACAAATACTCGTACACAGATAAATTATTTGATTTTCGAATGTATATTATATCCCTTTAGAAAATGGTAAAGAGTATATTAGGTAAATGGTATAAAATTGAATTGTAGACCTCATTATGCTAATGGTCTGCCATTACAGAACTCTATTTTGGGTTCATTAGTACTTATTACTATTTATCAACTGCGCACAAAAATACGCCCTTGGTTGAATTTTACGAAACAAAAAAATGCTGATCACGTCATATAACAGTTGCACCATCCATATTTTACCCCGGCTCTATCAAAGATTTCAACACAGCAAAAGTTTTTACTTTTTGAATAATTGAACAAATTGACTGCCAGATAAATTACAACTAATTTCTTTTCGTTCAATGGCCCTTATAAAGTGCCGGATGGCAGCTCATAAGGGCTGTAAATATTATAAGCGAATAACGACAAAAGTACATAGGATTGTGTTTTGTATGCGACAAAGGATATAATTTGATAGGATCGAGAATCTACCCTTCTGTTGATAATGGATGGTCCCAGCTTCAATTTCCAAGGTAATGCACCTCACCTGCATAAATTATTAGTTAAAACCCGATGGTTATTATTATGATCATAAATATGATTGCAAAAAGGCCAGTTTTCGAGAAGTATTCAATCGTGAATGTTGCATGCTCGCGACAGATTTTCGACTCACGATTTGTAGGTGAAATTACAATAATATTTCCAGTGCCGCACGGTGGGTAGGAACCTCGTGAGGAAAGAAGTAATCCAAAGGAGAACAAGATATTAAATAGGAAATTGGGAAAAAGGACTAAAGTTCCAAAACTATTTCAACATTAAACAACCCCTAGTTCAGTAATTTAACCTTAACCTAGAAAATTCAGATAGAAAAGATACCAACCGTTGAAAAATGCCAAAGCTCATCATTAACAATATTTAATGCTTCGAACAAATTTAAAAAAAAAGTCCCATAAGTTATTGGATAGCATGCGCAGGTACAATATAACCGTAATATTTTAAACCACAGCGGTCAGTGGTTCATTGGGCATCGCGTTTGGGTCCCACCCAGGCTAAATGCTAAAAGTTTATTTGAGTCAATGCTAAATGTTTATTTGAGTCAAATTGTTGTAGAGTATATTATTTATGATTGTGTTTTTATAAATTTCACACAAATATCTGCGAAGGCGGTCCGTGTTCGATTCCTCGGCTGGCTAAGTCCTCCACCACAACACAAGCAACACCTTCCGCTTAGTGTGGTGGTAGTAGCAGATTTTCAAATGTTGTTGGGTTATTCGTAACCCGGGAATGTTTGTCTTTCTTTTTTAAAAAAGAAAATAAAACAAAAACCGTACTACGCCTGCCTTTTGTCCACGGAATTATAACCGCGAAACAATATTTTCTTCAAGATTAAAAGCTTCAGGGACTCTAAACCTCGAACGTATTTATTTCCAGGCAATCCCGTAGATCTTTTGCAAAAAGCAACACTAACAAACGACAGAAACAATTGGCCGCTGAGTGTTGTGCTTTCATCTTTCATTACGTCTTGTCACCGCGATCCATCTCTCCCGCTGACCCCAAAGACTTGCAGGACCCAGAGATCACATTATCATCCATTATCTCCCCGCGTGGAAATAATTCCGGAACATTCCGGAACATTCGGAGCATTCCGGAAAATTCCGGGACGAGTTTTATTTATTGCGTCCCCCCAGAGTCCGGACACCCGCGCGGCTTATCTCGAACGTGATTCCGTGGAAAAACGGTAAATTTTCACGAAACACTCGACACTGATGAGTCCGGGAAAATTGTTTCAGGCACCCAAATCAAATTGTGTGCCGGCAGAGGAATGTATTAGTGCTTGCCTGGTAGACTGTCACACAGATTTCAGTCCGATGAATAAAGGCCACAAAGCGCTTTAAATTGAGATTAAAATAAGAGTACAAAGATGAAAATTATGCTCTATCTAGCTAGCAACTTTGTCAATTTCTTAAAAAAATCGACGAGTTTTGTTGTGAAACAGAGTGTAGTTATGTGTTTTTCTTTTTTATAAAAATACCTGAAAACCGGTTTTTAAAAATTCACATTTCTTTGAAATAATTCAAAAATTAAAAACCAAAAAAAGAAATAACTTAATTTTTTTAAATATAATATGGTGTAAATTAAAACAAATAACTTTGTTTTAATTTAATTCAAAATGACGCGACAAAGTGATTTTGCGAAGTTTGAAGAAATAAAATGTTGTTTTTAATTTTGAGGCTATAGGTATCGGGTATCAAATATGTAAAATACGATTTTTTTTATCTAGTCAGTACAGTACGAGATTACTTGTTATGACATT
The DNA here is from genome assembly GCA_951813805.1 of Limnephilus auricula. Taxonomy (NCBI): domain Eukaryota; kingdom Metazoa; phylum Arthropoda; class Insecta; order Trichoptera; family Limnephilidae; genus Limnephilus; species Limnephilus auricula. The sequence goes on from OX638397.1 coordinate 22,380,003, forward strand.
TCTAACATTCCAAATTTTAGTTTGGGAGGTAGATAGGTGCCACCACCCCGGGAACCATTTTTCCCGGGATCCAGCAAATTAATATATTTGGTTTGGTGCGTTGTCCATACACCACTGACGTACCTTATTTCTTTCAATGCCTTAAGTATAAACGTAAATGTCTTTTATTTATTATCAATTAACGCCGATTGACGGCTCTTACGTGGGAATTACAACAACTTCACACATAGATACAAAATATACCTACATAGTTAAGAAAAAAATATAAGTACAAAAATGAAAATGAGAAAAATATAACTGCGAAATTGTATGAGTGTTAGATGAAAAGTTCATATGTCAAAAAAATTAAAAAGTTATTTAAATAATGAAAAATTAAAACACTTTGTTTTTACCACGATAATCTTTATTTAAAAAATAAACATGTTTCGAGAACGATGTTCCCTTCATCGGGACATTAAATGTACTAAAAACTAAATTATCAAGTATAGAAAGACAGGCATGGGTAGAAATGAAAGTAGTGGGGGATAGAGGTGGAAAGGGGAGGTGCTTAGAAGATCAAAGACAAAAATTACAATAGAAATATGTTTAAGATAGAGTTATTCACAAAATTAATTTGATTATTAATAATATTTAAATTTTTATTGACATTTTCCTAATTTCTAACATTTCTTATCGATCTAAGGGAAAACCACTAACATTAGTGTGTAAAATTTTTAAACCAATATTTATATCAAATGAATGGTGAATTATAAACACTGGTTTTAAAATTTTACATTTTTTTTCTCTCACCCCCTCCCCCCGTTGATCTTCTAAGCACCTCCTCTTTCCACCTTTCCCCCATCACTACTTCCATTTCTAACCACGCCTGTCTTTCTATACTTGATAATTTAGTTTTTAGTACATTTAATGTCCTGATGAAGAGAACATCGTTCTTAAAACATGTTGATTTTTAAAATAAAGTGTTTTTAATTATTTCATTAATAAAACGGTGCCAAAGTGAATTTGAAAAATTTGAAGAAGTTATTTAAATACAAGTATCAAGAAGAAAAAAAAATTTCATACATGGTAGGTATATATAATTCCATATTTCCTGACTTTTACTGTACTAGGTATATTATATTACATTTTATATTATATTACCTCATACTATATTTTGCTGATATAATATTATATAATTATCCTACTGTATGGACACATATAATATCAACTCAACAAATTATTATTGTATTAAAGGCTATAGAACGTTAAAATGATGCGCGTACTTTCAAGATTACATTTGAGGGCCTTAAGCAAAAACGCCACTCTCCAAAAGTATTGTTTTCTGTAAATGACAAAAAACCAATCAAAGAATGCTTCGCATTTTTCGTGTGATTTTTTAGTAAAATGTTAAAAAGTATAATTCAAAATGAAATATTATAATAAAATGTTTTATAATAATGTGTTCATTGGTCATGTTGAATTTATTTTGAATTCGGGCTTGTGATTGGCTTTTGTGGAGAGTGGTTATTTTGATGGTTAATCGCTGTGGAGAGTGGTGATTTTCATCCAAACCCCATTTTCATTTCGATTTTTCCATGATTTGCAGTTGATTTTTCTAAGAATCTCAAAAACAATCTTGTAGCTACGGACATGGCGCATAGATTGGCATTTGTAACTCAATTTCGTCATTTATGGAGAGTTGCGTTTTTGCTTTTAAGCCCCACATTTATAGTAAGAACCTTTTATGGTTACAGTATTGACCAGCTAAGATATAAATTATGGATACAGTATTGACTAGCTCAGATACAGATTATGGATACGTATTGACTAGCTGAGATACAGATTATCGATACGTATTGACTAGCTGAAATACAGATTATTGATACGTATTGACTAGCTGAAATACAGATTATTGATACATATTGACTAGCTGAGATACAGATTATTGATACTTATTGACTAGTTAAGATACAAATTATGGATACGTATCGACTAACTGAGATACAGATTATGGATACATATTGACCAGCTGAGATACAAATTATCGATACGTGTTGACTAGCTAAGATACAGATTATGGATACGTATTGACTAGCTGAGATACAAATTATCGATTCGTGTTGACTAGCTGAGATACAGGTTATGGATCCGTATTGACTAGCTGAGATACAGATTATGTGTACGTATTGACTAGCTGAGATACAGATTATCGATACGTATTGGCTAGCTGAGTGCTAAGACGTGGGAGAGTGAGATTACATTATACGATAGTTTCTACCTGTTTTTCTCAGTACTCTGGAAATCAATTTACTAACTTTTTAGATTAATACCGATTTTTTTTCCTAAGAAAGGGTACTTCATAAAATTTGGAAAGCCATCCCTAAAACAGCTAATAACGCAAAAGTTAAATAATAATATAATTTTAATAAAATATCTGTACATCAAAACATTCATTACTTTAAAAGTTTAAGCCGTTAAAACTGCGCTGTTAAAATTAACTTTTGAAAGTAATAACGCAGTAAAATTAATCAAATAAGTAATAAATTAATTAAATTATTCAACTTGGGCTATTATTATTTCGCTCAATGTGTAAAATTACTAAACGAGAGCTCTTAAATCGTAAAGAAAATTTTCTCAGCGAAGTATCAAGCGGCAAGTTTACAATTACTTTTAAACTGAAGATAAAACCTTTTGTTTATATTAACAAAGTACTTTGGAGCCTGGAGCAAACATTTGTTGAAAGCCTTTTCGTGTCGCCGGTTTTCGTTATTCTCAAGAGCACTAGTGAATAAATACTGACCTAGGAGAAACCGAAACCTTTTGTTTACCCGTGCTCGCACATTAGACCAGGCCCAATTAACAATACTTGTCGTATAACGAAAAACAAGAAAAAACAAAAATTTACCAATTAATGGAGTGCTGATACCATTTTGAATTTTTTTGTTTCATACAATATTTATAGATATAAATATACAAACCAAAGGTTTTTATCAGCAGTAAATAAAAATAAAGAACAAAACAGAAAAAATATTAAAAATACGGATGTAATTAACCATTTTTTTTATATATATAAACATAATATTAATAATTAATATTTTAATTGAACATAAACATAGCATTATAAATAAATTTAATGTATATGTTATCAAAAAATCTTATATAAGCAGAGCCAGTTTGTGGGTTGGGTATACTTGTTATTTTTTTTATAAAAACTGAGTCAAATCTTATTTCGTATAACGAGTGCTGTATTTTTTAATAATACAATATAACGTCATACAATTTCAGAAAAATTCGTATACAGTATGTTAATTTGCTTTACTTTAACCAGTGATTACTTAGATTATTTGGAGAAAAAAATTAAAATGAAATTTTGGGCCACGGCGACTTTTACGATATCTTTTTGTCTCTAAATTTTTTTGTTCAAAATTGAACAACAAAAATTTCCACAAGTCGTACATACAACATACACCTATCACCCCGCCCCTGTCACTGTCCAAACCCTACTGATTTTCAAAAACATCAAAAATGTCAGTGGTGACCAAAATTTCATTTAATTTTTTTACTAAGAATAATTTCAAGAATCACTGGTTAAAGAAAGTCAAGTAAGTCCTTTAACACCCTATATGTCCGCATGTGTATACGTGATTGCCTATATATCTGCCGAGTTTCAGCTCTGCCGATGTGTGGTTAAATTTCCACTTCCAAAATTCATTCATTCAATAAATATTAAATAAATAGGTGCATAAATAATTCATTAACCCTATATTTTATACTTAAATTTGAAACACAACACGGCTTCACTCGTGAAATTCCCGCATGCGAGTGTCTCGTTGACCCAAATTTTCCAGCGGAGTTGATCGGGACCACAATGAACCTAAGCGAGTAAGTAAGCGAAAATGTGCGGAGAATGTAACTCGTACGAGAATAATTAATATATGTATTTAAATTTATGGCTACATTGTTGCCAAAATACATTTTAAAAGCACTCTTGCGAATATTTACTTCAAGTGGTACGCAAATAAGCAGCGAATTAACGACAGTTTTTTTTAATGGTCTCGAACCAAATACCGATTTTCACACGTTAGGTCGAGGTAAACTAAATCACTTGGGAATATTATGTAAGTTACCAACCCATATCCGTTCCTTCAGAGAGAAAGTATAACTTGGTAACTACCTGCAATGTTTTAACGATTTTTTCCTATTAAGGCTGGGTTACTAGCTCAAATACAAGAAGAATCAGAGATACGATAATACGAATGTTAAATGGAGCACGCTAATATTAAAAACGATAATATTCAAGCGAAATTTGGGAAAATGTTTAACAAAACACGACTCATTTAGCAAAATTCTCGTGGGGGTTGTGTAAAATAGCATTTAAAGAAACATTGTGACTTTTTTCATACATATAACGTAAAATAACAGAAACAAACGTGTAAATAATAATTTTCTGAGCCATACTTTGCAATTTATTTTTATCGAGACAATTGTATATAATTACCGTTTTGGCGTGGGGAATGTATAGATACTATCTTAAAGAAAAATGTATATTTTTTTAAGAGTTTAAAAACACCAATTTGCTGTGGCTTTAGGGCCAGAATTCCAAGTTTTTACGTTTTATAACATAATATGTTTCTGGAACCCTTTAAGTTTCTAAGTTCTGGCTGGCCCTTAATACAAAACATCAAATTTTATGACCAATGTTACACATACTTTATGTCGATTTAAGCATTTACTTTGATTGCTTCTTAGCTTCTTCCCACACAGAAAGTGTTTAGGGTATAATGTCAACTAACCAAACATCACATCATTTCCCAAAGCAGTAGGCAGAAAGGATTGACCGCCAAATAACTTGGTCTTGGCACTGCATACGTCATTCGCATTCACATCGCCATCATCCCACAAATATGTACTACTGTGCCGAACAGGGTGAGACACACAAGTACTGTAAGTTAAGGCTGGAGGTCCCAACCCACGGAGGTGCAAGAAATAACATGTTTGAAAGGAGAACGTAGTCTCTTTTAGAGTTGGTCACTGACTACAGCCACTTCAAGCAACGCCTTGGCCCTTCACCGGGGCGATACTGAGAGTACTGGTAGAAACCATTCACCGCAAACTGATGTATGTATTTGCATATGTCATACGAAAACAAGTTACTCCTACAACTCAGCTGCGGAATGATTCACCCGACTTATGTGTTTTCTCCCTCGTACAACATGGGTCTTTTCAAAACCTAGGTTAGATTCTTTCTTTCCTCAAAAAGATCCTCCACACAGCATCACTTTCTCACTAAGCATTAACCCATTTAATCATTGTAGGCAGTATTAAACACTCGCGAAAAATGATGGTTGGAGATGATCTAATGGCTTCTCCCGTAAGACTTTGCTGGGTCTGATCCAGAGAGAGTAGGTAGTCCGTGGTCCAGATTAAGTGAAAGATGGAGATCGTCAGAAGTGAAAGATGGAGATGTGATGAAAATTATTAAAACCTATTAAAGTATATCCTATATTCCTATTATATATCCTGAACATGTAGACCTTTTTTCTAAAATATGTGGTAGATAATGTTGTTAATCCAGCATCTTTGTTCTTAACAGGGATGCTCGATTTCAACACCTTAGAAGCCCGCAGAAAAATATTTTTAGGTAAACACTTTTTCAAGCTAATCTCTGGTATCATACTCAATCCGCCTACGTTAAAAGAGGTTAATTTTTACGTCCCTAACAAGTATACTCGTGGGAAATCCCATGCACTTTTTTATGCTCTGAAAGTGAGGACTTCTGTCTATCAGAACGCGCCAATAAACAGAGCGACTCAACTGCTTAACGATTCTGCATTGACCATCGACATTTTCAATGTCACTTACAGACAGTTCAGCAACTATCTTTTAGCACATGTCACTAAGTAGTAAAACTGCCCTTGTGTACTTTGTAATTTATAATCTTCTCCATGATATATTGGTGTTTAACTGTTTTATGGATAACATGAAAAAATAAATAAATAAATAAATAATAAATAAATAATACTTTTTTGACAACACAAGTAGTATATGAAATCCGTTTTATTACATCACCTCCGTTGTTAGCAATTTACTGAGACAATCAAAACCTTAATGGCTTACAGCATTTATTGTGGTAGGTACCATAAATAAGTGATTGTTTTTTACTCCTAAGAGTAATCACAAAAGTATTATTTTGGCCGCAAAATAAAACAATATTGCCACGAGGAATGTCCACCATTATTTTGATGAATATGCGGTGTTCTGCGACGAGATAAAAGCATTAAGGTTAGTGCATTGGTGTAGAATGGAATAGATTGGTATGAATAAACAAAATAACTCACTCCCGATCCGAAGGGTGTTAATCTTAATATATAAAAAATGAATGTTTCTTTGTTTGTCCCTTATGCGGTACATATACCAATCACGCGATTGTGATTGGTTTATGTACCGAATTACCCACGAAGTTTCTATACAGGATGTTAAGGAACGTACTTGAGTTACTTTAACCAGTGATTCCTGACATTATTTGGAGTAAAAAATGTAAATGAAATTTTGGTCTCCGGTGACTTTTTTCATGACAATTTTTTTTTTTTCAAAAATTTTTTTGTTCAAAATCAAACAAAAAAAATAATCTTTCACATGACCTTATTGATCAGTCTCCCGAGCTACCGCCCCACCACTTACCCTGCCCCCAACTACCCAACACCTACTATTTTTTATGTTTTTGTAGAAAAAAAAAAAAAAAAAAACTTCAAAAATGTCACCGGAGACCAAAATTTTATTTACATTTTTTACTCCAAATAATGTCAGGAATCACTGGTTAAAGTAACTCAAGTACGTACCTTAACACCCTGTATATATAAAGGTGAGTTCTAGCGTAATGAAATTATTTCCTTTACCATGTATCTGATTTTGATGAAACTTTGGTGATTTGATATGCGCATACTCGAAAATTTCTCTATGTATAATAGTGAGCTCTGGCTTTATGATTTTTGTTTGAAAATTTTCAACAATAATTAAGCGCGAATTGTATGACAAATGTAAATTTTTCATATAGGTAGGGTAGAATGGAAGGGGAGGCGAAATTCGGCTGGGGAAAGGGAAACGAAGGAGGGGGAAAGAAACGCGGGAGATCTGGTCATGGGGAAGGTGGAAAAGATGCGAGATGGGGAGGGGCACGGAAGGGGAACGGGAGCGCATGGGAGGGGTAACGGAGGGTCGTGGAAAGAGGGAGAAGCAGAGGGAAGAATTGCAAAGGAGTCATTTTAGGGGTTAACATTGGGTAAGTTGGGAAATTCATGCATCTCACAAGGACAGCTATGAGAACTGTGTATATTTCATATAGTTAAGCGACAGCGAGGGAAGTAGGGAGGAAGAGGAATAAGGGAAACGAAGGAGGGTGATTCGCGGAAGGAGGAACTAGGGAAAAGGAAAGCGGGGAAGGTTGAAGGGGAGAGTGGGAGGGGAAGAGGACGTGTAAAGAGAACGGGGGCGGTAAGGGATACATGGAAAAGGACACACACGCATGGAGAAGGACACCGAGGGAGGGGGTTGGGGGGTGTAGGACGAGGGAGGGGCAGGGGGAGGGATTGTGCAAAGGTGACATAGTAACGGTAGGAGAAAGTTGGGAGTAAATTTGGAAAATCTATGCTTCTCACACTAACAGCTGTATGTTACTTGCTCACCGGTCAAGAAAACCTTATATATTTATTCGTGTACGCACCAGACGGTAAGACAATAAAAAATTTTGTGTCGAAAATTACTTCAATAAACAGATTTAAAACACAAACACTTTGAGTAGCATTTTAGTCGCTAGAACTGAATAAAATTTATAATAGGTTATTTTAAAATGAAGGCCTCAGCACAGATAAACCCTCAGTGAGGCTCACATTACCGAATCATTTTGAATAAATAAATTCCGCTAAATAATGTATCAATAAAAAATAGTTTAAAAATAAATTGCTTATTCCCCAAAACGAGAGATTGGTTCAATATCAAAGGGATTTTTTCTTAGATCCCCCCTTCCCCTGAACACAGCTACATTGTACATTGCCTATGGCCCCCAATAATATATTATTTTTTGAGTTTTGCTCAATTTTGAATAGGTATTAATTAATTAATAAAACAAAGCAGTGATTTTCACTTTGTGATGGCATTATTTATTTTAATAAAAAACACAAATACCTTTGTTTACATCACTTTTATTTATACACCATCAATCTTTTTCGTGAACGATGTTTTACATCATCAGGATTAAATGTACACTAAAATTAAATATTAAATATAATTAAAATCAAATACTATTGGAGTAAGGGGTTGAAGGAAGGGGTAGAAGGAAGGGGTAGAAGGAAGGGTTAGAAGGAAGGGGTAGAAGGAAGGGGCAGAAGGAAGGGGTAGGGGTAAGCGTAGGGGAAGTTTATTAGAATTAGGGATTTTAAAGTCAAGAGAAGAAAAATACCAGTTAAGTGGGAAAAGGTTCAAAAAAGGGTTTTTAAAAATTTGGTGCTTATTAATAACGTCTGCTTTTGTTATAAACATTTATTCTAATTTCTAAAATCTCAAAATTATTAATCTGAGATGCCTTATAACCCGTATGAAGTATTTTAAGTCCTTAGTTTTTGTCAAAAATGTGATCATTTTTCAATAAGTGACTTTCGAACTCAGATTCACTATTGCCGTTTTAAGCCCTGAGATATTCTTTAACTCTTGCCTTTTACATAGGTAGAACAAACAGAAACTTTGTTTTAGGTTTGAGTACATTTTGAAATATTTTAACACTATCGTCTTTAGACATTTGCATTTTTTACTATAATAATTTTAGAATAACTTTTCGATTCCGAATCGGGTTAAAAATATTCTTTCTGTGGGATGGTCCTTAGCTCTGCAAGGAACCCGCTTACACAGCGCTGTGTAAACTGTGCACCCTAAATTTAAAGATTAGACTTACGGAATATATTTACAAAAGTACTATGATATGAAACAAACACGATTTTTACAATGGTATAAACATTTTTATGAAATATCACAAGATGTCACTTAACTTTTTAAGTAGATAAGGTTTTAAGACTGGCGATAAAATTAATGAACCCATGTGTGATTCGATGTAATTTAAAATTCTTATCACAAAATATTAAACAATAATTTTCACCATTAATTGATAAACATGTTATTTTTCTTGAAAGAATTTTGCCTCTACAACGAGTATGGGCGCCCTCTTAAATACCACAATCAAATAAAGATTAGAGAGGCGTTATCTGTTCCACCGGCTTAATGCCTTGCTAACACCCATCTCAAAAAATTTCTTTCCCCCTTATCTCATCCTTCTCCTATATTATAAACATAAAAAAAACATTTCTATTTCAAATACACGTCAACCGCCAGAGAAAATAATGTAAAATGATGTTATTCACAGTTTTTTCGGTGGTCTGGAGGAATGGCCTCAATAAAATAAACCTTGATAGGTGGCTGCATAGCAACTATTAGGAGAAGAACCGTCGTTCAAAAACTAAACGTCGTTTGAATTGGCTTCAATCGTTGTTCTGCGACCAGTTCTGAATAGCCAGATACATTCCAGATCACAACATCCCTTAATTGAGGATGCTATAATTCCACTGGAATAGGACAGTTGGCAACAGTTTGGACTTTTATGTATTTACATAAATTAAAAAGGCAATCACTTGAATAAAATTTGCTACAAGACGTAGTTATAAATCGGTTTTCGTAGAATTTTGAGATAGTCTTTTCAGTAAGCGGTCGAAAAATAGAATCAAGTAATAATTTTTAAAAAAAATCTTTAATTTAAAAAATCTTTACAAAAAAAAATAGACAATTTGTTAGAATATTTCTTCTTCCATTGCTTACTGCCATGTGAGCTGGTTTCTTCAGAACGATCAGGGCGGATCAGGCCTTTTTAGATATTTAAAATCATCATGAGATTGTTTCATTAAAAAAAAACTCCGTGAAGTTTACAGAAGTATTTTTTTTATTATAGAGACCTAAAATCTTAAAACTATCATTTGACTCACTATAAATAATCAAATATGGATTATAGCTTGCGGGTTAGATTGTTGTTAACAGACAGCACCCACCAGTCCATCAATCAATAATTTTAAATTTTATATGCATAACATTTTTGACAAATGAACACGATGTCGCATAAAACTACAGTATTTCAATAACGGTGGAGGGTGAATCTAGTTGATCTTATCTCAGAATACTAGTGGAAAACTTTTGGTACTTCGCTGTGTACTCTTTTCCATGACAATTTCCTCATTTTCCGTGCTGAAAAATCTCTAGATTTTATTTCAGTAAATATTTTTGTTTACTCTATTTTAGTACTTACTCTTGGCTGTGCTACACGTAATATTATGTTATCTGGTTCAATGAACCTTTCAGAATATTGAAAATTGTGATCGTACCATTTGGATATTGTAATCTCTTTACAGCTTGACTCTGCTTGGAAACAGGAAGATAAGTTTTATATTATTTTTTTATTCAAATTTAAGCCTTGCTTTCCCAATTTCTTTAAGTTTAAAAGATATTTCCCTTAAACACTTGATGATTTTAAGTTAAAAAAAAGTTATTTTTTAAGATAATATCTATATATTTGCTGAGCCAAAATGGTAGGTATGTATATAAAAATCCTCTATAGTAAAAAAAAATGCCCAAAGTATGCTCCAAAAAGAATTAAAAACAAATTTTGTTCAGTTATGTTAAAGGTATGACAACCATCATAGTATTTCTTTAAAATGCTCCTTTAAATATTTGTTTACACATTTTTACTATATTTTAAACAGGAGATTAACAATTTTCAATTAATTATAGTTATTTTTTAATCTTCTAACATTCGTTTATAAATATCTCCCTTTCAAACCATTCTTTTTAATCCCGGCGTCATGGGGATGGGTCTAAATGACCCGCGATGTTTTAAATTGTTTGAGGTTTTACAATTACCCCTGCGATATTGCCGGTCTTATTACTAGCTGGAGACGTTGACGTTTTAATTTTTTTTTAATGAGAAATCAGTCGAACGGCAATTGACATGCAAATTACACGAAAGCTGAAAACAGTGCCGAAAGGTGAACGTGACCCTTCTCCGTTGACCCCTTTATGCGCCGGCTGCATTCATGACAATGACTTGAATTAGCTTTTTGTTAATTTTTCCAAAGTTTGATTTATTAAGTTCCTAAACGTGCCATTTAAATTAAAAGCATGATAAAAAAGAGTTCAGTATGATTAAGCTAGAGGAAGCTAATTTTGTTAACTTTTATTAAGTTTACGGGTTAATTTTTTATAAATATATTTTGGTCGATATAATGTCATGTTTTATTTCCTTAATAAAGTGTAATACAGCTGTAATCAAAAAACATAAATATAATGTTAAAAATAAATAAACATAAATATAAATAAACGTAAGGTTCTGGGTTCGAGTCCCAGTTGCGACCGTTATATTTTTTTTTCTGTGTCTTGTTCATTTTCATTTAAAAAAATTAGATTATTATTGTTATCTTCTTCTTCAATGATATAAATATAATAAAATACCTGGTGTTGAATAAGATGGTCATGATGACCCAACCCCCGCGTCTTTGTAACGAAGTTCCACCACATGATGCCGGGTTGACGCTTACTGCCGTACTGTAAAAATGTTTGCATTCATTTTAATTTTTTTTTTATACAGAGTAAAATAGAAAATACGATTCAAGGGTATATCTGAAGTAAAAAAATGTAGATATCATTTTGCCGTCCGATGATATTTTTATTTAAATTCTTCTATTTTTACACTAAATTCGCTCACGAAACGCTGGTTAAAGTTATTCGGTTACGTGCTGTTACACCTCGTATAATAGTATCATGTTATTTTATTAATTCATGAAATAAATTTTATTTGTTAACAAGTTCTGCTGTGATATTATTATTAATCTAGACAGCTGTTTTGCCCTGAGTGGACGTTATCAAAAGGTGAAGTCACTTCATATTAATTATATTAATTATTTAAAATAACTTTAAATATCTGTATTTCATAATATTTAAATATATTTGGGCATGTTGAGCAAATGAATAAAGAGCATTTATGATGCCAATGTGAATGGTGGAATAAGTAAGGGACGCCGAAGGAAGACGTGGCACGATCAAGTGAATCAGATTCTTGAGTCGGGCCATGTCAAGAATCAGAATAATAGAAGAGTCACGACCGGTCAGTGGTTGAGTGGGTATAGCGTTTGGGTCCCACTCAGGCGTTCCGTGTTCGATTCCTCGGCTGGCTAAGTCCTCCATCACAACACAAGCAAAATCTTCCGCTTGTTGTTGTTGTTGTTGTTGGGTTATTCGTAACCCGGGAATGTTTGTCTTTCTTTTTAAAATAAAAGAAAAAAAAAGTATGTATGAGAAGATGTATGAATGTGAATGAGGCAAGGAGTGTGTGTCAAGACCGAGTTGTTTGGCGGTCCGCCCTCTCTGCCTACCCCTGCGGAGAAACAGCGTGATGGTTAGTTAGTTAGTTAGAAAAATATATTTTTTTAATTTATATCTCTGAAATTATATCTCTAAAATTACTGAAAAATATTAAGAGAAAGACAAACAGAATTACTGCATTTCTTAGACGTTTATTTATAACAGAGGAATGATGCCTAATAAAAATAAAAACTAACTAATTAATAAGAAAAATTACAAATTACTTACTTCATAAACAAATGTGGTTAAAATATAAATATAGGTAATATGATAAATATACTTGATAATTACTGAACGATGAGTGAGCACGGATTTTTGTTTACGATAGATGAAAAGGCTGATAGAGATATCTATTGAAAGAAGGGTAGATGCGGAAAACTCCATTTACGCTGAACGCGTTTGGCGCTAACAAAAAATTATCCATATAAGCTAAGCTAGCAGTCAACTGCTAGATGCTAGAGTGGTACCTACTCTGATGTATGGCAGTGAAGCATGGTACTTGCAAAGGAGGGATGAAAAAATACTGAATGCAGAATAAATGAGATCCCTTAAAATAATACACAGCAGCGCAATGGGACAAACTTAAGAGAATACTGGCGGTGATTTTTCCATACAAACGTATTCCCTATTTATCTCTCTGGATTTTAACCCTAGAGAAAATATTGTTTTTGCATAAAATAGATATCAACTACTGGCGTGTCGGTACTTTTTGTTTTTTTTGATAAATTACTTTTTATAGAAGTTATGACCTTCCAAAAATCAATAAAATTGACTGGTTTAAACGCCGTCAAGAGATGTTCAGTATACAAACCAGACAATGTTTTTTTTTTAAAAACAAAACGTACAGACTTAGAATAGTTTTTGAAAAAAAAATTGAAAATCAGTCCACTTTTGGAGGAGAAAAGTGGGGAATACAAAACCTCCATTTTAGTTAGGTGTCAGTGCATTGTCCCTTTCGCTCAATATCCGGTGGAGTAAGAGCAACAGTGACAGCAATATTTTAGTAAAATCTATTTCTGCACCACCGGGTATCTTAAGGTGTGCAACGCATACAGGCAACTTACGCAACTACCGAGGTTCTGCAGTGCCTCCACGATATTCACTGAAGGGAGGGTGCACTCATTCCCAACCAACCGACAGCATTGTCGTGGCTGCACCCGATTGGCTCAGTTCCCCACTAAATGAGCGATGGATGCAGATGGTGAGGCGTCCTCCCTGATGAACGATCCTAAAATAATATTTTATTTTTATTTTATTTCATTCTTAATTTTTTGTTATTTATGTGATGAATTTTATTTTCATATTATATTTTAATTAGGTACCTACCAAATTTAAAATCTCATTTTATTTCTTCTTTTCTTTTAGAATTTTATTTTACTTTGTGTTGTATTATTATATTATAGTTGTTTATGTAATATAGCTGACTGGTTTTGCACAATCCTCCCAGTGCTGCTGGAATAAAATCTTAAATAATTCTGCTGGTGTTCATTAGAGCTGCTGCCGACCTGTTTCAAGATATCAGGTCATATGGCTTCAGTAATTTTGTAGCATAGAGTAGTGAAGGGCGTAATTATAAGATAGTCTCTAGGATCGATATTTAAATCTGCTACAGCATGATCAAGTGAACCAGGTACCTGTCGGGCCATTTCAAGAGTCAGAATAACAGAAGTGTGAGTAAAAATGTGAATGAGACGAAGAGTTCGTGCTAAGACCGAGTTATTTGGCCGTCCATCCTCTCTGCCTACCCCTGAGAATAAATGGAGTGATGGTAAGATAGTTCGTTAATAAATATGTGAAGTAGCTCAGTAAATAAAACCACCGCAATAACCCTTTTTACAATGATGTAAATATACATACGTATTTAGTATACATACAGCATTCTAGTGGCTGACCCTTTTATCTTGACCCTAAAGTGAGTGACGGTTGATGAAGACGTCCCTCGTAGCTGGCGCTGACATTATAATTGGCCAAGAATATATAGTGAGTTAAAGAACGTACTTGATGTACCTTAGCCAGTAATTTTTTATGTATTTTTAAATATTTTTTTACAAGATTAAACAATAAAAATTCTTCCACATTTCGTCACCGGTCACTCTATTAAGTAACCGCTCAACCCCTCTCTCCGATTTTAATTATCCTATACCTACTGTTTGTTAATGTTTTTAGTTTAAAAAAGGAAGAATTGTTTATAAATCATTGTTTATAAATCATATTTATTGCGACACTTTTCATGGGGAATAAAACGTTGGTGTAGATAGGTAGTTCTGCAAATAAAATTATTATGTTGTAAAATACGTGCGTAATTTTGCATCTTGAAGTCAATTCTTGAGTTGAAGCACTCAGAAAAAAGTTCAGATCAAGATGATAACGACAATAGACGAGAAAAAAAATATCTGGGAAACTAAAATAGGAAATCAATGAATTATGAAGGTACAAATTACGAACAATACAAATTTAACACACTTATAAATGGGAAGATAGTCATATGGCAGATGGACCCAACTGCAATTATTGTTTTCAGTTTTCAAAGTTTCTTCTATAAAATTTTTCTCTTATCTCGACTGTGGCAGAAGGAAAAAATCTATCAGAAGCCTACAATGAAATTTCTTAGAGAGAGCCATTTGCAATCGACAGAATTATAAATTACTAATTAAAAATGGTTTACATTGAAAAGGGCTAGGTGCCTTTAGCTTTGTGCATTAGTGGGTACCTACCATATGAAATATTAATGTAACATTATTGTTCTTTCAAATTATTATTATGTAAAAAAAAAAAAAATATTAGATTATTATTATTGTTATCTTCTCCTTCAATGATATATTACATTGATGGGTAACCTTCAAAAGTTAAAAAGAGAGTTTTTCTTATAAAAAAATATGAATATTCATTTAGACTTTTATAAAAAGTCAATAAGTGTTCTATAAAAATAAATTCGGATATATTTATCCGAGTCACTTTCTAGGTAACAAATAAATTTTTTGATTACGTGTTCCATTGTGTTTATTTTCCAACTTGAAGTGACAATACTCGTATCTCCTATTCTCAATTTTGTGACAAAATATTACTTTAAATCATAAACCAGTGACAGCTCATACGGACGTACCGGTCAGTGGCTGAGTGGGCATCGCGTTTGAGTCCCACCCAGGCGTCCCGTGTTCGATTCCTTGGCTGGCTAAGTCCTCCATCACAACACAAGCAACATATTCCGTTTAGTGCGATGGTAGTAGGAGAAAAAAAATCTTGTTTGAAAATTGTTTGAAAACGGAAAAGACATGACGTCACTTACAATGACTCGCTGGGAATGGTATATTTTTGGTGACTGGTACTCTAGAAGTCCGCCTTTCGAAAAATTTCCTCACCCAGATTTAAATGTGATGGAAATGTTAAAAGCTTATTTTGATGTGTACTATCGAAAATGTTTACCGGTGGAGTATGATGTATATCTTCATGTTTCACTCCGAAAATATGAATTACCTGTTACAGGTATTTGTAAAATGTTGAAAATTTGGTTCTAACGAAAAGATTCCGAAAATAAATTATTAGTGCTTATAGATAAAATAAAATAAATTATTATGCTTTGTATTAATTTAAAGTTAGTTTTCAATAAATATTATTGGTTGGATTTAATCGTGTTTTTTTTTTAGTTTTCATTTAATCTTAATAATTTAGTGTTGTAAAATACAAGATACATCAAAACCTACATCTGATATAAAATAAACGTTGCTGCAATGATGTGAATATTAATATTATTATTGTTTTATTAGAACTTTGAAAGGGGTCTCTGGGACAAATCAAGACATTTTAAAATCACCAACAATTTGAAAAAGCCCATTGGCAAGATTATATCATATATCTCCGTTTCATAAAATCTAAATCCTTTTTTGGAAAGCCAATGGACAATACCTTAGGATCAAATAAATTCGAGATAATTGGCCAAGTGTGTCAGTCAGAGGACTAGATCAAAATCTTTTTTTTTCTCGCCATAGTCAAAACTAATTTTAGTTATAAATTTTCACTAAAATATAATAAATTTATTTCAATAACGTAATGAATTCCATTTAAATATAGGCCATTAAAATAAGATCAAATCGTTAATTCGACAGCAGACGTTTTGACTCCTTCAAATTTAAGTATCACCAATCCCTCAATCAATTAGGAAAGCTATAGACTGAGAGGGAGGAGGGAGGGGACTGGGTTATTTTAGGGGTTGAAGGGTTGAGCTGAATTCCGGATGATTTCAGATTCCAGAATACTTTTAAAGTTGGCATCCATTTGTCAACTTGTAGACAAAATTTATAATTGTGATATCGGGGTTAAATTATTTAATTAAAGTGATCATTTAACGTTTGCATCGGAATGTAAAAATAAATATTGTAAATTAATGTAAATGACTTTTTTTTAATAAATATATTAGTTTTATTCAGTCAAAACAGAGTGGCAAGAATGTTTCTTTTAACTATAACATAAACCGATGAATGTGAGGAATACGAATCACAATCTCCTTTCGTGCGGTAAAGAAATTGATTATTCATCTCATCTATCTCATACAAAACCTTTTGATTAATTTGTTGCTTATTGGTTTTTACTAAATTGACATGAGGATAAATCAAATATACATCAAATTCTAAAAAGATATTAACTTACTTGCGTACAATAAATCTGTTTCCTTACAAATTCCAAAAATGTGTGCGCATAAAATCGTGATATGCGTGAAATCTAAACGATTACGTTTTAAACACGTGGCATATCCCACGCTATTTTCTAACTTAAATGAGGCTATTCAAATCATCCGGATTCTATCCACGTATCGCATTGCAGTTAATAATGGTTGTTTTAATAAATTAATAGATCAAAAGAAATACCATATAAAAAAATAAACATAATTTCTTCAAACATATATATATCCACCCTTTTTCTAAAGATATAAATAATCGATGGCGTAGAACTATTTGTTAAAAATAATAAGTAAGAACATTATCGTTACTATTCAACAGACATTTTATACGAATAATAAATTAATGAAATACATCATTAACAACAAAGATAACGACATTAAAACAAAAAATCGGGCGTTTATTAACTCAATTGTAAGTATTGTAATTACTTTTATATAGGTAGAACAAATAGATACTTTGATACAACAGTTAATAACTCAGGTCCGGGGCATACGACATTCCTATGTCTACCTACGTTAAATTGTCGTGAAAAAGAACATATTAATAACAATTATTATAAGCAATAATTATTAGCCTGAAACACTCATCCATATTGAAAAAATCTCCCGAGAAAAGATACATGTCGACGACGGGACTCGAACCCGCACCCCTCTGATTACCCGCCAAATGATTCAATATATACCTAGTGTTTCATTCAACAATTACCGCTTATTACATTTTTTTCACCTGCAAACAACCAACTTAATTTTTATGAGAAAGGCATGTAAGTGTTAACTCTCTCACTAGGTGGCGTCGAGACATAGTATGTCTACATTTTTTGGTCAAATACTATAAAAAACACTTTAGTATTTCAGGGTTTCAAATGGCAATAGTAAATCTGAGTTCGAAAATCAATTCTTGAAAAATGATCATACTTTTAACAAAAACTTAAGACCAAAAATACTTCATACAGGTTATGAGGCATCGCAGTTTAATAGATTCGAAATTTTAGAAATCAGAAAAAAATTAAATAACAAAGCAGACATAATTAATAAGCAACACATTTTTATAAACCCCTTTTTGAACATTTTCTCACTTAACCGGTATTTCCCTTCTAATGATATTGAAATCCCTAATTCTAATAAATTTCCCCTACTCTCACCCCTCCTCCTTCCTCTTAACACTTCCTCACAATAGGTGATCTGTATTAAATTTTTAACCTTATTGTACATTTAATCCTTATGAGTGAACATTGTTCACGAAACATGCAGATTGTATATTTATAAATTAAGTGATGTAAACAAATTATATTTTTATTAAAATAAATAATGCTATCACAAAGTGAAAACCTTTTAGAAGAAGTTTTAATCGAAATAAAAACCTTAAATTAATCCTTACTATTTTTCTGCTTATCTATTGATGGTTGAAAACCAAACGCAATAAATTTACAAACATCTTTCGAAGCAACTTCAGCTCATAAAATATCTTCAACGTCTTGTTTACCGTCAGTTTTATTTCATATTAAATAACCCACCCTCTTTCTTTTATGCACCCCTTTCCATTGTAAGAAGTTTTCTAATATTCTCGATTTTACTTCACAATATCTTCTTTGTACTAACAACCTTATTACGAAGATGCTGCAATCAGATTTTAGTTTTATAGTTCATAAAATGAATAGACAAGGCAAAATATGAAATTATCTTTTATCTTTCGAAGTATATTGTCAGCTTCTTTAGATAAAATAGTTACGTTTATAGTAATATAATTTCTACCCGTGGAGATTTTCACAAAAAAAAAGTTATGCTTCATGATAATTTCATAGTTACGTCAAAGGTTTTGTGCATTTTATTAAAATATTCTATTAACTACTGACAACTGTCACAAATCAGTTGAAATATATTATCATTTGGGCAATGTTATTTGGGAGAGAAAAGTTTCGGAGGGGAAGAAGACAGTAATGAAAAGAGTGAGAAATACCTAGGCATTCAGATCTGGTAAAAAAAACCTTCAGTAATCGGTGATATCGAGAGTGCAAATGTCTAAAATGAATATAAATATTCATTTAGAATTTCCATTATAATATTAATTTCATTCATGGCTTTACTTTCTACAATCATCAATCTTGACAGCGAATATTTTTACGCAATTTATTTTCATCATCCCTATGCCGTAAAACTACTTAAAATCCGCCCACACAGAATTTGATAAATTGATCCTAGAACTCGTGCATTTTTAAATGAAAATATGGAAAAGATTACCCATCTCAAACTTATTTTAAGGTATGAAACGAAATCTGTACACAAAAATACGTACTTTCAAAATTATTATTTTCGGATAGGTATGTTTTAAAATTACATTTTATACCTATTATTATAGTTTTGGTGCAATCCCGCGTAGGAATAAACTCTGGCGAGATTTTGTCAAATTAATATGGTCATAACGTTATTATCTCGATCATATTACAACCTTAAATTAAATCTTCAATGGCACTACTCTCTATCTCAAGATTTTTTTTTTTAAAGAAATACAAATATTCCCGGGTTACGAATAATATGACAACATTTGAAAATCTTCTACTACCACCACACTAAGCGGAAGATGGTGCTTGTGTTTTGACTTAGCCAGCCGAGGAATCGAACACGGGACGCCTGGATGAGAACCAAACGCGATGCTCACTCAGCCACTGACCGAACATTGGTTGAGGAAGATCCTTTGACGCTCTTTCGATCCATCTCCTTGCTCCGCTGTAGGAGGGATGGGTTTATATGTTCATCACTCCTAAATGCATGGACCCCTAGATTCCTACCCATCCCTCGGGCCTGTTTCCTTCCCAGAACGTCCTCTCCTTCATTTCCCCAAAATACCCTCTACACAGCATCCAAATATGTCATGGGCTCTGAATCTGATTTTTTCTCAGGGCTTCCTGCGTGGAGATGATTAAAAAAATCAAATTCCTCGAGCATTTTCTGTATTCATTTATATGTATAACATTTCTAAATTTGTCTCATTGCTCTATCATATATAATATTTATTCAGCTGATATTTTGTTCCTTCCAAAAGTCTTGATCCTTTGATGTTTACAAAACCTATTGTTATTCATTAAATCATTGAAATATAAATATCGGAATGCTTTTTACTTCAGTAAATAAAACGTAGGTAGTTCTTTTCATAAAGCTTTTATGATTATAAGTGCTCTTTTATCACTAAAAGGCCCCCTAAAAAGTTAATTATTATTAGTATAATTAAAATATTCACTGTTAAAAATGGCTTGTTGAAATAATTCTTCAGGGCAAAGACAATAATATTATTATGACAATGATTCGAAATAAATAATACGTTGACCAAAAATGTATTTAAAAAAAAAATACAAATAAATCGTATACACTAGCCCCTTAGAATTTCTTATGAATGTTATTAAGGTGACATTGCAACAGTTGTATTTAAGGAACACGTAAAAGATGTTAAATTTAGGTTAATTCATTTAAAGTAATTTATTTTAGAAGTACCCATATTAGCGCCACGTTACCGAGTGGAATATACTCTTAGGTATCTTTCTGATGAAATACCACCAATCCTGAATTGAAATGTTGCTTGAAATTGCTTTGGCCAAGTTGGTGGTCAGATCTGAATGGAGCCACGATCTCACAACATACCTCAATTTATTTATTTATATTTAAACATATAAATATATAAGATATTACAAGATATTATTATATATTATATATTCCAACCAATGCAACTATATAATTCCAGTAACAAAAACCTCAATGGCCCAGTCACAGTTTAACTTTCTTGCTCCAAAAATCTTCAATAACTTAACAATTGAAATAAAGACAATAACCAAATATCACACTTTCAGGAAGACGCTTGGAGACTTTTTGACGAGTGAATGTGATAGAATTAGAAGCCTGTTTATATAATCTAATGCTAATGTACTTTTTTTCTCCTTTCTATTTTCTACATTTTATTATAATTTTTCCAATATTTAACATGATTTATACTAATTCCATGTTTACACTAGACTGCATATTTCATACAATGTAACTATACTATATTGGTCACCATGATACAGGCAGCCGCCTAGTATGGTGATTTAATATATCAACTTTATGTAAATGTCACAATTATGTAACATGTATTATATAAATAAATAAATAAATAAACCCCCATAGGGCTTTTACATACATAAAGCAATACATGTTTTGATTAATTACAGTGAAGAGTTAGAAGTGAATAAAATACAGGTAACAGAAAATATAAAGACACATAATATAGGTTAGATAAAATATGAGTTGACAAAATGTAGGTAATACAGAATATAAATAAAGTAAAAATAGATAGCCTGCCAATATCCTCCAAATTAATAATAATAGGTATTAATAAAAATGAATAAAATTGATATTTACAATAGTTTATGAATTAAGTAGAAATAGTTCGCACATACGGCGTTTAAAGTTTACCAAATTCAAATTTTTGTCAAATAATTTAAATATTGCATCCTAATTTTTTTTCAATTTAGGATGCAATAGTCTTACTGACTCCAGGCGTTTAGGAAAGGCTGAGATTCCTGTGCGGAATTCACAAGCAACGTTCAACTTTATTTATTTTACAACTGTATTTGTCTAAGAGGGTATCTAAAACACGTAATGCCCAAAGATTACTTTTAAAGGGAAGCTTACTTCCTTAAGTCGTAGCAGCCCCTGCTTTTGGAGCTTTTCTAATAAATCTTGCAAAGAAAGTGATTTGAAGAACACTTCATTATATAAAGTTAATCTAACTTAGGGGATAAAAATGAAAAATGAAGATTTTTCAATTGGGTAAGTGATTTAGGAAATGTAATTTTACGAGTTTTGTTCTCTCGATTTTTAAATCGTTAAAAGGATTTTTATTTGCTTATTCATGGAAATAGTTATGTAGTCACCTCCGGAGTTAAAAGTAGAAATTATTTCAATTATACGTCCCACTTATATATTTTTTTTTAAATACTAACATTCCCGGATTATAAATAACCTAACAATAATTTGAAAATCTTCTACCACCACAGTAAGCGGAAAAATGCTTGTGCCATGATTTTTTATTTACGTCTATTAAGGAGTTATACAGATGTGTAAAAGATCATTTAACAAAAGACAGTGAACATAATATCAACCAATTAAGTTCCATTACTGATTAGAAAGTAATTAATTACAAGTTACAAAAGTATATAGTTTGAGTAAAATAATATTAAAAACAAAATAATAAACAATGCATTGTTTTGATTTAAGTACATTGTAAACTTAATTTGATGATGGAGGACTCAGTCGAGGAATTTAACTAATGGACGCCTGGATGGGACTCAGATGCGATGCCAACTCAGCCATTGACTGATCGGTTTAGAATATTTTTAAACTTATGAATATCTGTTACGTGTTTACCACATTTTAGTATAAATAACCACAAAAAAATAAGGTTTTCGTATTTGGTGACGGATTTTCGCTCATATATAAAATCAATAAAAAAAATTATGTTACTTTTAAAATACACCAGAGAAGAATATGAAATTAGAAGTTTTATAGAAATTGTTATAATTATAAATGTTAGTGAATTAAGAAAACACAGATTTTGGAAAAAAAGAAAAGGTGAAAAAATAATAATAATGGGTTTCTTCGTCGAAATGAATATTTTCTATAAATTTTATTTTTTAAGCCTTTTTCTATATATTTTTCATGTAAAATTTGGGCTCAGGCCGCTAACAAAAACACTCCTTAGGTAGATGTTCATAAAGTTGAAATTGCAGTTTAACACTTATTTGGATTTATTCAAGAAAAAACATGTTAACAAAAAAACGTGTTTTTTGTTTGTTGTGAATTTCAGGAACAAATATTTACATGTTTTATGATCAATTTAAACATAATTTATTTTTCCACTTTTTTATAATATAACTGAAAAGGTGTTCGAATTAGGAAATTTTGAACATAAAATCAATTTTTATGTGCCTAATCACTACAATACACTAATCAAAAAAATACTCGATTATGCCTTTGATAATAGAGTTTTTTTAACATGTAAATCTAAGCGATCTATGTTTTTTTTTTTCAAATGTAATAATAGTTGTAGAGCTGTTTCACTTTAAAAATTTAATACATTTTGTCTATCATTAGTACCTACATTTAATATTTAAGGATTTCAGGAGAAAAAATGATAACATTTTTAAAAATCAATTTTAATGTATACAAGTATACATACATTTTTCCAAAATAAACGACAAATTTTCAATGGATCTTTTTTAACAATTTGTCTTGAATTTTAAAAAATCACGATTAACGTTGTAACGTCTGATACTTTTGATTAAAAAACTACATGGCTCAAACATTATAAAAAAACATTCACAAAATAAACCACGGGTCTCGCCTGCTTTCGGCAGTTAAAAAGCTGAAGTTCTATTTTCAAATAAAATAAGAGAAAACGTTGGGAAATGTTACATTGTTAAACACACACAAAACTGAGAACAGCTTTAAAAAGTCATAACAAATTTATTAGTGAAAAAGTAGAAAACAGACCTATTCAGAAATTTAGTTATTAAAAATTCTAGATTATTGTTTTCGTAATATCTACAACGAAACTAATTCTCATATTTTTACATCGTGGATTTTTGTGTTCACTTTCCCTTTTCTTTGAAATCCATTGAACATCAAAAATACTAATTTCTGTTGTCTGTGTTTGAAATGTTGTTAAATCCTGTGTGAAATTTTACAAATGTTTAATAAACTCAAATATGCTGAATTTAAGTGTCATTGTTCAGACAAGCATTAAATTATGTACCTATGTGTAATAATCTTTTTTTTTACCTAATAATGCTATTATAATATAAGTATTCGATATACTTTTTCTATTGATAAAATTTTTGACAGAATTCATGGTTTTTCATGTTATTTATGTACAGCTCACTTTCAAATAAAGGAACAATCCACAATTCGTTGTGTTATAATACCATCACGTCAGATCTCACCGTTCGGTGTTTTTTGTAATAAAAATAAATTACATTAACTCCACGCTGGAGGCCACGAGGAAGACAATTTCCTTCACGGCCTATGTCATGTGTGGAGGGTTTTTTGTGGAAAGAAATGAGTGAACCTTGGTCTTGAAGATACCCATTTTGTTGGAGCGAGGAAACAGAGAGGCTGGCAAATCATTTCACAGCCAAGCTGTTGAATTCAAGAACAAGTTGTAGATATGACCAACGTGATGAATTGTCAACTATACACAAATGTTGAGTGCGCGTTTGGTGTGTTTCCCGACCATGCACCAATACTAAAAAACTCAGACATTTCAAAAACTGTAGTCTTTAGATTTGCATTGACTAAATTTATTTACACAGCTTTTCATCACATCTTAAAGAATATGATAGATATTTATACGTTTTTAGATTTTCATGGAAAAAGTATTTTTGTTGTTTGTTTCTGGGGTGTTATGCCGTGTTGCGCTACCTCCTTCTTTAGCCGACGTTTGTGTGTCATCAGGGCAGATTCGGCAGATCCGACAATGTGTGTGAACACTGCAACGCTGTCTGAAACGTCGGCTAAAGAAGGAGGTAGCGCAACACGGCATAACACCCCAAAAACAAACAACGAAAATGCTTTTGACCGTGAAAATCTAAAAACGTATCATATATGTATGTTTGAGAATTGTTTATTAATATAATGTCATTTGATATTTTTCTCAGTAATTGATGGATGCTCCCAGATTTATTAATCAAACATTTACATTGGTAAAATATTGTAATACTATTTGAAGATAGTGGTTAAGATCTTCAATTACCAAGAACACAACACCTCTAAAAGCCCCCATATAGGATTTCATGCAATAATTACGTAAAATCATACTCGAGCAATTATATTTACCATGTATAATACGGTATATTTGTAGCTAGGATTAGGAATTACAATAATTGTTGTGTTTGTAGATATGAGTAAATTGCTCTTAGTTATTACTCGGAACACCGCACAATTAGATGAATCATTTGCTAAAATAATCTAACCTAGAATAGTGACAATCCAGCTTACGTAGGTGTGGTAGGTAGTAAACGGTTATTGGATAGTAAAAACACGGTTGGAACTTTGGTATTTAACCCCTAAAAAAATTGGCGTATTTTGTCAGAGGCTAAAAATATTCCTGCTTTGCAATAAAATCCAAATAAATGGAACATTTGTTAACGTATTCGAAAACTAAACACTGTTTTCGAAAGGTGATGAAATAGGCTTTAAAATGATTATATTAAAAATTACTATGTATTTTTTTATATAAATTTTTTTTTTGGGAAAACTTAAAAGTGTTCAAAATGGCTCACTTTACTTTTTTTCTAACTAAAATTACTGATATTGAAAAAAAAATAAAACACATACTTATTTCATGAGATAAATGAATTATAAACCTTACTGTCACCTCACTTTTTTTCGTTTCATGTAAAAAAAATCTTAAAAAATTTACAAAGTTCCATAATTTTTTTTCAAATTGCTATCGGAAACTTTGGTTTCAGAAAAGGGTAAATTTAAATTTTTTTGTGTTTTTCTTTTAGATTTGAATATATAGTTTGTTGTATTCTCTTTCCAATACCGTTTAGATCACATTTCTGACTGTGATTGTAAGGGAGAAACAACGATTTCTAAGAGACCTATGTGAGCTGGGACAAATATGGTCTCCTGTGATTAAACGGGTTAAAATTAAAGGTTGCGAATGTTTTGCGTTTTCTATTGTTAACGTTTGCTAAATAAAGCCATGTTTTATTCACCGAGAAATAATGTTTCGGATACACCGTTTCTGAAACCCACATAGATGTTTATACAAATAATGTTTCGGAGATCTTGGGTCTCTTCAAGACCCATGTTCACTCCTGCTTCTCCTCTAAAAGCCCTCCACACAGCATCTTCATAGACAAAAAAGGCCCTGAGGGAAATTATTTTCCACAAGACCTCTAGTGTGAAGTTAATGTAATTTTTTTTTCAAATTGAGTACAACACAATGTGTGTAGGAATGTATGTCTATATAAATTCTGTAGTATATTGAGAAAATCTATAATTGGTTTCTCAGTTAGGTAAATTACACCTGAATAAATGAACCATATTATAAACTTTTGATTTCCCGAAAATAAAATAAGTAAATAAATACGCTAAAGCGTTTTTGATTATTTAATTTATTGTTGTAATATTATTTTCTGTGGAACTAATCTCCTGCTGAAAAGATACTCACCTACTTAGAGGGTATATATAGTGAGTATAATTTCCCATTGTATGCCGCTTTCATACAAAAATAAAAAATATAGAACCAATCTATATCCTGATTTCTGCAACTAAATCACGAAAGAGAAAAGTTCACTTCAGTGATAGAAAGCCTATCCATTGCATAAAACATCAGTCCTTTGAAATTTTGTTGGGCAAACAAAGTTATTTATTTGTTTCAATAAAAACAACATAAACCAGAAACTATTTACGTTGTCACAGCGAACATTGCCCGTTTGTAAAGCTTTGAAAGTTTTGGACTGATAAATACTGAAATACCTCGGTGTTTGTAAAAATTCTGCAATGGAACATTTATATTGGTTCGATTTAGGCCTTAAATTAATAATGGTTTAAAAATAACTTCAATGAAACGTTCCGGTAGATTATGTCAGACTTTGCACAGAAGTGAATATATATACCTCATACCAGAGTTTTATTTTATTTTTTCTTGTGATATCCGCACAAGAGATCCAACTGCTCCTGTTTGGAGCCAGCGACTCTACGGCTTCTAAGTTGGGGTGTGTTGTGAGGCTAAGGGTAGTGGGAACGGGAAGAAGATGGGGAAGAGGACGGTAACTTTGGTTAACAATTAGCTTGAGAAAATTTTATGTTTTAATTGACTTTCTTAAGTTATCCTACATTATCCTTCCATAATGTTTATAAAAATGGAAAGAAATAACAAAACGAAATATTTTATAAATATACAGGGTGTGCTTCGGTGAAACTGTCTTCATATTAAGACTAATTACTGTGCAATGTTCATTGCACAGTAATTTTGAGCACCTGCAACACCCTTTTTTCGTGCGCCTATTTTTCTTTCATGGACATATACCTACTGCGTTTGCCTTCCTTCTTTGAAGATGATGCTTGTTCTGTAGGAACAAAGCGAGCAATTTGCTTCCTCCGAGAAATATTTAAGATATCTACAGAAGACCTTGCGGCCATATATGGCTTAACCAGGACCATCGCAATCTGCTTCAAGTACGAAGGTTCTTCATTGTCAGAATCGTCATTGTCTGCTGACTGTTGTCTCAGTGTTACGCTCACTCTGTTGACTAAATCGATGTCTTTCAGACACATTCTCATCTACCAACTGTGAAGTAGGGGAAATAACTGCGAAAACAGGGAAGTAAATCAAACACGACTAAAGCCATTTCAGGCAACATTTTAATTCTGAATGGTGGTCTTACACAATGGTGATACTGAGAGTATCGTTCACTCGGAAAGGGCCGCAAATATATTAATTATTATTTTAAATGATATTATTGTATATATTTATTATTTTCCATCATACCAATATGTACTTACTACAGCACACATATATCTAAATGTAAAATTAATTATTTAGTAACTTAATAATAACTTCATTTATGTACACTCCACATACACAAGCAAATGCTTCTAACGGAAAAGGAGTAAATAATCTAAGAATTTAAGATTAAAATTTATCAACATACAATGTAAAACATATTCTAAGAAAAATTATGATTTGACACAATTTAATCAAATAAAAGACTAATTATTGTAAGCAATAATTATTAGCCTGGAACACTCATCTACGTTATAAAAATCTCTCGATATTTTATCAATTAAAAAATAATAAATAAAAAAAAAACTGTTTGCGGATTACTATGCTTCCGATTACTAGTCGAGAGCGTTACCCCTCAACACCGGAGGCCGTCTAAAACCTATTAATTAATTGTCTTCTTCAGTTGCCCTCCCTCCATTCCATCGGAGGTTGACTACCATCAGCACAATCTTCATCTTAGGCTAAAGCCTGGCTTAATATGAACTCGCACCGATAACATAAGTACCCACTGAAGACATGAAGTGTGACCTCTTCTTAAATCTTGTAATGGTTCTAAAGCGTTTGATCCCCCTGACTTAAATCAACCCTATTTAAGGGTGATCATTTTTTTTTTCGTATAACTTTAAGTTTTGAAAACCTTAAGTTACTGCTGGAGCTGCCAGTACGTAGGCAAGTACGTACTGATAAATTGTTGTTTAATTACTTTTGAATTAACTAGACACGTTGTGATTATTTTTGTTTCGCCTTTATAGCGCTAATTCAGGTAGATTAAACGGATTTGTGGTAACTTTTGGTTCTTAGCTGTGGTGTGTTGCAATTTGTCAGATCTTCAACAATGACGATATTCTATCTAACTGGCTAATCATTTAACTTCCCAGTATATCTTACTATTTACTGATCTAATACCCTTCCCCATGCTATTGACGAATAGTCTAATTACGATATACCTAACTCTCTGTGCCGTTCTACCTAAACTCGGAGTTATAAACCCTTTTGTTAGAGTATATCAAAACATCATTCATACAATAGTTCAATTAGTTATTCTAAGTTCCTATTGGTTGTTAGTTGTATGCAATCTACTTACAGGTAGGTATAATGGGTAGGAATAGGGACAAACATGTGCTTGCTACGATTGGTCTCCTCCAATTCCCAATTAGCTCGATGGAGGAAAACCTGTCGAGCTAACCCCAATCCCAACGCCTCCAGGAAGATTTATTTGTTGCCTCGCAACTGATGAAAATTGACATGTTTCGTCCCTGTCGGGAGGGGAATGTGTGTGATTTTTGTAGTTGATGATATATGTTGTAATCTCCATAGTACAATGCGGCAATGGGAGAATATCTCTACCAAATCTTCGCAAGGTAAGATGGTATGATGATTAAGATGATAGGTTGAAGATTCATGATGAAAGGTCATTCCATGTCGCTAGACATAAAAATGACGCTCCGTTCCGCCGAGTGTGATTGAAGTATGTCTAAGAGCTCTCAGAAGGTGCTCAGATGACTTCCGGTTCAGGTCGTGCCCTTCGGCCCGAGCCTGATGATGATGATGATATGTTGATGATGGCCAGCATGCTGAAGGTTAAGGGTCCGCCCAGCTAACCGCAGCCATGAACATTATACCGAAGTGAATACTTGCGGATAAGTCAGGGGTCGGGAATCCCCGCGTGCATCCCACTGGTTTCGAAGAATTAAAAATTAGCAGGCTCAGGAACCGAACTCTTCGCCGCCTTCTCAGCATCCTTTACAGCAAACTGTCAGCTCCCAGACTTTCGTCAATCACACCTGCCAAATCCGTTAAGTAAAAGGGTACGTACTGTAGAGTGCGTGTTTAGTATATCCAAATGTGTACGCCACTAATTTATGTCGGTAGTTAATTTGAGGGAAGACTGGGCCCTGCACGACTCAAGCAAGCGCGACGAGAACAGTGCTCCTTGTGTAAATTCGCGGGCCTGAGCCTTACAGCACCCGCCTTCATCTCGCGTCAACAACCTCACACTGTCAATCCAGAATGTAATCCTGGTTCCCGGGTCAAGAACTCGCGAGCTGAACCTTCCAAGTCGTGAATTTGGTCAGCTCCGCCCTACGAACTTCGACACCTTCGTTCAGAACTCATTCCCGAATATAATGTTTCTCAGGAACAACGAAAGCCCGTCGGAAATCATCGAAACAATACAAGCCATTGTTCCCTTCGTCCAAACGAATACAAGGGTCATACCTCACGTGTCAACATAAGATAACGGAGCCCACCACGATCTTGTCCCCTTCGTCTGGAGACTAGCGGGAATAGAAAAGCTGTCAATGACCTCAGACTCCTCTTACAGATGTTCTGCCTGACTGTTCTCTCACCGCTAATACTGTCGAAACGGAAGCCGTACCAGTGACATAGTGGGATCAAGTCCTTTGTTCTCCGGACAATGTCGAGTGCCTGGGTTAGGTGGGACTCGTGGTCAACCACCGACACAGCTGATACAGGGCCATTTCTAGGTTCAGGGTTCAAGTCCATCCGCGCAAGGTCACCGATATTCAGAATCGAGTCAATGATCCGTTTCCTTCGTTTCCGCCGATCAAGAGATAGGGAAGCTCGCGTGAGTTTCGTCCATTTCGCCTAATGAGCGACGTACGTGGAAACAACCCATATCGCCGGATAGGGAAGCCCAGCGAAGTTATTCTCTCGACCATCACCTGACACTGCTGGTTTTTTTTGAAGTAAAGTTTGTTTAGACGGTATTCAAATAAGTCGAATATCAATGCAAAACCGACGCTCGCTGCGTAAAACATAATAACTTAAGAAAATTTAAGTAGCTCTTTTTTAATAATACTGTGGGGAAAATATTTATTACCGTATAACCCCTCGTGTGCCCCCTTTGTCTAACGTACCGATATTGAATGAAATGTTATGAATCTAACGTCAACGGTAGAGATGTAAAACGAGAAGATAATGTCCTTAAATTAGATTGCGCTGGCAAGAAGGGTAATTTGTTTTTTCAAAATTGTTCCACTGTGATTAAACTTGAATACTATACCGCGTAGTAAAGGTCTTTATATTTATGTGCAGGAATATATATATAAATATTTGGGATAATTAGCATTCACATGCAACTGTAATTATGTCTAAATTAATACATTGAAGAAGCAGATAACAATAATAGTCTAATTTTTTCTTAAATATGAAAAGGAACAAGACACAGAAAATAATAAAAGATAACGGTCGCAACCAGGACTCGAACCCAGAACCTTACGTCTCACTGAAATAATATACAATCAATTGTTCAATTTGAATGTGAAAATTTAAATCTTTGCAAAGTTACAATTATTTTATAAATATAATTTGGGATAACTAAATATTGCTTATCGCCTCCTCAATAGGTCATCTTACGAAGTAAATAGTTTTGCTTCAAGATGCACAAAATACATAATTGAGTGATTTTATTGTTAGTCCATAGAGCATCCACTTACCCAACCATCTCAGTGTTATCCGGTCACATTTTTTTTCACATTCACAAGCGATATATATTTCATGCAGTTAAACGGCGCATGCTTCTCTTCTCTCGTAAATAATAACTCCGTTAGACTTCTCAAACTTCATGCGACGCCCCACATTCAATTATCGCGACCGCCCTTATAGATCAACTCCCGAAAACCGCCCGACTCTGATAGTAATTAAAAATGCACTTCGCTATTTAAAATTATTTCTAAGCGACCTTCCCGTCCTCTCCCCTGAAATCGACCGTTCTATATAATACCCCGAAAACGACTGTCTTTTTTAGTAATCAAAATGCACTTTCTATTTTACTTATTACTAAGCGACCTTCTCGTCCCTTACTCGAAAACCGACCGTTTTCTATAACTCCCCGAACCGACTGTCCGTGTTAGTAATTAAAAATGCACTTCCTCGACCATCTCACCACTACCCCCTGAAACCGCCTGTCCTGGCTCCACCCCTCCTCTACTTGACCCGGTGGTCTTCTAGGCGCATTCCGCTTCGTGGAACCAATTCCCCCCCCTCGACACACTGGCAGTTCTAGCAATACTTTATCACCAATCCCCTTCTTGTCATGAATTCGATGCTTCCAAAAGATGCATTCATCACTGCTTAATTGCCCTCGCTGAAATTCAAGTTAAGATTTCAAATTTTTCCCCAGTGGCGTGTCACCCCCGCTAGTCTAGCCCATTTTGGCCGCTTCCATAATCTGTACCTGTTTTGTTAATTAATTATATTTTTTTCCACTGTCCGTGTGTGCTATTTACGCGATACCGAATTGACAACTGCTATTCTCACACTTACCTCTAAATATTTACCGGCCGTTGGTCTTTTCTGGGATTAAATATCCGTTTTGCCCTCCTTAATTCCAACCAAACGTAACCTCGGCGACGCCACTGGGAATCTGTTTCAGGAATTCGTCCACACGTGGTAACCACTGGCTACTAACTCACGGGCGATCTATCGTACGGTGCGTGTTTCGTATTTTTTTCTTGCGCCCGGTCATTAATGCCTGATTCATTGTCATCTCAAGTAAACATTTCTCTCTGACACGTAGGTACATGTTTGTGATGTGAATTTCCGTGAATCAATATTCTTAAAGGAGATAAATTGCACAAACAGGGAGGTGCCTAACCAGCGCAATTTTTTATGTCGTCTCCGGATTCGTCTTCACAGCAAACAGAGACAGAAGATCTACCCTGTCTTCCTTTAGTTAAGATATGTGCTTTCCTTTTTTAGGTATACTGAAAATACTAATTCTTTGGCTGAAAGGCGAGATCATCACAATCTTTTGTCAATCTTACATCAGAAATTTTATTAAGTTATCTTGAATCAAAATAAAATGGTTTACGTAACTATACTAATTTATAAAATATACATTGTATCATATTGTGGCCAGGCGATAACAAAAATCTCTTTCCTCCCAATTATCTCTGTTCATGGTGTTTTGAGAATGTGCCAATTTACATAGAAAAAAAATTATGACCAATACTGTTCTGTTAAGAGGGTATTACCACAGAAATTTAACAAAAACCTAAATTGATTTTGAAAGATTGTTATTTTATCTGGTACACGCAGTTTCAAAAATTTGAAAAACTAAGTGTATTTTTTATATACTAAGGTTATACCGCTGGTCGTTGGCAGATTTGTTCATTTTTTGAACGATGGGTTTTATTAAACAACACAAATTTCAAATCATATAATCATACAAAAAAATAAATAAATACATAATCTAGTTAACACAGTTTTGATTTTTAAATTTTAGTTAAATTAAAATTATTAAAAAATAAATCCAAGAATGTGTTTTGTGACAAAAATATCCCAGTTTTTTTATTTATTTACGGTCTTACAAACTAAAATATTTCAAGTTTTTTTTGCACACCCTTTTTGTTTAGACATTATTAAAAAATCATAAATACTTATGATCAAAAAATACTTACAAGAAGTACACGATATTTAATAATTTATCGTGCGTTTTGAGCATTTTTATTGCTTACTTGAATGTAGGTATACATTAAATCAAGTTTTTAATGAAATAAAAGATATTAAATTTTTAATATTTTTAATATTAAATTTTACTGGTCTATCACTCATAAGCAAATAAACGAAATTCACATGGGAGACATTCTCCGGAATGAAGGATTTAAGTTTTTTAGTATTGTTTAATCTTTTAGAATAATTATTTTCTTAAAGTACTCTTAGAAAGTACTGATTTTTAGTCAATATGCTTGTAGACACACTTGTTCTTTGTTATATTAAAAAAATTTATATATTTATATATATCAATGAAATAATTAAAACACTTCGTTTTTAACACGATAATCTTTATTTTAAAAATCAACATGTTTCGAGAACAATGTTCTCTTCATCAGGACATTAAATGTACTAAAAACTAAAATATCAAGTATTCAAAGACAGGCGTGGGTAGAAATGGAAGTAGTGGAGGCAGAGAGGTGGAAAGGGGATGTGCTTAGAAGATCAAAGACAAAAATTACAATGGAAATAAGTTTAAGATAGGGTTATTCACAAAATTGATTTGATTATTAATAATATTTAAATTTTTATTGACATTTTTTATCCGTTGAAAATATGCGTTTTTATGTATTTTACTCACAATTGTTAAGATTTTGAGAATGTGAATACGGCACAAGAGGCTCAATTACTCTGAGCCAGTAAGAATATTGTATCCCCGATTAGGATATGTTGTTGGGTGCAAGGTGTGGGGAGGGTAAGGAGATGGGAAGGAAATTTCGGGAAGTACCTTTATATTCAGATCTAGTCATCAAACATTTCAAGCAGAAATGACTTTTGACATTTATTTACAGAAACTGGAATACTACTTTTTTACTTACCGATAGCAGTTAAATTGCGATAACATCTAAAACAATGTCGTGTTTTTTTAATACAAAAACAAGAAATAATTATTTTTTTTTGCTAAAACATTAAAACTTTGATACTTGATAACTTCCCATACTCAACTCATTTTTTCCAATTTTGGTTATTACCGAGTTTTTAGTTACGAAGCGACGCGACGGCAGAAAATTTGGTCAAAAGTTAGGTTCCACTAGGAAAAAAATTATAATTTTATTTATTTCACGGAATTCACTGCTCTTTTTAAAACACGCCACCTTTTTATGCGTGATATAATCTTGTGATAAATTACACGGTTTTTTCATGAACGTTATATTACAAAATCTGTTTGCTAAGTACCAACCGAATTTTTAATATTTCATTAAGTGCTTTGAAATCTCGACCCTGGAAATCTTTTGATGTTTTATATTTTGCTGCGAGCGCTTTCAAACTCCGGGCTGTATTAATTTTTAAATATATCTATATGAATTTCACATTTGTTTGCTTGATTGAATGATTTTATGAAAGAAGTGGAATATTGGACGTGGAACTTAACCCACAACCGATTAAGCTGAAACTAGGCAGATAGACTTGGTATCGATAAATATATTTTATATTTACATTTCGTGGCAATCATGCACACACACGCAGGCATGTGAAATAAATATTGGTCTTAACAACTCGGGATTTGGCCCGGTTGTTAGCGCGGTTGATTCGGATCACTGGGTAGGAAGATTGAATCTTCATTTCAACAAAAAAAAAATGAAATGCATTTTTAAATAGAGTTTTTTTAGTGTTTAAGGTTTTTTTTTTACGAATTGATTTTTCATTTCGGTTGGTATGCATTTAAAAAAAAATTGGGTCGTTAAAAATAATTAATGCAGTTTTAGATTTTAAAAGCTTTACATTAAGTAGATACTTGTTTAGATTTTAATTTGCAAATATTGAAAGCTGCATGGAGAAATATGTTATTCTAAAATACGTTCATTTTATTTGTAAAAACGGTTAAAAACGGGACTGAATTTCTTTCGAACAAATTAACAGTGTTTCAATGTTTATTGGCGGGAAAATGTAAGAATAATTTGTTGGTATACGTACCTACGAAATTACGTACACCAACAAAATATTCTTACATGTTCCTGCCAATAAACATTGAAACCCTGTTAATTTGTTCGTAAGAACTTCAGTCCCGTTTTTAACCGTTTTTACGAATAAAATTATTATATTTTAGAATAAAATTTTTCTCCGTGTGAAAACAATCAAATTTACATTAAAATCTTTTCAACTTCTACTTCTTTATCTTAACAAAAAAAAGTCGATTTATCATTTATATTATGTGGTTTGCCCGATTTGGTACCTTTATGGAGGTACAATAAATTGGTTTGATAATTGTAGTTGAATTGCCTTAAATATGCATTCCTTTTCCTTCCGATTTTAATTCCAAAAACTCCTAAAACCTCAGACAAACCTAAGAGCCCTTGTATTTGTCGAGCGCCACGCAAGTGTTAGAATGTTCGAAGGAAAACCAACGCTCCGCCGTTGGACGTGGAAAACCGTCAAAAATACGGCCCACATTAGATTAACCTGCAGATCATTAATTCTCGTGGATTTGTGATACCGCCTTCTACAGCAGCTATTTATATCTGTGTCATTATTATCCTGTGGACTACCAGAAAATGTCTTAAGAAGCAGGCATGTGGACCAGGGGTAAGTATTTGGTTTTCCCACCTATTCCTGAGAGCTGATAATTGTCAAAGTAGGTATATAATAAAAGTTGCGACAATAAATGCTTGATTGTGGTTTGAATGCTGAATAATATTGAAAGAGGAAATGTAAAAAAAATAAATACATATTTTTAAATATATATAATTTTTTTTGGTAATTTAATGCTGAAATTAAATAAATAATTATATACTAAAGTACGTAATATTATAATTCACAATTGATCAATTTCCATAACTAGGTATGTGTAATCAAAAGAATAATTCGTTCTGTGAAATCAAAATGTATAATTAGTGTTGGGTTGATCTAGTTTGATTTGAGATTTAAGGGCTTTATAATTTTTTTCAGATTTGATATCATGTGGGAGGGCTTTAAAAATTATTATACCCTGATAAGTATAATGGAGTTGAGAGGCACTCGTTTTAATTTTAGGGATTTCTAAGTTGCCACCAGAGGACATTTTCTGCAAGTCTGGGATGAAATATTTTTATTTTTAATTTAATGATTTAAACCTCAAATTATAATATTTTATTTAATGAAGATAATATTAGCGAAAGTCAATCGAAAATCCGAAACAGAATCAGTCAAATATTATTATATTTAATATTTTATGATACGATTAAAATGTCACCGAGTCACACTAAATGTCATTTTAATTATGTGTATTACCTTCTTCTTTTCTGAAAATGCCGTCAATGTCGCTCATCCATTTTATTATAATAAGCTGAGAAGAAGTTCAACGCCCAAATTTCTTTAAATCTACAGGAAAATATTTTTATTCGTCCAAATTTTCGCGATACCAATTATTATATTGAATTTTATAATGTCAATTTTGAAAAACATGTTGAGATACTTACTATAACGATTACTATAACGAGAAGAATTTTGAATTTGGAGGCGGGAATGGGTACCGCCGCCCAGAACCATTTATTGGATAACCAAAACCTCTGTCATGGGTCTCCTCAAGAGGTTCGCTACGTTTGGTGAGTTAGCAGCGGTGTCCGGGATCATGGGGTGAGGTTTATCCGGATCATGGAGGATGATGCTTCTGCCCATTTCTAAAGGCCAGATCAGGAGCGAATGGTTGAGGGAAACCTTTTGATATCTTCAGCAGGACTCTTTCGGAACACTGTCTTGCATTGCAGGGGGAGTGATACATTCATACATCCATCACTCCTGGTCACCTACCCACCTATATTAATAGATTCCTACCCACCTTCATACCTTTTTCATTGCCAAAACCTCTGCTCCTTTCTTTCCTAAAAAGATCCTCCACACAGCATTTCCAAAGATGACATAGATCTTGAGGGTAATTATTTTCTTCAGGGCCTCCTGTGTAAAGTAAAAAAAAATAAACTAACTACTTATTGGACACATTGACCCCCAGATACCTGCCCAACCCTCAAACCTTTTTCTTTCCCAGAGCTTCTTCTCCTTCGTTTCCTAAAAAGACCTCTACGCAGCATCCCCAAAGATAACGTAGGCCCTGAAGGGAATTATTTTCCTCAGGGCCTGCTGTGTAGAGATTTTGTAAAAAAAAAACTTCTCGCTTTGGGTTTCTTTTCACCTCACGCAATACACAAGATTTAGCTTTAATCAGTGATCGACGATTGACCAGAATTCACTACATTCAATACAAGATATTGGCGATGACACAGGCGATACGGAACATATAGGAACTACTTGGAAAGCAGTAATCTTAAGCTATTTAAAAAATGAACACAAAATAATTGAAAAGACTAATCAATCAATAGGCCAATCGCCTTGTTTTTTTACAGTTAAAATATATGTTTTAAAACTTCATAACACAATTCCTGATGGATACCAAAAAATTTACTCTGTGGTTTGCCATAAATATTATTATTTTCTTGAATAATTAATTTTAAACAACTTTATTTAGACTATCGACCGATTTTTGAAAGACCTTTCCATTGTTGACAATATTAAAAGTAAAATAATATTAATTAATTTATTTATTTTATTTTCGAGAAATCAACAGTTTATAATGTGGTTTATTTATACATGTGTAATTTACCCAAATCAGAAACCAATTATAGATTTCCCCAATGAATTAATTAACTAATTTTCCTGAAGATAAGGGGTCCACCGAAACCTTTCGATAGTTTATTAAATAACTCAGGTCCGCGGAAACCTCATTCCTATGTCTACCTAGGTTTAATTGTCATGAAAACAAGCTTATGTTCCCAAGCGGTTAAAGAAACATGTTTAAAACAAATTAATATTTGATATGTTTATCATGTGAAAAATTCTTCTTTGACCTATAGAGAAGAGGGCTGACATAATAATTTTCACACATGCTCATACATTTATTTATAGCTTTAAAGAAAGTTGGACTAATTGATTTATTTATTTTATATATTTATTAATTAATATAAGTTTTATCTCTTTTATGATCCCAGCCTCGTGAGTGGATCCGCATTTGTAAAAGTGCATAGCTTCTGCATTTGCATGTAAATGCTTTACGAGGAGAATCAATATAATATGAGCCGTATTATATTGATCCTTGATGAGGTACATTATTCACCATTTTTATGGTGCCTATTTCACCTTTAATAGGTTCAATTTAAAGCATTCTGGAGTGAATATTTGACCATTATAAGGTGCATTTTTCAGCTATCTGTGCTGCATATTTCACCCTTTTAAGGTGCATTTTTTAAGCATTCTCGAGTGCATATTTCAGCAAAAAGAGGTTCCATAATACACCATTCTGAGGTGCATATTTCACCATTTTTATTGTACATATTTCACCATTATAAAGTGCAATTATTAGCATGTTGGGTTGAAAATTTCACCATTATAAGGTACATTTTTCAGCTATCTGTGCTGCATATTTCACCCTTATAAGGTGCATTTTTTAAGCATTCTCGAGTGCATATTTCACCAATAAAAGGTTCCATAATACACCATTATTATGTGCATTTTTCACCATTTTGATAATGATAATTAAACCTTTAATAGGTGGTATTTAAAGCTTTCTGGAGTGAATATTTGACCATTATAAGGTGCATTTTACAGCTTTCTGTGGTGCATATTTCACTCTTATAAGGTGCATTTTTTTAAGCATTCTCGAGTGCATATTTCACTAATAAATGTTTCCATAATACACCATTCTGAGGTGCATTTTTCACCATTTTGATGGTGCTTATTTCACCTTCAATAGTTGCAATTTAAATCATTCTGGAGTGAATATTTCATCATTATAAGGTGCATTTTTCAGCTCTCTGTGGTGCGTATTTTACCCTTATAAGGTGCATTTTTTTAAGCATTCTCTAGTGCATTTTTCACCAAAAAAAGGTTCCATAATACACCATTCTGAGGTGCAGTTTTCACCATTTTGATAGTGCATATTTCACCTTTAATTGGTACAATTTAAAGCATTCTGGAGTGAATATTTCACCATTATAGGGTGCATTTTTCAGCTATCTCTGCTGCATATTTTACTCTTATAATGTGCATTTTATTAAACATTCTCGAGTGCATATTTCAGCAAAAAGAGGTTCCATAATACACCATTCTGAGGTGCATATTTCACCATTTTTATTGTACATATTTCACCATTATAAAGTGCAATTATTAGCATGTTGGGTTGAAAATTTCACCATTTTAAGGTACATTTTTCAGCTATCTGTGCTGCATATTTCACCCTTATAAGGTGCATTTTTTAAGCATTCTCGAGTGCATATTTCACTAATAAAAGGTTCCATAATACACCATTATTATGTGTATTTTTCACCATTTTGATAATGATTATTAAACCTTTAATAGGTGGTATTTAAAGCTTTCTGGAGTGAATATTTGACCATTATAAGGTGCATTTTACAGCTTTCTGTGGTGCATATTTCACTCTTATAAGGTGCATTTTTTTAAGCATTCTCGAGTGCATATTTCACTAATAAATGTTTCCATAATACACCATTCTGAGGTGCATTTTTCACTATTTTGATGGTGCTTATTTCACCTTTAATAGGTGCAATTTAAAGCATTCTGGAGTGAATATTTCATCATTATAAGGTGCATTTTTCAGCCATCTGTGCTTCATATTTCACCCTTATAAGGTGCATTTTTTTGAGCATTCTCGAGTGCATATTTCACCGATAAAAGGTTCCATAAAACACCATTCTGAGGTGCATTTTTCACCATTTTGATAGTGCTTATTTCACTTTTAATAGGTGCAATTTAAAGCATTCGGGAGTGAATATTTCAACATTATAGGGTGCATTTTTCAGCTATCTCTGCTGCATATTTTACTCTTATAATGTGCATTTTATTAAACATTCTCGAGTGCATATTTCAGCAAAAAGAGGTTCCATAATACACCATTCTGAGGTGCATATTTCACCATTTTTATTGTACATATTTCACCATTATAAAGTGCAATTATTAGCATGTTGGGTTGAAAATTTCACCATTATAAGGTACATTTTTCAGCTATCTGTGCTGCATATTTCACCCTTATAAGGTGCATTTTTTAAGCATTCTCGAGTGCATTTTTCACCAAAAAAAGGTTCCATAATACACCATTCTGAGGTGCAGTTTTCACCATTTTGATAATGATTATTAAACCTTTAATAGGTGGTATTTAAAGCTTTCTGGATTGAATATTTGACCATTATAAGGTGCATTTTACAGATTTATGTGGTGCATATTTCACCGTTATAAGGTGAATTTTTTTATGCATTCTCGATTACATACTTTACCAATACAAGGTTCCATAATATACCATTCTAAGGTGCATTTTTCACTATTTTGATGGTGCTTATTTCACCTTTAATAGGTGCAATTTAAAGCATTCTGGAGTGAATATTTCATCATTATAAGGTGCATTTTTCAGCCATCTGTGCTTCATATTTCACCCTTATAAGGTGCATTTTTTTGAGCATTCTCGAGTGCATATTTCACCGATAAAAGGTTCCATAAAACACCATTCTGAGGTGCATTTTTCACCATTTTGATGGTGCTTATTTCACTTTTAATAGGTGCAATTTAAAGCATTCGGGAGTGAATATTTCAACATTATATGGTGCATTTTTCAGCATTCTACAATGCATATTTTACCATAAGAAGGTGCATTTTGAGGTTCCATAATACACCATTCTGAGGTGCATTTTTCACTATTTTAATGGTGATTATTTCACCTTTAATAGGTGCAATTTAAAGCATTCTGGAGTGAATATTTGACCATTATAAGGTTCATTTTTCAGCTTTCTGTGGTGCATATTTCACCCTTATAAGGTGCATTTTTTTAAGCATTCTCTAGTGCATTTTTCACCAAAAAAAGGTTCCATAATACACCATTCTGAGGTGCAGTTTTCACCATTTTGATAGTGCATATTTCACCTTTAATTGGTACAATTTAAAGCATTCTGGAGTGAATATTTCACCATTATAGGGTGCATTTTTCAGCTATCTCTGCTGCATATTTTACTCTTATAATGTGCATTTTATTAAACATTCTCGAGTGCATATTTCAGCAAAAAGAGGTTCCATAATACACCATTCTGAGGTGCATATTTCACCATTTTTATTGTACATATTTCACCATTATAAAGTGCAATTATTAGCATGTTGGGTTGAAAATTTCACCATTATAAGGTACATTTTTCAGCTATCTGTGCTGCATATTTCACCCTTATAAGGTGCATTTTTTAAGCATTCTCGAGTGCATATTTCACTAATAAAAGGTTCCATAATACACCATTATTATGTGCATTTTTCACCATTTTGATAATGATTATTAAACCTTTAATAGGTGGTATTTAAAGCTTTCTGGAGTGAATATTTGACCATTATAAGGTGCATTTTACAGCTTTCTGTGGTGCATATTTCACTCTTATAAGGTGCATTTTTTTAAGCATTCTCGAGTGCATATTTCACTAATAAATGTTTCCATAATACACCATTCTGAGGTGCATTTTTCACCAATTTGATGGTGCTTATTTCACCTTCAATAGTTGCAATTTAAATCATTCTGGAGTGAATATTTCATCATTATAAGGTGCATTTTTCAGCTCTCTGTGGTGCATATTTTACCCTTATAAGGTGCATTATTTAACATTCTCGAGTGCATATTTCAGCAAAAAGAGGTTCCATAATACACCATTCTGAGGTGCATTTATCACCATTTTAATTGTAATTATTTCACCTTTAATAGGTGCAATTAAAAGCATTCTGGAGTGAATATTTGACCATTATAAGGTGCATTTTTCAGCTATCTGTGCTGCATATTTCACCCTTTTAAGGTGCATTTTTTAAGCATTCTTGAGTGCATATTTCACCAATAAAAGGTTCCATAATACACCATTATTATGTGTATTTTTCACCATTTTGATAATGATTATTAAACCTTTAATAGGTGGTAATAAAAGCTTT
Organism: Limnephilus auricula; assembly: GCA_951813805.1. NCBI lineage: Eukaryota > Metazoa > Arthropoda > Insecta > Trichoptera > Limnephilidae > Limnephilus > Limnephilus auricula. The sequence goes on from OX638397.1 coordinate 22,422,092, forward strand.
CTGGAGTGAATATTTGACCATTATAAGGTGCATTTTACAGCTTTCTGTGGTGCATATTTCACTCTGTTAAGGTGCATTTTTTTGAGCATTCTCGAGTGCATATTTCACTAATAAATGTTTCCATAATACACCATTCTGAGGTGCATTTTTCACCATTTTGATGGGTGCTTATTTCACCTTCAATAGTTGCAATTTAAATCATTCTGGAGTGAATATTTCATCATTATAAGGTGCATTCTTCAGCTATCTGTGCTTCATATTTCACCCTTATAAGGTGCATTTTTTTAAGCATTCTCGAGTGCATTTTTCACCAAAAAAAGGTTCCATAATACACCATTCTGAGGTGCAGTTTTCACCATTTTGATAGTGCATATTTCACCTTTAATTGGTACAATTTAAAGCATTCTGGAGTGAATATTTCACCATTATAGGGTGCATTTTTCAGCTATCTCTGCTGCATATTTTACTCTTATAATGTGCATTTTATTAAACATTCTCGAGTGCATATTTCAGCAAAAAGAGGTTCCATAATACACCATTCTGAGGTGCATATTTCACCATTTTTATTGTACATATTTCACCATTATAAAGTGCAATTATTAGCATGTTGGGTTGAAAATTTCACCATTATAAGGTACATTTTTCAGCTATCTGTGCTGCATATTTCACCCTTATAAGGTGCATTTTTTAAGCATTCTCGACTGTATATTTCACCAATAAAAGGTTCCATAATACACCATTATTATGTGCATTTTTCACCATTTTGATAATGATTATTAAACCTTTAATAGGTGGTATTTAAAGCTTTCTGGAGTGAATATTTGACCATTATAAGGTGCATTTTACAGATTTATGTGGTGCATATTTCACCGTTATAAGGTGAATTTTTTTATGCATTCTCTATTGCATACTTTACCAATACAAGGTTCCATAATATACCATTCTAAGGTGCATTTTTCACTATTTTGATGGTGCTTATTTCACCTTTAATAGGTGCAATTTAAAGCATTCTGGAGTGAATATTTCATCATTATAAGGTGCATTTTTCAGCCATCTGTGCTTCATATTTCACCCTTATAAGGTGCATTTTTTTGAGCATTCTCGAGTGCATATTTCACTGATAAAAGGTTCCATAAAACACCATTCTGAGGTGCATTTTTCACCATTTTGATAGTGCATATTTCACCTTTAATTGGTACAATTTAAAGCATTCTGGAGTGAATATTTCACCATTATAGGGTGCATTTTTCAGCTATCTCTGCTGCATATGTTACTCTTATAATGTGCATTTTATTAAACATTCTCGAGTGCATATTTCAGCAAAAGAGGTTTCATAATACACTATTCTGAGGTGCATATTTCACCATTTTTATTGTACATATTTCACCATTATAAAGTGCAATTATTAGCATGTTGGGTTGAAAATTTCACCATTATAAGGTACATTTTTCAGCTATCTGTGCTGCATATTTCACCCTTATAAGGT